>JAJJWX010000903.1:0-600000 GCA_023529315.1 Papaver bracteatum
TAAGTTCGATTTTCAAGATTAAATGCACATATGAGTGGGTCACGCACACGGTCTAATGACTCTATTGGTAGAAATCAGAGGTTAGGGGATAACTCATAATAACTCACGAATATTATCAATTTGAGGGTTCTCTAAAATATGTCGGTGGAAGAACCTAACCGGAAAAAATTTAACTCATGAAGTTAGAGGAGAGGACGGTTATCTGCTTTTGTTGGAGAACGTAGATCGCTCCAAAGCGCACGACCGTTTAGGGCATCCTATGCTCAAAGCTGTTAAACCGATCGTTTCGGAAACATCGTCTACAAGTGCTAGTTTTCCATATGAATTACTATTTCATAAAGTTCCGGACTATTTATGTCTTGAACTTTTGGGTGTCTATGTTTTCTTCACCTTCGTGATTATCGGTCTAATAAGCTGGGTCTCGATTATCTCCATGCGTTTTCTTAGGATCTGCACTACTCGAAAAGCTTATAAATGTCTCCGTGTTCCGTCTGGACGAATATATTGGTCACGACATGTTGTCTTTGATGAGTCAGTTTTCCTTTAGCAGCTGCACCACTATACTACCATCTCCGTCGCAATCACTAGGTACCTTTTTCATTCCTGTCTTATCTACACCAACCCGATCTCAGGCTTCCGCTGACCCTGTTGTTTCTTCTTTAAATGAGAACCCCGATAATATCCTAGATTCTCTCCAACCATATCATCCTCAGTCTCTAGTAATTTACAACATGTAGACACCACCCCCTTACTCCCTCTACGTAGGAGTCCACTCAACAACAATCTTCGGAACGTTCTCCCATTCCATTTAGCTTGCCACCTCATGATTCACTCATTTCTCTAATGCCTACAGTTCCTACGGCTCCTAGAACTCAACTGCCCACAATACCGAATCCTAATCCATCTAGCATCCCTTTTCAAAAGCCCGGTCACTCAAAGGTAATCATCCTATGATCACTAGGGGGAAAGGATGGTATTATCAAAAGAAAGATTTGTTTGGCTTCTAAACATGCAAATGTTACTGATTCTTTATTTGAGCCTACTTGTTATCCACAGGTAAAAAATAATCCTAAGTGGTGCAAGTATATGGATGAGCATTATTACGCTCTTCTTAAAAATGGAACTTGGTTTTTGGTTCCAAGGAATTCTAGTATGAATGCAGGTTGGGTATAAGTGGGTGTTTCGGATCAAGCGAAATGATAGCGTCACAATTGAACGATACAAATCATGTCTTGTTGCTAAAGGATTTCATCAAAGAGAAGGCATTGACTACGGTGAAACTTTTAGTCCGATCCCTTAAAACCGTATACCATACGGGTTGTTCTTACACATTAGGTCTTGCATACTCTTGGCCTATTCAGCAGCTTTGACATTCAAAATGCTTTTAAACAGTTTTCTTACCGAAGAAGTTTTATATGAAACAACATGCAAGGAGATACATTGATTCTCAATTCCAGATTATGTATGCAAATTGCATAAATATGTATATGGCCAAGCAAGAACCTAAGAGCATGGTATAATCGTTTGAGTGTTTTTCTTCAAAAACTTGGGTTTGTTATCTCGCGGGAAGACTCCTCCTTGTTCATTCGTCGTTCTACTGAGGGTACTATTTATTTACTTGTCTATGTTGACGATATAATTTTGACATGCTCTACTTTAGTTTGAGTCCAAAATCTGATTGTTACTCTTGAGAAAGAATTTTCCTTGAAAGATCTTGGAGAGTGTTGATGGTGATTTTTAGACAAAGGGTAAAATTGTAAAGCCCCAAATAACCTAATGTCACCAGTGACAGATTTATTAGAAAATTTAATACATGTAGTCAGTAATTAATATGGGGTACGTATTTTTTTAAATTAGGGTTTACGAGCAAAACCACTAATTTATCTAAAATACCAATGGAAAATCATCTTGACCACGCTTAGCCCAAGCTAGCACACCATGCCAAACGCACTTGCCTTGGCCTATCTATTCTAGTCACACCAAACGCGCCAAAAACATGCAACCATGCTAGCCGCACCTCCGTGCCAATGGAAAATCATGCCCAGCCACACCTAGCCCAAGGCCCTTCAGCGTCGCTAAACGCTCTGCTTGGCCCTAGCTATGCTAGTCACACCAAACGCGCCAAAGCATGCCAGCCATGCCAGACGCACCACCGTGCCAATGGCAAATTACGCCATCCACACCTAGCCCAAGCTAATCACGACATGCCAAACGCACTCTGCCTTGGCCCTAGCTATGCTAGTCACACCAAACACGCCTAAGCATGCCAACCATGCTAGCCGCACCTCCGTTCAATGGCGAATCATGCCATCCACACCTAGCTCAAGCTAGAGCGCGCCATACCAAATGCACTCTGCCTCGGCCTAGCCGCTAGTCACACCACGCCAAACCAAGCACCCTTACCTTAGCTTTAGCATGGCCCCATGCAAAAAAATAGCGCCCACGCCTAAACTTGCAAACTACAACCTAGGCCAAATTGTGCACGCATGCCATTGGCACATACCAACACACACGGTAGCTTTATTACTAGGCCGTGGACCTAATGGCTAGAGCATGCCATTGGCACATGCCAAACACGCACGGCGGTAGCTTTTCGTGCCAGGCTGCGGCCTTAATGGCCGAGCATGCCATTGGCACATTCCAAGCACGCAGCGGTACAGCTTTTCTTACCGGGAGGAAGTGGCCCTAATGGCCGAGCATGCCATTAGGACATGCCAAACAAGCTCAACTTTGGTAGCATTTCTTACCAGGTCGTGCCCCTAATGTACGAGCATGCCATTGGAACACCAAACACATACGCTGGTAGCTTGTCTTACCCGGTGTGACCCTAATAGTACATGCATGTTAGCGCATTCCAAAACCCTCGTTGGTAGCCTAACTTGCACTCAGCTTTGGAAACCTACCACCAAGGCATTCAACACATGCCATCTGCGCCACTAGAAGCTGCGGCATTTGCCATTTGAACTCAAGGTGCAACCCGCAACAAAGGCATTTCGCGCATGTCACACGCGCCACTTGCACTCAAGGTGAAACCAACACTCGAGACATCGACAATCGGGGATGCTTTCCCGGGTCTTGGTTTGGCGATCATGGCATGCGGCAGACAATACGCTCACATTAAGCGTGAAAAGGAATAAAGCAGTCAAATAAATGAGGAAATAATGGTGAAAACGTTTTCACCCATAAACACCATACGGTTACATCCTCCTCCCATTATTTCAACCTTTACTCTCTTCCTTCATGACCTAAGGTACGTTTCAATCTCGACTTGCATAAATAAGTCTTACCTATTTCCACCGGACAACAAGTCTCGGTGGAGAAAAACACAACACTCTCAGAAAAGGAAACTTTGCAAGCTCTCCAAAAACCTTCCATCTCGTGCAAGCTTCCAAAGCTTTCACTTTATGATACAAGTCGAGACATTACTCTCCCAGAATTATTATGGTCTCAACACCTTTCTTTTCTTCCCTCCCCAAATCAACCCTTCTCCTCCACTTTGTGACTAATGAAGCTAGTCTGGAGTGACCATTTCTTAGTTTAGGCCGGACTTGTATGCAGATTGATCTCTCGAATCTAGAAAGTGCTCACGTGCGGCACATTTGATTAGGGTTTGAACTAGTTTCTCACTCACCTACCGGAATTTACCAAAATTAACGGAAACAGATTTTTACCTATAAATAGAGAGTTATCTTTCTTTCTCGGTGTTTAAGTTACGAACTCCTGCTGGCTTGTTTCTTTCGCATGACTATATAGAAGATCTTTTTTAGAGAACGAGCGAATATGCATGGCTCCAAGCCCCGTGAGTACGCCTTCCACCACTTCTACTAAATTAAATCCACAATTTGGAACTCTTTTATCAAATCCTACTTTATATAGAAAGTATTGTCGGTAGTTTGCAATATTTATTGATCACACGCCCCGAGCTTGCGTTTCAGTAAACAAGGTTTTTCAATTCATGCAAAATCCAGCGGTCAGCGTTTACTTCTTGTGAAACGGATTCTTCGATATCTACAAAGGTACATCCTCTTATGGTATTACTTTGCAACGTTCTCCCACATTAAAGATAAATTTTTAAGCATATATAAGCAGAATCGGGCTGGTGATCAAGTTGATAGTCGCTCTCACGAGTGGTTATTGTGTCTTCTTAGGATTAAATATTATCTCTTGTAGTTCTCGCAAGAACAAAACTGTTTCGAAATCGAGTACGGAGGCTGGATATAAAGGTCTTGCAATTGCAACTGCCAAACTCATGTGGATTGAATCTTTGCTAAAAGAACTCCAATCTCCGGTATGCACTCCACCTGTTTTATGGTATGATAATATCGGTGCTACGTATCTCACCATGAATCCTATTTTTCATGGGCACACTAAACATATAGAAATTGACTATCATTTTGTGCACGAATGGGGTCAACGTGGTCAATTGGTTGTTTGATTCTTCTGCTCCAAGGACCAAATAGATGATGTGTTTACCAATCGAACACCAAAACAACATTTCTGCTCTTTGTGATCTAAGCTTACTGTTACTGATCACCCGCTTAGATCGATGGGAAGTGATATATAACAAAATGTATAATGTATATATGGATAACTTCCCTATTTATTTTTGGGTTTCCTGTTTTAGTTGATGTCAGTTTTGCTAAGAATTGTTCTCCAAGCACTGTAAACCCTATTATATATCAACTATAAATATTATGTTTTTATCCTGGTTTTTGCTCATCTTGAGAAACCAAGTGTATATCAAATATGTCCGATTAACTACTATATATTTTCAACCTAAATGAGATCAAATGGAAATGGGATTTCTTTCTTCTTCGTAGTAAAAGATGAGCATAAATTGGACTTTAAACATGCTCAAATATAGAGATAATAACTATTTGTTTGAGAAACAAGAAACCACACCTCAAAGTAAAAGCTTTAACTTTATAAGAGGCGCTTTATCCATAATCGTTGAATATTTGAATCAGCTTCCAAGACAATCCTATTAGTTAAGTATAACTTGAAATAATACTTATTTCGTTATTCGGTAACAAAACCCCATTAAGTCCCTTGGATAATCATTATGTGAAGTCTAATCTCTAGCGATTGATTTGTCAATATTTAGGTATTGCTTTCGATCTTAAATTTAATACCATTAATACTACTTTCAATACATTGTGATATTTCATTAGAATTTGAGTATTCAATGTTATTTTGATTTTTCGCCAATATAATAGCTTGAAACCAACAATAACAAGTAAACCGTCGGAACAAGGATACTACAAACAAAATTGGGATTGAAATTTAAGAACTAGGGTTTTGGTTCTTACCATTTTACGAGGCATGGTTTATTCTTAGATTTGAAGTATGCGAGGAAGAAAAAAACGATCATGGGTATTGAAGGGCTTATATGAGATGTGATACTCAAGTCTTAGACTTACAATTAGGGGTGTGCAACGGCCAGGCGGATGCGGATTAGGGGTCACCCGCGTTCAATCAATCAAAGTTGCGAATTTGGAAAATCCAACTGTGTCCCTGCGAGTTACTCATGCTAATTATATGTGTAAAAGTTTGAGTAAACCGAAATGATAAGAAGTTATGTTTATTAGTTACATGCGAAAACTAAGTAGATGCCTTCGGATTGATTTTGTGTTACGAGGTGAAATTGAAAAGTGTTGTAACTATCCTATTGAGTTTTTGATTGTAGGAGGTTTTGATGGTGGAGGTACATGTGCAGGTGCTCAGGTGGTCTTGTAGCTAATTGCATTAGGCTGGTGTTGGTTGTTTACAATTTGTATTTCTGAGGGGATTTCCTATTTTAGATGAATGTTTGGGCTTGAGTGAATGAATGGAACAGTTGAGATGCAACTGCAGCTGATGTGAAGCTAAAATGATTGTTGTGTATAGCTAATAGCTTGTGGTACTGGTGGTATGGAGGCAAGAGTGGATGTATATGCTGTATCTGAAATGTCTTGACTGATTTACCTGAAGTAGATGTTGGTTGCAGCTGGATTTGAAGTTGAAATGGTAGAGTTGAAGGGCGGTTCGTTTGTGATGTCTATATTTAAACATGCCAACCTTGTTAAGGTACGTAATAGTTGTCTAGTTGATTTTTGGTGCTAGTTTTCGTGTTTGAGTTGAAATTTCATTTTTTGTGTTGCCTGTGATATGGGATTAATGCTCTTGTAATTTATTGGAGCTTGTAAGGATTCTATTGTGGTTATACCTTAAAATATTTTGCTTGGATTATCGCTCTTATAGTTTATTGGAGCTCTTGTAGTTTACATGCCACTACATATGTGTAACTATTGTTTACACATGCCACTATGCATGTGTAACTCTTAATTACACATACAACAAGCATGTGTAACTCTCAGTTACACTACCCATATCCATGTGTAACTCCTAGTTACACATGCTAAAAATGAATAACAAAATTTTTTTTTGTATCAATTGATTTTGAATCTAAGTACATTTAACCTTATATGTATGTGTAACTCCTAATTATACTAGTTACATGTATTTGAAAGTGATTATGCATTGTTTTGTATGTCTTTCTTTTAATCTCATAAAATATGTTTGTTTGTTGTTATTCTTCAGGTTGCAGATAACTTCATTAAAGCTGGTGGCTTATTTGTGGTGGTGGAGGTGTAGGTTTTAGAGGAGGATGAGGAGGCAGTGGTGGTGGCTAGCAGTGGTTGTTGGGAAAATGGTGGGTTTTTGAGAGAAAAAATATAATTTGGTTATCCAATTTCTTGGTAGTTTTTCCGTTTTAAGTGTTAATATATTAAGTTTGATGAATGAACTGGTGTTGTTATTGCAGTGTTATGTCTATGGAATGAATGGGAATAGCTCAGGTATGCATTGCTTGAAGAATCATATGGGTTTGAGTTAATGATGCTCAAATAGAATGGTTCTGAAATTTCTTTGGAGTGCCTGAGATGGAATGGATGGTGATTTTGTCTGTGTGTTGTTGCTCATAATATGATGAAAATGTGTTGCATCTGTATCCTGGATTCATTTACTTATACTATTTATTTTTTATTGCTAATTTATAAAGTGAGGTTATGTTGTTCTTGTAGTAAATGAAGCTAGAACAAGTATCTTGTCAGCGTCAGGGAAAGTGTCTTCTTTTTCAGGTGTAGTTATATACTTTTCATTCCTCACTTTATATATCCAACTTAGCTAGCAGCTATTTTTCATCTTAAGATGAGTTTTTCACATTGTCACTCATGGAATAATGTTTGGAACCTTAGATTTTAATGATAGGAATTTCTCAATTTGATGTGTAATTTCTAGTTACACAAGCTAAATAGATGTGTAATTTATAGTTACACAAGCTAAATAGATGTGTAACTTTTACTTACACATACTGATTGGATATGTAACTTATGGTTTTAGTGATTGAATTACGGTTACACTAGTCGGATGCATGAATTACGGTATATCCTATAACCCATAAACTCATCTTTATTACAGTGTTGAAGTTCTTTTGTCTATATTATTATGTCTATATGAACTTTATAAGATATTGTGATCCATGTTCGTCTTTTATGAGCTTTAGGCATTGGATATATCGATATAAGGTGATTCCTGCTAATATAACTAGATGAATGGATATTGTGCTCTAGGCATTGGATTTGTTCTGCTAGTATAATTTTCACCATGGGTAGACAAGCTTTTATGGATGTGTAACTGCTGAGTACACCTCATATATTATTAGAAAATGCATGCATAACTCCTAGTTATACTACACATATATATGTGTAACTCATAATTACACTTGCTTAGATAAGTCATTAAGTGTCTTTCTGATGATCTTTGTTATTCGCCTTATAATTATTCTGTCATTTTCCTCCTTCTTTTATTTCATCCAACCTAACCCTTGAATGTGTCTTTTTTCGCAGATACATAAGCATTTTGGAATTGAGGAAGATAAGAAGGGTGGTGAACATTTTGATTAGAAGATGTCCTAACTTACTTCTAGGATTTTGTTTTATGTATCTAGTGTTTTAACACGTTTATTGTGTTCAATAACAACCGACTACTATAATTGATAAATGGATGGAGAATTTTTTATGAATGAATACTAAAGCAATACATGTTTATTTTTTATGTTAATTTTTTCGGATGTGTAACTTCTAGATACACATGTCATATGGATGTGTAAGTTTTAGATACACATGTCATATGCATGTGTAATTTCTGGATACACATGTGTAACTTCTGCGTGCAAAGCTATATACAAGTGTAACTTTGCGTTACACATGTCATATGAAAGTGTAACTTCTGGATACACATGCCATATGCATGCGTAACTTCTGTATACACATGCATATGTTGGTGGTAGTGGTCGTCGTCGGTGGTTGGCGGTGGCAGGTGGCGGTGGTGGTTGTCAATAAAGGTGGGCGGCGGCGGCTGTTGGTGGAGGTGGATGGTGGTGGTGGTCGGTGGTGGTTTGTATGGCGGTGGTGGTCGGAGGTGGTTGGTGGCTATGGTGGTCAGAGGTGGCTGGCGGTGGTGGTTGGAGGTGGCTGGCGGTGGTGGTCGGAGGTGGTTTGACTGGCGGTGGTGGTTGGAGGTGGTTTGACGGTGGTGGTCTGAAGTGGTTGGTGGCGGTGACGGTCGGAGGTGGTTGACGGTGGCTCTGGTGGTCGGAGGTGGTTGGAACATCATCACATAATATTTTAATAATTTCGGGCATAAATTTAAATTTTATTTAATTATGGGCTTGAAAATATGCATAGGGTATCAAAGTCTTTTAAAAAATTGGGGCGTAGATTTAAACTTCTTTTAATTAAGGGCATCATATTATGGGTTATCCATGGGTTGGGCCTTATCCTAATTTCCCCTTTCTTTTTGATGTACGGTGCAGATGAGTCCGCGGATTTCAAAGTCCAACCGCAACCAAACCGCTAATAGTGCGGATTTGAAAATTCCACCTGTGTCCAGTCCACAGATCTTGTAGATTGAGTTTCACCCGCAATTTTGCGGACAGATACGGGTAAATCCGCGATTCCAGACTTTTTGCTCACCTCTAAACTTAGAATGGGGATTGGGAAACTGAAATCAGGCCCAATGGATAAAAAATCTTGCAAAGACCATAAAGTTTTAAATATATGTGACAAAAGTGACAACAAATAGCATTGAACATATGGTTACATGTTGTGTCTTCTGAAAAATGGTTGCATGGATTAAAAAGAATAAAATTTTGTACTCTTTGGCATGGTTTAATTAGGCCGACCGAGAGAAGAGAGTGAGGACTTTATATATGTTGATTTTGTGTCAGTGTGGTATTTGACTTTTTTTTATTTAAATTGAAACAAAAGGATTGGATTTTGTTTAGTGTTGATAACCAAAATTTGGTGTCCCATTTGAAATGACTCGACCGCCCCTCCATTTTAGTCCAATTACTATAACTCCTTAAATATCCTATTTCTCAGGGGTATAATTGGAAAGCAAACTAGAATATAATATTATTTAAAAATCCGTGCCTTGGAATTTTACAGATTTTATCTCGTTGGAAAGCTTTTGAAGAAATCTACGCAATGAGTACAAATAACAATATCAAATTTAAAGTTTTTACGAAAAATTCGGAGGTGTTTATCCTTTTAGGCACAAATTTTGAAAATTGAATATATCGCCATTATGCAAACCACAATTAAGGATGCATAGCACATTCTGCATCCATATTTTCCGTTGCAACTAATACAACGATGTGCTTTATCCGTTCAAGAAAAATGATATTTTCATTTTAGGCACAATTTTCGAAAACTAATTGCATAGCCGTTATGCAAAAATTTAGTTTTGCGCCAATTTTTTCGGTCGGCCGTCCCACCGTGACAGTAATATGTATCGTCTGATAAACGGATGCACGGTGTTTATGCATGCACTTGAAGAAATGAATTAATTAATTTCTATCCATACAAAAAAAGGTACTTGCTTTACACGCATTCACTGAAAATGGCTCATTTTATTCATATGATGAGAAGGCGAACCCTTAGTGAATATGTCATCCACTTGATCTTCTGGATGTACAAATTGAACTTCTATGCAGCCAGCTGCAAACCGATCCTTAATGAAATTATATTCAAGTTCAATGTGTTTTACACTTGAATGAAAGACAAGATATTCAAGGCAAGACTTCTAGCATTATGATTATCACAAAAAATTCTGAAAGGTCTGGTAATTAAGCTGAATCTGTAACTCCACCTGTAAGTAAGAGATCCATATCAACTTAGTTGCACGAATAGATAGTCCGTGTAGTCAGCTTCTGCTGCTGACGAACCTATAGCTCCTAAAATAGTCCGAATATGTAACTCCGTCGAAGCTCTATGAAATGATTATATACATGATTTCACATGTGAAAATATACAAAACCAATCTATTGGATTACAATGAACTTTTTTTCTGGTTATTTTGGTAAAATGATTTTTTTATATTTTTTTTTGAAAATAACTAGATATATTACTGCAAAGAAAACTAATCTGTAGATTTGGACTCATGTGGAATCAACTCTGATTGAGTCGTCCGTCCGATGACTTAATCTGTGTGATTAGTTTCTTCAAGAAAAGTTACATAATTGGAGTTCATATTACAGATCTCTTGAGCTTTGACAGTGTCAAAAGCTATTGTAGGAATTAAAAACAAAGGAACTTCAGTAAAACTAGTAAGTAGTTGAGGTGAATTTTTCCCTTTTTTTGCTAGCAAGTCTGCTGCTTTGTTAGCTCTTCTATCCAAAAAATGAAATCCCCCAAAAGAAATTAGTTTTTCTGTCAACCTCTTAACTTCATCTAGAATTGCTACGCATTTTCATTTGATTGAGTTTTGTGTGCCTTGTAAGTACTTGATAGTATTTTGATTATCTCCTTATATGGACAGATTCTGCAGTTTGTTTGTGATGGCACATTGTGTAGTCTGCAGCAAAGCTACAGCTTCCGCTTCTTCTGTTGATTTAGTCCTGCAGCTACCCATTCCTGCTCCCTTGAAGGTACATGTCCAATTGCGCAAAATGAAACCACAACCTGCATTAGTTTTAGCAGATATCCACGAAGCATCACAGTTTAATTTGTAAATGTTTCTCCTTGGGAATGTCCAATAAGGATGAGATTGTGTTCTGAACATAGAGTTTAACAATGTGATATCCCACTTCTTAATTTGTTTCACAGTTAATTAACTGTGATACAAGTGTTATATTTTGGTTACCATATGAAGCTTGTGATTTCTTCTTGGAGTGTAGTGCTCCTCTTTTTTAAAAGTATTTCCATTTCAAGATTTGTGCCCATAACTCATCAGGATGACTTACCAATCTCCAAGCAATTCTGCTTATCATTGCTTGGTTAACCTTATTTGCTTCTTTGAAACCTAGCCCTCCCTGGCTCACTGGTTTGCAAAAAAAATCGAAAGATTTGATAAAGATACCTTTAGAGTTGGAGTGTTTCCCCCACCAGAAGTCTCTTTGGATGTCATTTATTCTCTTTGTAAATTTTTTGGGCAACACAAAACAACCCATGCTAAACAGTACAAATTTGTTAAGCACTATTTTGCTAGGCTGAGATAGAATTTTTCCTATCCAAGTCCTGATTCTTTGTTCCATCTTTTCAATGATGCTATCAAAAGCTTTTAATTTTGATTTATCTATAAATAGTGGCACCCCTAGGTGTGTCCTTTATGTTTATTTTTCTTATTTTCATTTAAGTCTAGAGATAATCCCTTGATGTTTATTATGTACTTTTTTGCTAAAAAACATGCCCCATTAGAAAAATTAATGACTTGTCCTGATGCTTTATTGAAAATGTTGATAGCATCCAACAGATTTTTACAACTACCTAAGTCTGCTTTAGTAAACAGGAGAAGATCATCAGCGAAAAATAAGCGTGATATAGGTGTTGATTTTGGTGTTAATTTTTTTCCTTGTACTTTTTTAACAGTTTCTAGGTGACGAAATAATCGAGAAAGAACCTCCATGCATAAGATGAATAGATAAGGGGATAAAGGATCCCTTTGTCTAATCCCTCTTGTTGGAATGAACTCTTGACAGGGATTACCATTAAGAAGAACTACAATTGAAGAAGAAGAGACACATTAAAAGATTAACTCACACCAGTTTTTAGAGAAGCCAAAAGTTGATGAAATTTTTATCTAAAAGTCCCAGTTAACCCTATCAAAAGCCTTCGACATATAGATTTGTAAAATAATAAATAATCTAAAAAAGGTGAAATAGGGGCTACATAAAAAAAATCGTTTACCGTGACATGAGCAGTCAAGTGTTAACTTTTGTGGATAGTTCGTTTACCTAAATATTATACAACCCAAACCTTACACCTCCAGTTAATAAAAAATTATGGAAGAGTTTAAGACACCTATTAGGAGAACTAAATGTTTTTTTGACACAAGGGGAATTAAATGTTACTCGAGCTGGGGAGTTATCCATCTCTTTTAGACATGTTGCCTATCTTTTTCTCTCTATTGACTCTAGCAGGGACTGTATTAGGGGTGGCTTACCTAGGCTTAAGCCCACCCCAAAAGTCATAAAAAGGTGTTTAGTGAATGTAATTTTTAACGTTTATGGAACTTAGCCTAAGTACAAATTTCAGTTAGCCCACTAGGAAGATATAATTTTCCATGAAATAAATTGAACGAAATTGAAACACGGTCCCATTAGAAAGATGTAACCTTTAATATTACATCTCAACCGATTCAAAGACTAAAATAGTTTTTTTTTTCTTTTAAAAAACATTTAAAAACTAAAGTAAAGAACACATATTCATACTAAACAACTAAACACGTATTTATGTTGTTTGCTATGTGTCGGTTAAAATATGGGTCATTATTTTTTTTATTTTTTTTACTCCTCATGTTTCACCATCCTACGAAAATTAAACAGTAAAGGGTGTGAAGAATAACATAACTTCCCAGATGTATCATTGCTGCATCGGTGCATTTTTTATTTTCTTTCTCGGCAAATGTAAGTATATCGACAAATATTATATAGCGTAAGCGTAAAGCAACATTCTAGAAAGACAAAAAGAGTCGCGTGATAGCAAAAACGGGTACCCGACGGGTATTACCCGTTTGGACCCGTTAACATTTCTGGTCCAATCGGGTAATTACCCGTCAGGTCCTAAGTTGCTAATGGGTCCAATTTTAGGACCCAGAACCTGACCCAATTAGGCGGGTCCGGTTCCGGGTAGCGGGTAACGGGTACCCATTGACAGCCCTACCCAATATGTAGAAAAGAAAAAAATAGTATGTCGCACCAGGTATTATAACTGCAGCCATCAATATTGCAATCGAAAAAATTAAATAGAGTATTGACTAAAAAAAAAAAAAAAATTAGCCCACCCGGACATAAAATCCTGGATCCGTCGTTGGATTCTAGAGATCAAGTTGATCTGTATTACTCCATAAGGTCTATTCATCGTACATTAGTACGACGTTTAACCTCAACTAATCAGCCATCAATTCGATACCATAAGAAGGACAACTTAATACATAATATCTGAGAAAAAGACGCACACCGAACTAGGCTACGTACAATAACTTCTTCTTCTTATTTCGTGTTTTCATACAAAAAGTATATACAGTGATATGATCGAAACCGACCATTTCAAGAAATAAAGGAAAGAGAAAGTGATGGTTTCAAGGACTTTTCCATTATTATTGCCAGAAAATTTTCTCTTAAATATGATCTTACATATCTGATGTTAGTACTTTTTAAGCGATTAGAAGATTGGAAGGGAACTCCAAGTCTCCAACTCAACCGATTGTCCTTTTCATTTTTGTTGATCGGCTATCGGTGAATCATTTTTCTTTTACGTTCTTCATGAATCACACAAGAAAGCTTGTTCTATTCTGAACAATCCTACATTCCTACGTGCAAACAGGTCTGTTATTGATTGAAGAAAATAAAACATAGGAGGAGGGGGCAAAGACCTGATCACCGGAAGAAAGAAAATGAGCAAGCTAACATTTTATTTTCATAATAAACCCATAGCCGGATGAATCATATGAGGGGGATAACATACGAAAATTCAAACTGAATGTTATTAAGAAACTCCAAGCAGTACTTCTCCCACGCATAACATACGAAACCTCCTAGGTAAACAAGCTAAGTAAAGAAATATTGAAATTGATCCAGCTTAGCTAGCTACATTTTATTTTCATAATAAACCCTAACTGTTCCATGATTCACATTGTGAAAGAGATTACATATCATGCTCTAGCAACACAAAACTAACAATAAAAAACAGTACCCCTTATGTAGATCATCGCACCACATAATTATTACATAATTAATTCGAATGTTCTTCTTGCGCATAACGTATGCACATATGAGAAAGAAGAAAAACATTACGCCGTAAGCGCAGGCTGATTTAAATTTGATCAAAATATTGGAGAGATTTCTGGCGATGATCTTCCTCAAGAACTTGTCCAGTTGCTTCATGATCCAGTAGCCACTTCTCCAGTAAGCAAAATAGAGGTTGGTTTTGATCATCTTCAACCAACCCTTGGTTCTCGGAGATCGAATCAACCTTATCATTGATTGGGGTAGTAGTTGTAGTAGTGGTAGTTGTTTGAGATTCCTCCCGAGTTTCCGATGTCGACCCATGAACTGTAGTTGAGTCTAAAGAAGAGTTCTTCTCCCAACAACTACTTATACTCTCAAATGTTAAAATAGATTCGAAATTATAAGCAGCAGCCTTTTTTGAGATAAGACCATCATCGCCATTACAGGTTTCTTCTATTTTAATCTTCTTAGCAAGTATCTTCCCATCATCAAGGTTATTGTTACCACTGTTGTTATTGGAGTTATCGTTGCCATCGAGAAGTACTTTCTCTTTTGTTTGGGTAGTCTTTAATTTGAGTGTATCAGGAGAAGTGTTCATTCAACCTTTCAAGAGTCTTGAAACGTTTTCTGTGCTAAAAGCATAAGTAGTAGATGAGGGAGTACTAGTAATAGTACTGATGAACTTATTTAGGGTTGAGTTATCACGGATCAAATGATGATGTTCCCTTTTAAAAAATTGAAAGCTTGTTGAAGAATCCGATGATGATGACGATGATCCCAAATGATGAGGCGGGTGTAGTACCGAATGAAACTTGTTGAGTTTTTTCTTGAGATGTGTATTCCAATAATTCCTTATAACATTATCTGTTCTTTGTGGAAGATATGAAGCTATTGTTTCCCATCTGTGAAAAAAGGTTAGGAACTATTAATTAAATATTGTAGATTAATTATCAGCATATTGTAGTAATTGACTTCGGAATCAAATTAACTAAATATGAGTAGGGTAGGGTTTATGAGATAAATGTAAGTATATATACTTGTTGCCCAATACATTTTGAAGACTAATTATCATGTTTTCTTCAGCTTCAGTGAACTTTCCTCTCTTGATTTCTGGTCTTAAGTAATTAGTCCATCTCAACCTGCAACTTTTGCTGCACCTTAGCAAACCTTAAAATAATGCAACAAACACGGAAAAAAATTAGGATCATACACATCAAAGTATAAAGATCAATATGTTGCATATTAAATAAATTTATAATTAACAAGTTCCAAGTAGAGAAAGTACTGATGATCAAGGATATATTCTCTATACTTACCAGTATAAGTTGGAACTGATCTCCAATTCCCCGATCCATGTTGTTTGATATAAGATGCCAAATTAAGTCTTCTTCAGGAGTCCTAGGCCCTTTCTTGATACCAACTATATCACAACAAGAAGGTCTTCCCATGGCTTGCTTGCTTTCTTTTCTTTTCTTTTCTCCTCTATATATTTTGGTATTATTTTATCTTTTTAAACTAATTATATATAAGAATATTCTTCGATCAGGTACCTCTGAGTCTCTGACTTACTTAGCTTCTTCTATTATTAACTTTCTTATCAAAAACATGCGTTCTAAATTCAGTCAAAATTTTTGTTGATTTCAACAAGTGTATTAATTCCAAGGAAGCTGTTCTACGTTACCAACACTTTTATTAAATGGTTTTCTTGCATATTTAGATTCAACATAGATTTCACATCTTTGTTTTTTATCAAAGTTTATTTTTGGTATGCAACCTAAATTCGATTTGAAATTAACATATATCATGCCAAACATGTGAGGGAGTCCCAAATATAAACATAAGAAGATGCATTCAATTTTCGAATCGGTAACATAACCTTTTCCTACGATTCACCCATTTGAGAAATCACAGCGGTATTGGACTCGGCAACAATTTTAAAACCTTTTCTAGTAGGATGGTTTACGATATGAGATTTTTGCATACAGTAAGAAGTATTACCGTGTGTACTGGTGTCGAAGAAAGCCGTTTGAAGAAGATGCTTCTCTTTTAAAAACATGTGTAATTATATATAAGAATATTCTTCGATCAGGTACCTCTGAGTCTCTGACTTACTTAGCTTCTTCTGAAAAAACATTATTAACTTTCTTATTCGGTAGTAAGTCGGTAGAATTTGTGAAGATATTTTGTAGGAAATCATGAGAGTTTGTGCATATATAAACACGAAGTAAATTATGTAGTTTCTGTCGGCAGTTCTAACCAAAAGGGGATGATTATGATCAGCAGGCCAACACCTTATAATTCTCCCGCCTCCACTGTAGTTTAGCTGTGTATAATGATAAAACTAGCAGTGGAGTGGTGAGGAAGGATGGTGCATGTCAAAATCTATTGAGGAAAACAATCCATGCAACATTAACATTGATGTAGGCAGGAATTTATTCTAGTGGGGGCTATCTTATAAAAAAGTAGTTGAAGATTGTCGAGGTTTATTTGAAGAAAAAATGGGGGTGGTTCTGATAACCAACCAAAGTTTCCGAACCAATCTAGTTGCACAACAAAAATATATACGGGGTTTTTGGGCATTAATTAGGATGGTTTTGAAACCAAACAAGTCTGGTTTACGAACCAATCTAGTTGCACATCAAGAGTATATATATACGGGTCACTGGGCATTTGGATGGTTTCGGAACCAAACAATTTTTGTTTCGAACCCACCTAGAAATCCTGTTTTAGAGAATCTCTTCTAGTGAGCATCTCCCTTAGAGGGTTAACAAATAATGTGACACATTAGAAAATTGTCAAATATCATAATCTTATTTTTCATTTACTCCCTAGTTGCTTGATAAACATTAGCATAGAGATTCTAATGTAGATGTGAGAATAATTCTCTGTGTATTCATTGATAGGAAAAAGCCTGATTTATACAACTTTACACAACTAGATAAGGCAAATAAAAGATACACCTAACAACTAGATAAGGAAAATAAAAGATACACCTATCAACTAGATAAGGCAAATAAAAGATACACCTAATAATATCTAGGATATATACAGCAAGGATATATGCAGTTACAACCAAATAACAACACAATAATGTCAAGATATATAATATCTTGACCATATCTTAACACCCCCCCTCAGAATCAAGGTGGTGGAGTACACATCTTGAGTCTGGAAATTAAGAATTGAAGACGAGCTGCAGAGTGAGTCTTGGAAAAAAGATCAGACACTTGAAATTCTGATTTGACATGCAGAAGAGTGATTGTACCTTTCTTATAATGATGACGAGTAAAATGAAAATCTATCTCGATATGTTTTGTACGTTCATGGAAGACATCATTGTGTGTAATTTGAATAGAAGCCTTGTTATCACAATACAGTGGTGTAGGAGCAGAAATTAGAACTCCCATATCACAAAGAATCCACTGTAACCAAATGAGTTCAGATGTGGTGTGAGAAATAGCTCTGTACTCTACTCCATCACTTGAACGAGAAACCACACTTTGCTTCTTACTTCTCCAGGAAATCAATGAGTACCCCAAGAAGACACCGTAGCATGTAATAGATTTTCTGTCTGTAATATCTCCAGCCCAATCGGAATCTGAGTAAGCTTGAAGAGTGAGATCAAACTTGGATGAGAAACACAAAACTTGATGAAGAGACCCCTTGATATATCTCAGAATTCTGAGAACAGCTGCATAATGAGTAGACCTTGGAGCAGACATAAACTAACTGACTATGTGAACTGCATGACTTATGTCTGGTCTCGTGATGGTCAAGTAATTCAGACTTCCTACTAGTTGACGATACAATGTTGGATTTGACAATAGAGTCCCATCTGTAGGACTGTATTTTACATTCAATTCAAGAGGTGTGTCAGTTACCTTATTGTCAGACAGCCCTGCACGTTGTAGAATCTCAGATGCAAATTTGACTTGTGATATGAAATAACCAGTGGGTGACATGCCAACTTCAATGCCAATAAAGTAACTTAAGGATCCAAGATCTTTCATCTTAAAATAATCACTGAGGTATGATTTGAGTTCAGTAATACCTTGTTGGTCACTGCCAGTAATAACCATGTCGTCAACATACAAGAGAAGAATGACAATTCCTTTTTCTTACGATCTGACGAACATAGCTGAATCACATAAGCTTTGTGCAAAGCCATATTGAAGAATCACATTGCTAAACTTCTCAAACCAAGGACGAGGTGCTTGTTTGAGTCCATATAATGCCCGTCGAATCCTACATACTTGATTAGGTTCATGAGGAAACCCAGGAGGAGGTTTCATGTAACTCACCATGAAGAAAAGCATTTTTCACATCCATTTGATGGATCCCCCATTGTCGTGCTGCAGCAATAACAAGTAATGTACGAACTGTAACCATTCTGGCCACTGGTGCAAATGTTTGTTCATAGTCAACACCATACTCTTGTGTATAACTTTTTGCAACAACTCGTGATTTACATCGTTCAAACTTACCATCTGACTTGGTATTAACTTTATAGACCCATATGCTTCCAACAACCGATTTTCCAGGAGGAAGATCCACCATTTCCCATGTCCCTGCCTGTGCATGTGCTACCAATTCATCATCCATTGAATATTTCCATTCTAGAATGGCTGCAGCTTCTCTGTATTTTTTGGTTCATAAAATGACAAAATAGAAGACAATGAACAATGATAGTCTGCATACTTAGCTGTTCCTGAGTTGCACTGTCAGGTTGAGTCATAGAGTGGTCTTGGTCATCAGTATCTGGTGTATTAAAAACTATGGGACATGGACTTTCAGGAGTAGATATAGGAAAAGTGCTAGTATTGGATTCACTAGGAAATGGTTCAGAATAAGTGAAAGACTAAAAAGATGATGATTTGCTGCTTGGAAGTGACCAAAATGGAACTTTCTCCCAGAATGTGACATCACGAGAGACACGAAGCTTTCTATTAACTAGATCATAACAACGGTACCCTTTTTGTTCAATACCATAACCAAGAAAGACACACAAGACATTATTTTGACCAAGTTTTTGACGTTCACGTTCTGGAAGGAGTACAAAAAAAGTTGAACCAAAGACTCGAAGCTCATAATAGTTTGGTTTCTTACCATAGAGACGCTCATAAGGTGATATTCCTCCTATGACAGCTGTTGGAACTCTATTAATGGTGTAGACTGGAGTAAGGACTGATTCTCCCCAGAAATAGGAAGGAACTGAACCAGAAATTAATTGGGTTCTATCTGTCTCTATAATATGACGGTGTTTACGTTCTGCAACTCCATTTTGTTCTGGAGTTTCAGTACAGGAAAGTTGAAGAATGGTGCCTTGGGTTTTAAGAAATTCTTTGAATGGATTGGAAATATATTCCCCACTCTGATCAGCACGAAAAACTTTGATCACTTTACCAAACTGAGTTTTTATCATGGTTGAGAAATCAACATATAACTTAAGAAAATATGATCTAGAGATGAATAGATATACCCATGTATAACGCGAATAATCATCAATAAAACTGACATAATACAAAGCACCTCCCTTTGAAATAATTGGAGATTTACCCCAGACATCAGAATGTATAAGAGCAAAAGGTTTAGTTGAAATAGAAGTGCTAAGATTAAAAGAAAGAGCTGGTTGTTTTGCCAGTTTACAAGAGATGCAATTTGGTTCTTTATCTAACTGAGTATCTCCTAGCAAACCCTTATTGATCATATATGAAAGACGAGAAAAGGAAACATGACCTAGCCTAGAATGCCAAGACATGAAGGGAGATATTGACACAAGTGCAGTGGGAGTAGCAGCTACGACATGACTTTTAGATTCTGCTGAGAGAGCAAGAGATTAAAAGAGATACAACCGACCAAGTCTACGGCCTATCCCAACTAGCTTCCCGGTTTTGAGATCTTGTATAGCACAACCAAAAGGAAAACAATATGTATTATAACCATGATCACACAGTTGACCAACTGAAATAAGGTTCATTGTAATATTTAGCACAAGAAGCAATCTGGTACATAAAAGTTATTTGAACTTTTGACCAAGCCTATATGACTTGCAGTTACTGTTGATCCATCGGCAGTATGAATCTTAGGGGTGATGAAAGGATGAAGACTTTCAAAAAACTTTTGATTAAAAGTCATATGGTTTGATGCTCCTGAGTCGAGAAACCATTTTGTTGAGTAAATACCTGAGGAGATAGAGAAGGCAGATGCAGCTGTAGGATTGTTACCAATTGATAGTGCTTGTTTAATCATCTCCTGAATATCAGCAAGATTTGGTGCAGAACTACCACCAGGTACATCTAACACATATGAGTTTGATGTTGATATAGGTGAGACTGGGGCTGCCATGAATCTGGTTGGTTCACTGGACTTGTTTCCTCCATTAGCATTAATTCTTCTCATGTTTCTTGAAGTTGGTGAGGTGCAAAACCTGGATGAATGACCAAGTTCCTTACAGTACCCACACTGTGTTGTGGGTGTGTCAGGTATTATTGGAGAAGGTGAGGAATTTGTTGATGGAATATTGCAATTCCTTGCAAAGTGCCCAAAAGTCTTGCAATTGTGACACTGCACTTGGGACATGTCACGTTGCACTAAAGTACTTGAGTTTCTTGAAAATTTATTTGAACTTGAACGTGCAGGCACAGCAAACACTCCTGATATCTCCGGCGTGATTCTTTTTCTCGTTTCTTCTGCAATAAGTTTAGACAAAGCATCTCCCACAGTTGGAAGAGGTGATCGATGAAGAATAGATGCTCTAACAGACTCAAACTCATCACGTAAATCCATTAGAAGTTGAACTAAACGTGTTTCCTCTCTATATTTCGGCCACAGTTCCAAATCCATAGTCCATTTTGGTTCCATAAGTGCTAATTGATTCCAGACTATAGACATCTCAGAATGAAAAACAGAAACAGTCTGATCATGTGGTTGCTTCATAGATCTAATATCTTGTTCAAGTTTATATCTCTGAGCAAAGTTGACTTGTGTGTACCTTTTTGAAAGAAAATCCCATGCATCTTTGGCTACCTCAAAACTGGTGAGTTGCATACTTATAGAAGGAATAACCGTATTTCCAATCCAAGTGAGAATCCTGTTATTGTTAATATCCCATTCTTCTTTTGGATCCTTTGTTTGTACTTATTTTCCCTTGTCATTAGAACTGCTTGCTGTAGGGGCTTTTTCTGTACCATCGATATACTTCCACATACTCTTTCCTTTAAGAAAACTCCTCATGAGGAATGACCAGTGGTTGTAGTTGGATCCATCAAAATGAACAGTGATAGGTTGAGAATCTTCTCTTGACATGATTACTATGTTTTCTCTGGGTTGTATTGTAGCGGAAATTGGTTCTCAGATTTTTCCTAGCTCTGATGCCATGATAAACATGAGCATAGAGATTCTAATGTAGATGTGAGAATAATTCTCTGTGTATTCATTGATAGGAAAAAGCCTGATTTATACAACTTTACACAACTAGATAAGGCAAATAAAAGATACACCTAACAACTAGATAAGGAAAATAAAAGATACACCTAACAACTAGATAGGGCAAATAAAAGATACACCGAATAATATCTAGGATATATACAGCAAGGATATATATTAGGGCTGTCAATGGGTACCCATTACCCGGACCCGGATCCGGGGCAATAGGGTCCGGTTCCGGGTCCTAAAATTGGACCCATTAACCAATTTGGACCCGACGGGTAATTACCCGATTGGACCCGTTAATAAACGGGTCCTGCCCGGCGGGTACCCGCGGATAACCGGGTATTTATGTAAAAGGGTTATTTAGTAAATATCAAATTAAAAAGTAGGTCATATATAATGCTTTACATTTTTTTTAAAGAAAACAAATCAGATCTCGTCTTTTACTCTTCTTCTTATCCGCAGCTCTTTCTAACGAATGTGTTCGACTTTTTCTTTTTTCTTGATCAACGGATTGAAGGTATGAACAATGAATTATGAAACTATGAATCAACTTAAATTATTCTTGTTTCAACTGGTTGAAATCTTTAATTATACTGATTTGTTGATTGAATTTACTATTACCGATTCTATCTCGAGTCTCGACCCTCTCAATCCCTGAACTAGAAATCTAAGGATTCATTCGAAATTGATTTCAATCTTTATTAGTTACTGAAACATGGTAGGATCGGAACTCGAAATATAGAGGAGATTAGTGAAGTTTATGAATTTGTTGATCACCCAAAATCTTAGGGTTTTCTTTTGAAAGCAATTTTTTTTTTGTTGTTGTTGTTTTGTTGTTTCTCAATCTCTGACTACTGGAACTTGCTAGGGTATGAAATTAGATATACTGTGATGTTCATGATACCATGAATTTTGGATTTGCTATGAAGACTTGTTGAATTGATTTGATACACAGTAGCAACTCATAATTTTTGTTGAATTGATACACAACATCCCCTCAAAATTCTTGTGTGCAATCAGTTGACATTTTAGCAACTTTGGAATTTAGAGTGACAGGTGCCCTTTATTTAATTTTTCGTGTTTTGGGAATTGTTATAACAAGAGCAAAAAACTTTATTTACAGCTGACAGAGAAGACGTTATCTGGGTTTTACAAAATAATCAAAGGACATTGAGTTGGACGAGGGCATAAATTAAAGGTATGGTACTATGAATCCAAACTAGCCTTGATTCGTTATGAATTTTCTGCCAAATCGTATGGTGATCTTCTTGCGCCCAAATTTCAAAGAGAATGACATAAGTATGAGCTAGTTAGGAATATACAGGAATAATGTATTCTTGTTTATACTTTTAACATGTGAAATATGTGCTTCGGTAGATGATGCTTACTCTCCCAATTTTGTGATAAAGTTATTCTGGCATTGGGATCAATTGGGAAAACCTGTCCAGGAGCCTCTGTTGATATTTTAACTCAATTGGGATAGTATGCTTGCTTGCAGGTTGATTATTTTAATGAAGGTGGCTTCTTGTTAATACTTTTACATGTGAAATACGTTTTCCCGTAGGCTGTTGATGATTTTACAATTGTGAATTAATGGGTTGGGTGCAGAACATACAATTGTAGGTCTGAACTGAACTCTGCATTTTTGTGGGTTCGTAAAGCAATTCTGCCTTCTCCTGTCCATTTAGTTTTTTTCTTGCTGATATTTGTGTTAACTCGGTATTTGTCTCTCTGTCTGATGCGCTGTGCTGACCCATTTTATTGATTAAGTGGATGGTTAGAGAGTGTCCCTTCATCTGAAATTGGCTTTTTATAAACATATCATGTCCTGGTTTGCAGTATTGAGCATTTCTAAGAGATTTCGACCATAGACTATATAATAACTAGGCAGAATTAGGAACACCAGTTGATCAGATAGGTTTCAAAGTGAGTTTGTGGTTAAGCTTACCTTAGTGTTGCATAATGCAGACTAATTAAATTAGGGTCAAATTTGAATTGTTGGTTCGTATTATGGATGCTCTAATCCCTAAGACAACTTAAGGTCACTTTTAGTCTTTAGCCAAGTTTAGTTGTATGTATTCTCTTTCATCGGTTCTCCATACATTTCTAATTCTTATGTTTATACTTGCACCTGATGCTTTGTTTCTTGGGGTAAAACTTGTGAAATGCATCGTTGGCTTTGTTTCTTTGTTTATTCTCCAACTTAAGAACATCATTTTTAGTTCCTACTGATGGGGTTAGTTAATGGATTTCTTTCTGATTTCTCCATTTTAACTTACTTGGTTTGATTTGTATGTACTATGTATAACGTCAACAATTGGTTGGACTTGGTTTTTTTCTTGCAGAGGAAACATGAAAAAACCTCTGGCTATGCCGCCTCCTAAAGTTACCGTTTCAAAGCCTACAAAGAAGACTAGAGATGTAAAATCAGTAGTGCGGACAGAAGTAGAAACTGTAGTCGATGATTCAACTGATTCTGATGATTGTGATCATATGGAAGCGGCACCGACAGATGGGGTTCCGTCAGTTACGCTTAAACGCAAAAGAACGTCAAAGGCTTGGAATGAATTTGAAGAGGTATACACTAATGGGAAAGTAACACACGGAAAATGCAATCATTGCAAGAAGAAAATTTCTGCAACGAGCAAAAATGGTACAAGTACTTTGAGGAAACATCTGAAAAGTTGTCTGGTATTCAAAGGAACACAACAACAAATTAACCAGATGTTCTTCAAAGCTAGTGAAACGGAAGATGGGCCAGTAGCTTCTTTTAACTTTAAGTTTAACCAAGAAGTTACTCGTGATTGTATTGCAAGAATGATTATCTTGCATGAACTTGCATGAACTCCCTTTCTCATTTGTAGAGTACGTTGGTTTTAGAAGGGTGCTCACTTCTTTACAACCCAATATTAAACTCGTGAAGCGAAACACTACGAAGACAGATTGCATGAAGATTTTTAAAATGGAAAAGAAGCATTTGTACGAGACTTTTGATAAGGTACGGAGTCGCATAAGCCTTACTACTGACATGTGGACTTGTACTACTCAGAATATTTGTTATATGGCTCTAACAGCTCATTATGTTGACGAACAATGGAAAATTCAGAAGAGAATTCTATCTTTCAGTATCATAGATGGGCAACATACTGAAGTGAACATTGCCAAGGTTCTGATGGAACAGTTGTACGGGTGGAACATAGATAGGAAAATATCTTCAATTACATTGGATAATGCTTCAACCAACGGGGTAGTGGTAAGTGAACTTATTGATCAACTAAAACCGGGTAATGGATTACTTTTGGATGGAGAGTTATTCCATGTTCGATGTGCTGCTCATGTAATTACTATTATTGTTGATCATGGGATGTTGCAAATAAAAGCAGAAATACAGAAAATAAGAAATTCAGTTAAATTTATTAGAGGTTCACCACAAAGACAACAAAAATTTCTAGAAGTTTGCTTGCAAGTGAATGCTCCCAAGAAAAATCTAATTCAAGATGTTGATACAAGGTGGAATTCTACATATCTGATGATTGAAACAGCACTTCAGTTTCGGGATGCATTTATCCGGTTTGCGAAGATTGAACCTGATTTTTTTAATGTTGCTCCAACGGCTGAAGACTGGAAGAACGCAAGTAGTCTTTCAATTTGCTTGAAGGTGTTTTATGAGGTTACCGTTCTATTTTCAGGTACATCATACGTAATGGTTAATCGTTTTTTCGATATTGCTTGTTTTTTATACTTATAAATTCGTGATTGGTGTGATTCTGAGGATGCATTAACCTCAAAAATGGCTGTGAGTATGATGGAAAGGTTTGAAAAGTATTGGGAACTCTCTAGTAAAACATTTGCGATAGCTTCTATTTTAGATCCTCGATTTAAATTGAAATTAGTGGATTACTATTTCCCATTAATATATCCTGGTAACAGCGAGGAAAAGAAGTTAGAAGTTATAGAAGACTTGAAAAGATTGTATAATGAATATGCAATCTGTTATGCTTCTTCATCTCATGTATACTCGGAAAACAATCCCAGAAGTGACGTCAACATGGAAGATTCAGTTTCAGTTGGTAGTGGGGGTAATACTTCAACTTCTCAAAGTTCCTTTACTTCTAGAAGGAAGGGTTTGACGGCATTTCTGGAAGAAAGTTCACAACATGATGTTGTTCGCACAGATCTAGAGCAATACCTATCAGCTGATATCCTCCCTATTAAAAATGGAAGTGGCACCGTTAATCTGAATGATTCTTGTTTTGATGTTTTGGGATGGTGGAAATTTCATGGACCGATATATCCAATTGTAGCATTGATAGCTCGTGATATATTAGCAATTCCTGCATCATCGGTGGCTTCTGAATCTGTTTTCAGCACTAGTGGTAGAGTTGTCGATAAATTCCGTTCTTCAATGCTTCCAGAAACAATTGAAGCTTTGATATGCACACAAGATTGGATAAGAAGTGCGCTAAAGAGTAAGTAACATATCCAATTCACTTTTTCTATTATATCAATTTTGGTTTAATGATTCATTTACTATGGTTCTTGTACGTCGGCTAACTATTTTATTGTGTTAGATGAGGGACTTGGGTTGGGTGATACTTCACTTCAGACTCTTTTGGAGGCAATGGAGGAGGCAGTGGATGAGCTTCAGTCAGACGATGCTAATGAAGCATCGTACATTGTCTAACTGATAAACAAGAAGAAGAGTATATATTTTGTTTTTTGTGAAGTTCTTATTATGGTTTACTCAAGAGATAAATTATGGTGTGTTTCAGGTACACAATTAGATTACGAAACTTTCAATATATGTAGAAAAAAATAACCAGATAATTTGGAATGCATAGAGTTTAAATAATTACTTGATAGATTTGATAGATTTTTGATAGATATTCACATCAAAATTATGTTAAGAAAACACTTGAGAGATGAAGATTTTCACACGATTTTCACATAGATTGAAAGTAATTACTTGATAGAGTTTCGCATAGATTGAAAGTAATTACTTGATAGATTTGATAGATTTGCGATAGACGATGCATAGAGTTTAAATAACCAGATTGTGTTTTGATAGATTTTTGGATAGAGCCTAGAGTTACTTGGTACATTTCGGTTACATTTTGGTTTCGTTTAAATCCATATAATTATGTTAGATAGAGCCAAGAGTTACTTGGTGTGGTTTGCATTGCACATTGTCTAACCGATATAGAAGACAGGTGTGTTGCTGTTTGGGTTGTTCTGTAATAGACTTGTCTTTAAGTAATGTATTTTCTTAAACTTGGAAGACAAAGTGATTTAGTGATTATAATTTTGAGGTGGTTTCTGAATTGGGAAAAAATGGGAATATGATTAACTGTTTTTGTTTCTCTTACAGGAACAATTCGGAATATGATGGTGAATCTTTATTGAACTGGTGAAAACTTCTTTTTGGTATATGCATAGCCAAACAACATGCGAAGTGCGAACTACATCCTTCTTTTTTGTATATGTACTTGTGAAGGAAACGCATTTATTTTTTGGGGATTCTACACTTTATAGAATGATATGTCTGTCCACTCTTGTGGTTATAATACGACAGGCTATATTAGGGCTGGCTTACTTGTAGTTATCGGCTAAAAAAATGTCTGCCAGCTTTTGTATTTATTATATATAATGGCAGATTCATACTTGTAGGCTTGTAGCTAGGAAAATAACTTTAATTTTCCTAATCTAAGGATTCTAAATTAAGTTTACTCTATTTCTGTATGTATGTTTAAAGATGGTCACTTTTCAGGTGTTGAATAAACCTTTTTCAGGACTCAGAAGTCATAAAATTTGGAATTCATGTAAATCTGTTTTTTACCCGATGGGTACCCGGACCCGGTGATTACCCGTGTCTTTTATAGGGTCCGGTTCTGGGCCAACACATTATGGAACCGGACCCGGAACCGTTAGGACCCGGAACCGACACTGATATGACGGGTCCGGTTCTGGGCCATGTACTACCCGGGAGGACCCGGACCCGTTGACAGCCCTAATATATATGCAGTTACAACCAAATAACAACACAATAATGTCAAGATATATAATATCTTGAACATATCTTAACATTGCTAAGTGAAAACTTCATCTTTGCTAACGTGGAAGCATATGAGATCATTGAGGCCTAATTTTTAGCACGTAAAAGCAAACATATCCATAAGAACTAGATCATTTTAAGAATAAAAAAATCGGCACGTATATTACCCAATTGGCATGCCCCCAACTGTCGACTCAAGAAAGAATAAGTCTCTCTAAATGAAACTCTCTGCAAGGGGAACATCAATCGCTGTGACATCTTTTATCTCCACAATCAAAACCACTACTAATATACTTCGAAAATTAATCCCTAGGCTTTTGGTATTCTCAGGACCACCCAAAACCAGAAACTGAGAAATAAATGGAAGTGTCGGGACGCAGAGTAAGTGTGCCACAAGTCTGGCTCCATATCTACGTATCCGTGTCCATCCAGCATAATTTACCAGATTGTTTGTCAAGTAAGTACATTATGTGATCTACTATTACAACATCAAAAGAAAGAAACCAGAGGCAAGGCACAACTGATCCCACATATCAGAAAACATTTCAAACATATATGAAATTTTAATGATATATTACCATCGGAGGGACTTTGAATTTGTTATCAAGAAACGGAATTACCTTTCAATTTTCAACCAAACCGCAGTAGAATGCTTATTCTATTTCATAATCGTGCAAAAGAAGTTACGCCATCCTGTTAGTATGATAATGGTGCTTCCAGTGACGGAGCCATAGAGGGACGAGAGACACACTTGTTTTTTATAGCAAACGAAGCTACGCCGTCCTGTTAGTATGACAATGGTGCTTCCAGTGACGAGCCATAGAGGGACAAGAGACCCACTTCTTTTTGATATTTAGTTAGAGCACCTTTGGTATTTTAGCAATTTTTGGTAATTGTGGAGGCAGAGATAGATGGGAACGTTGGATTTTTTTTTCTTTAGTGGTCAACCTACTTACTTGGCTGTGAAGAAGATCAACCTGTAGAGTTCTGTACCATACTTCGTATCAGAATTCCCGAAACCATAATGCTCATCCACAGGCCGTTTCACTTGACTAAGCAACACACCACCACCTTCAAACCTCTTATTCCTAAACTATCTCAAAGAACTCTACGAAACTCTAACCATTCTCAATAAGGCTTTGAGGAACGAAGATTAACATGTATACCACGATTAGACGACCAATACTGAACCTCCTTACGATGATATCGGTCTGTCTCCCTCCACCAAAACTCCCTTACAAAAGATATTCTATGTCTTACTTTGTCTTCAAGCATCGGCCTTTAATGTGTTCAAAATAATAAAACAGGAAGCCAGATATTGATGCTGACACCATTTGTGGGAGAATATTGGATGATACAAAACCAAATGAGAAATATCCAATGGGTTAACTCTATACATTGCTAGTGGTACAACCATTGGTTTGGTTAGACGAAGTGGAAGAGGAAATTAAGTCATGCTGGAATGCAATTTGTAATGCCTAGAATTGTCTACAATCATCTAGATAAAATGTTCTGTGTAATTTAAACAAAAGAAGTGGATAAGCGAGATGTTTTCTAGAGTACTAGGTTTTAGTGTTAGTCAAAGTCGGTTGTAACAAGTAAGTGTGAACACTCTAAAAAAACAGTGTTCTGTGGTCGGTCATTGTAGCCTATAGATAGGCAAGTCCAGTATCATTTGTAATTGAGCAAGAATACTAATAAGAAACGAGTTTGAAAGAATCAAAGGTTGTTTACTAGGATCTCCATATGAGCAACACTTATTACTATGCTCATGTATCTCCGAAGTATAATCGAGTAGGTTTCTATGAAACTCAACAAGTCAACTTTAATTAGTCTGATAGAAAGATTTCATAACCCACAAGAGGTGAAATTATTATAGATGGCATAAATCTGAAAGAGTTTCTACTGGTATCGGTTTGGCTGGGGTAAAAAAATGGCCTTGTCAGCCAAGAGCCCATGATATTTGCATGTGGCATAATAGATAACATGCTTTAGGAAAGGAGAATGTGTTAAACTTAAGGTTCAACTCAAAAATAATTGTTATTCTTTATCTCCAAAATGGAGGTATTTATAACCAACATTACATGAATTAAATAATTACATTAATTAAATAATGGAGTAGGTAAATGAAGAAAACAAGGAAGTCCATGTTAGGTGAAGGTTGGTGGAGTAGGTGTAGAATACAAGGAAGTCCATGTTAATTAGGTAAAGGTTGGTGGTGTAATTGGAGGAGTGATTGGTGGAATTGGTGGAAGGTTGATTCAACACTCTCCCTCAAGGTGGTGCATATATGTCACAGATGCCCAACTTGACAAGTGAATCGTTAAATATATTATTTGATACGGCCTTAGTCAGAATATCTGCCAGCTGTTGTGTTGTTCGGACATATGGTACTTCCATAATTTTTTCTTCAAGTTTCTCATAAATGAAGTTCCTATCAATTTCCACGTGCTTCGTTCTATCATGTTGCACCGGATTCTCTGCAATTTTGATTGCTGACTGATTATCACAAAACAACTTCATAGGTTTTTCAGATGGTAAACCAAGCTCTCCCATAAGCCTTTTCAACCATAACAATTCACAAATGCCTTTTACCATTGCTCTATATTCTGCTTCAGCACTGGATAAGGAAACAACATGTTATTTCTTAGACTTCCATGTCACTAAATTTCCTCCAACAAAGGTAACATACCCAGATGTTGATCTTCTCCTGTCACCTTTACCTCCCCAGTCTGAGTCAGTGTAACCTGATACATAAAGATGTCCATGTTTTGAAAACATCAAACCTCTGCCTGGTGCGGACTTCAAATATCTTAGTATCCTGGTGACTGCATCCATGTGTTGCTGACCCGGATTATGCATAAATATGCTTACAACACTTATAGCATAAGCAATATCTGGCCTTGTATGAGAAAGATAAATCAAGCGACCAACTAACCTATGATATTGTCCTTTGTCTGCTGGTATTTGATCAGAACATTCTTCAAGACCATGATTTTGTTCCATAGGAGACCCGATTGGCGTACAACCAGTCATACCAGTTTCCTTCAACAAATCAATCACATATTTTCGTTGACACAAGAAAATTCCCTTTCTGGATCGATTAACTTCAATACCCAAAAAATACTTAAGTCCACCCAAATCTTTCATATCAAACTCAGAATACAAGCAATTTTTCATATTACTCATCTCTTCATGGTCATTTCCTGTTACCACCATATGATCTACATAGATAATAAGAGTAGTTATCTTTTCACCTACTCTTTTAAGGAACAAGGTATGATCAGCATTACTCTGTATATACCCAAACTTCTTCATTGCAATGCGAAATCTACCAAACCATGCTCTGGGAGATTGTTTCAAACCATATAAAGCCTTCTTTAACTTACACACAATATTAGCATTGTTTGGAGCATTATAACCTGGAGGTAGTGTCATGTAGACTTCTTCTTGCAAGTTACCATGTAAAAAAGCATTTTTTACATCATATTGTTGTAGAGGCTAGCCTAGATTTTCTGCCAAAGACAATAATACTCGAATAGTGTTGATTTTTGCAACAGGAGCAAACGTCTCCTGATAATCAATACCATAAGTCTGGGTAAAACCTTTAGCCACAAGTCTTGCTTTATACCTGTCAATAGAGCCATCTGGATTATGCTTGATAGTATATACCCACCTGCATCCAACTGGTTTCTTTCCTTCTGGTAGTGAGACTATATCCCATGTACCATTTTCTTCATTTGCCACCATCTCCTCTTTCATAGGACCAGCTCATTTCGGATTAGATAGTGCTTCTTTTACTGTTCTGGGAATAGTAACATCTGCCATTTAACTGACAAATGCTCTTCCCTCTTTTGTTAATCTATGAGTTGACACGTAATTCTCAATAGGGTATTTCACCTTCCTTATTGCTTTAGGTGAAAAACGATCTGGTGGAACTCCACGATTACTCCTTGGTGGCAACTGGTACCTGTCGGTGTCAGGTAGTTCACAAGTATCATTAGTATTAATCGAACAATCTATGCTTACCTCAGGGACATCGGCACCGGCTGGAGGACAATTATATGTAGGTACTGTTGGTGAAGAGAGAGATGGATCTTCAATATCATGGGTGTCAATTTCTTCGGAAACAGGAATATCGTACTCTTGAACCGGATCCGTGACTTGTATATCATCAATTCTTGAACTATTGATAGTTGGATGTGTACTTATGCTTGTTTCATTTGTTGTCATATTTATTTCACTATTATTCGGAAATAAATCCATCCAATTCAACTCTTCAATAACACTCTCTCCATGAAGAGGAGATTCAGATACATCAGATGAGTAAAACATTTCTTGCTCAGAAAAGGTGACATCCATAGTAACATAAAATTTATGACTTTGAGGATGATAACACCTATAACCCTTTTGGAATGGATGATAACCAATAAAAACACATTTGATAGAACAAGGATCTAGCTTTGTACGTAGATGTTTCTGCAGATGTACAAAAACAACACAACCGAATACCCGTGGAGGAAGCTTAAGATGAGAAGGTATTGTTACAAACGAAGCCAATTTGTCCAAAGGTGTCTGAAATTTTAAAACACCTGTTGGTACTCGATTAAGAAGATATAATGCACTAGTAATGGCTTCTTCCCAGAATTTTGGCTTCATATTTGACCCAATCAAGCATGCCCTCGTAATATCAAGTAACTGGCGATTTTTTCTTTCCGCCACACCATTTTGTTGTGGCGTAGACGGGAAACTAGTTTCATGAATAATTCCATGTTCTCCAAAGTATCCTTGTAATACTTCATTAACATACTCACCATCATTATCAGAACGAAGGACCTTTAAGTTAGCCGAAAATTGTGTCTGAATCATTTTATGAAATGCGCGAAAACGATCAGCCACATCACTTTTATTCTTCATTAAATAGATCCAAGTCATACGAGTACAATCATCGACGAAGATAACAAACCACCGAAATCCAGAAGTACTGGTAATACGAGAAGGTCCCCAGACATCAGAATGAACTAAATCGAATAGGACGTATCTTCTACTGAAACTACATGGGTAAGTAGTACGATGACTCTTCGCAAGAATGCAAGTATCACATTTAAAGTCTGAAAATTTACAAGACTTAAACAAATCAGGAAACAAGTGCTCCAAATATCTAAAAGAAGCATGTCCTAACCGGCGGTGCCACAGTAAGATCTGATTTTTAGATGCACAAGAAGACATTTTAACTGAAAGAGATATCCCTTCACAAACATCGTCGATATAATATAAACCATCTCTCTTAGTACCTCGCCCCTCGTTGCCGAGATCCCGAAGAAGACAGAAAGTGGGGTAGATTAATACTAAACAATTTAACTGTGTGGTTACTTGTGCCGCAGACAAGAGATTATTTGAAAGATAAGGAACCAATAATGTGTATTCTAGGGACAAGGAAGGTGTTAAATCAACTCTCCCAGCTCCGGTAACCGGATACGGTACACCGTTGGCGTTGGAAATATTTGTATACGCCGGTAGCAACAGATCTTTCAAAATAGAGGCATCGAACGTCATATGACCCGTAGCACCAGAATCGAGAATCCAACCATGATATTTTCCAGAATCAGTAACAAGTAAAGCGACGTCAACCTTACTTGATTGCTGGAAAAGGTTCGGGTTTACCAAAGAATGAGATTCCACCACGGAAGAATGAGTATCGGTTGTCATAGTCATCATTGAAGTACATGTATCTACCCCTCTTTGGTCGGTCATTATTTGTATTTTATTGGCGTCCCACCAATCAGGATAGCCAATTTTCTTGAAACATTTCTCCACGAAGTGTGAATTGCTTCCACAGTAAACACAACGTCTAACGGAAGACATTATCACGATTAAAGAAGAAATTATATGAAGTATGAATACAGGTCGCAAGCAGCTTGCGAAAAACTTGGCAAGCGTTTTTTTTTTTTAACAAATGACTAAAAAACAGGTACAAATGAACTGATTGTGTACACAACTGTTTCTGGGGGTGAAAAACAAACCGGCTAGATTCTACCTAGCAGCTAAAAATTATATAAGTAGTCGAATAAGAGGAACAAGTCCTATAACGGTAAAAACGGTAAGAGTTTAAATTCAAATCAAGTTTTCTCTCTTGCACAGAGAAATTAAGTTTGACAAATCAACCAAATATATGAAAACAAACTTAACAGGGGTTTGCTTATAAGAAAAACAAACTCAATAAAAAAATCTTGATCAAAGATGATAACTGTTTGTACGAAACAAAAAACAGCAGTACAACTTACTTGTTTCAATAAGTGTATAAAGAAAAAACAAGAACCTTAAGCCAGCGGAAGAAGGATCAATTGAAGTAACGAAGCACTCGCTATTACTAAGAAGCACTCAACTCACCATGTAGCTCTGATACCATGTTAAACTTAAGGTTCAACTCAAAAATAATTGTTATTCTTTATCTCCAAAATGGGAGGTATTTATAACCAACATTACATGAATTAAATAATTACATTAATTAAGTAATGGAGTAGGTAAATGAAGATAACAAGGAAGTCCATGTTAGGTGAAGGTTGGTGGCTTAGGTGTAGAATACAAGGAAGTCCATGTTAGGTAAAGGTTGGTGGTGTAATTGGAGGAGTGATTGGTGGAATTGGTGGAAGGTTGATTCAACAGAATGAAGCTCCAGAAGAAATTAGAGTTGCACCTGAGCTTGCTTATGCTGCTACTTTTATAGACAAAATGCCTCGCGGGCTCCCGTTTTCCCCATTGTTTACTAATCTTTCGACCCTTTGTCTTTCTATCTCTCATTCACACATACTGAAGATAAACCATTATACAACTTGGAATCCACACATGGTTTAGACACATTAGTGGGTGAGAATGGAAATTCAGTTGTTTGGGAACAAAACAGGGATAAGGAAAGTCAGGGATGCTTTATGTTGAGCTGAAGAGAAGCTTATGAAACTGTACGAAGAGAAGTGCAACGGACTACACTAAACAGATAAGGAAAGGCTATTGCGCGTGCTACGGTTAAGAGGTCCAAAGATGTTACCATCAGATGAGGGAGGCAACAAGCTCCCTGAACTCTGAATCAGAATGAGTAGTTCAATTAGCCCACTACACAAAGTCATATTGAAGCGGTAGACAACAACAATTAAGAATGCTGATGACATTTTATGATGGAGTAGTGTGTGCATCTGTTCTTGGAGACCTACTAAACATGGTTACATGGATATTGTTACATCTCAATTGTTTTCCGTTCACAACTCCTGTGGAGTTGTTGGAGAAAATGATTTTTATTAGTTTGGTTTTGTAGTCTTGGTGGGAATGGAACTTAGGACCTTTGAGTCTCTAAGGGAACTTGCTCATTTTCTTATGAGTGAATGAAATGTGACCTTTAGTTCTACATAGGGTATAACTAAAGAGGAGCTCCACTATTTAACTATTTCATTATCGATAGTTAGACAAAAAATTTACGTGGAACGGGTGGAGCAAACAATACTTGTTTTCACTAAGGCTTGGGCTTAAGGCTCGGGCTCGTTCTTACGCCGTGGACATAGGTCAACCAAGACTTATCTTTTTGAATAAAATTCTTTTGAAATATTTCTTTAAATATTCTAATATCAAATAAATTTTGTATTTAATGTGGGGGGCGTATGACTTGGAGAGGATTTATTTATTTCCGTTTTTATTTTTATGTCGACATAATGTGCATTTAATTTTTATGTTATCTTACCATTTTGGAAAATCCTAAATTAATGAAAATTTATTTTGGTTTTATTACAAAATTATATTCTCTTTAATTCACTCTTAATGCACATTATTCTCGATTATCTCTCTTCTCCACTATAAAAACCTTTTGGTTTCTTCATTCCATTTTGTATCTAGAAGAGCTACTATCCTCTTCTTTTCGTCTCTCTCCCTCTGTGTGGTTTTTACTTTCATTTTGTGCCATTGATATTGAGTTCGTAAGAGTGGGCAAGTATTATAGTGCTTATAGTATTTGCAACGGGCAGTTTTATCCAGGATACGACTTCACCATGGGGTATAGGCATCACTCATTTTGAGGCGTACCGGTGAACTATCGTGTTAAGGACAGCGTGTTGAACACGTGACTATGTCCTCTGTTTGTTGTTTCCCATTAAGTGTTTATTTAAGCTTTTTTCAGAAATTTGTTTCTAACATCATTCTTTCAGTATTTTATTGTTACAGATCCAACAATCTTAACACGATATTTTCATTTCTGTCTGTAAGAATGGGTAAGAACGATGTTGATGGGTCTACAAAATTTTCTGGGGAACGTATCTGTTTTGTCAAACCGATCACTTCCATTATAAAGGAGATAAGTGTTAATAACTTTTGTTTATTTGATTGTTCCTTGTTTTAATTATTGCGCCCAACAATCATGGATGTTATTTGTAGAGGGAAAAACAGTAAATGATTGTTTGGGTCAGCTGTAGAGTTTCGAATTTATCTCTCAACTTAGAAATAATTTCGATGAACCCTTTTAACCGGCTGTAGTAGACTTATTGATAGTAACCCTCACAAAATTTCAGAATTTTTAGAGTTGTAAAAGTATTTTTTTGATATTTTACAAAACAGAAAAACGTTCCTGAAAAATTCTGACGAGACGAATTTTGTTGTTGACTAAATTGGGTTTTATAGGGTAACCATGAGTTTTTTGAAATGGTGATTCAAATGAAGTTTGTATATCTAGATGTTATCTTCAAAACTCATATTTTATTTTCCGATTCGGAACTAAGGTTTGTGAGATGTGGTGTATTAGGTGATTGGGAAATTACCGTGTCCGTAGTTAGAGTATAAATGAAGATTGTGACATGAAGTTAAAAAAGGGACATGGATACCAGGCGCATGTGGATGAACACAAGTCTTCCAAAGATGACAAAGTCAAGAACATCAAACACAACTCTAAGCGTAGTCTTCATAATAAATGTATGTTTCGTAAAACTGAATCTGGCATTACTTTAATTAAGGGTGATTGTTATGCTTGTAAAATTCCTGGCCACACGGCAATAATTTGTAGACAACATAAAAATCTTAATAAATAGAAAGTGAATGCTAATTCAGTTGAAACAATCTAGAAAGAGTTCAGTGGCATGATGTCGAAAGTTATTATAATAACCAATGTGAGAAACTTGGGTGGACTCTCGAGCCACTAAGCATGTTTGTTGAATCAGAGACCTGTTCACCTGCTATCATAGGATAGGGGATGTCGAGTGACTCTATATGAGTAACTCATCCGCAACAAAGGTTGCATAAAGGGAAAGGTCGAGCAGAAGCTAATATCTGTAAAAGACTCTCACATTGAATGGAGTTTCCATTTTCCGGGCATATGTAAGAATCTTGTTTCTTGTTCTGTTGTAGAGGTTTAAGAGTTAAACTTTTAATTAAATCTGTAAAAATTGTTGAAACCAAGGGCACTGATTTTTTTAGGCAAGGGTTATAAGACTTAGGGTCTATATAAGCTTAACGAAAAATCTGATGAAGTAAACATAGATGGTTCTCATGCTTTCTTTTGTGTGTTTTTGAATGTTTGCATGGTATACTTAGAACCATTAGTTTATAAGTCATTGTATTAACTGGATAGCGTAGCAGATGAACCCAAATTTAGTTTGGTTTTGAACACAAAAGTGAAACTTGTGAAGAATCCAAATTTTCTTTTAAATATTTTTGCAAAATTTAATCCCGTTAGACCTAATTGACTTGTTTTTAATCCTTTATAAGGTGGTAACAATTGGTTTGTAACTTACTTAGATGACCACACGTGGTATTGTCATATATACTTGCTTAGGGATAAGGATAATGCCTTAGAATCCATAAGATGTATAAAGTTGAAGTTGAAAATCAATCAGGTGTTACCATTAAAAAGGTTAGGTCCGGACGTGATAGCAAGTATGAAATTCTTAAAGAAAATTTTACTTTTAAAATGGCATTATTCATAATATCACACTTCTTATTCACCATAGTCTTTTGGTATAGTTAAACATAAGAAATATCCATTAAGGAGATGATACATGCCTTGTTGACTAGTTCAGGATTAAACCACCAACTTGTGGGGGAGGTCGTTTTCTAAAACTGTTATATCCTGAATAGAGTAACCTTTAAAGGATCATATCAAAATCCATATGATTATGGAAAGTTAGACAACCTTCTTATGCATACGTCTAAGTGTGGGGGTATTTAGATAAGGTATACCGAGTACCCTGTTGCATGTAGTTTTTTGGTTGCGTGTTTTTCTTATTCTGATATTGGTGTGCATACTTTTATGAAGTCTAGGGATGATGAGTTTTTTTTTTTTTGTACATGTTTTTTATGAAACCTGTCTCTTCTTACGATGTGTTGTTGATCCCCTAGATGTTTTTCAACTAGTCATAATTTACCTTCAAAGAAAGGTGGAGTAGAGTTGATCCAAGGAGAAGTAAAAGGATTAGAACTGAGACTTCTTATAGATCTGACTTCATAATATGCCTAGCTTTGTCTGAGCTCCAGACTCATAAAGAAGTCATAACATTTACTAATTAAAACCCCATTATGGTAAGAAGCTTCATTTAGTGAAATGGACTCAGTCCGTCAGAACCATACTTGGGAGCTTGCTAGTTTACCTCCAGGGAATAAGACCATAGAGTGTAAATGAGTCTTTAGGAGGAAACGTAAGGTAGATTAAAATGTAGAATTTATAAGGCTAGGTTGGTAGCTAAAGGCTATAAACTAAAATAAGGTGTAGATTTCTTTAATTCTTATTCACTTATGACGAAAATTACTTCCGTTGAGATGCTAATTGCTTTTGCTGCCATACCGAGAGATACATCAGACTGATGTTAAGACAACTTTTCTAAAACCTTGAATTAGATAAAGAAATTTACATAGACCAACCTGAGGACTTTGTAGTGAAAGGTTATGAAGACAAAGTTTGTAAGTTGAACGAATCTTTGTATGGTTTTAAAATAAGCACATAAATAGTGACATGAAAAATTTGATCATGTGATAATGAGTATAGTGGATTTAAGTTAATGAATCTAACAAGTATATTTACAAGTAACTTGTTAAGGATGCATGTGTGATTGTATGCTTGTATGTTGAAGATATGCTTATACTTTATACAAACATAGATGTGATTAATTCCACTAAAAACTTGCGATGAATGAGAACGATGACTTGAAAGACTTAGGCCCTTTCGATGTAATCTTAGGGATGAGGATTAAAAGATAATCAAACATTTGTAGTCTTAGTCATTCTCATTATGTTGAATTTGTGCTTAAGATATACAATCAGTCTGATTGTAAGCTTGCGTGTACTCTATACGATTCTTCTTGTTGACTCGAGAAAAATAAGGGTAATGGAGAATCTTAACTTGAATACTCAAGAGTTATAGGATGTCTGATGAATTTAATGAACTGTAAGAGTCCACATATTTCCTATATTGTGAGTAAGTTAAGTAGATATACTTGTAGTCCAGAGCAAGAGCATTGGGATGTACTTAGTAGAGTATTATGGTACCTAAAATACTCTACTACCTTTTGTTTGATTTATGAAAGGTATCTTGCGGTCCTTGAGGGACTTTGTGATGCAAACTGGATAGTTGACTCAGAGGAGTCCAAGTTTACGGGTGGATATGTTTTCACTCTAGCATGAGGGTTTGTTTTTGGAAGATTTCCAAACAGACATATTTTTACTCAATTCTTTATGGAATTTGAGAGTATTGCGTTAGATAAAGCATGAGAGGGGGCCGAGTGCCTAAGATGATTTTTAGAAGACATTCCTCTCTAGCATAAGCCTGTGCCAGCTATATCTATACATTATGTTAGCCAAGCTATAATTGATAAAGCTAAAAATAACTAATCTCAATCGGCGTTATTCCCATTGATTGGATAAATTCCAAGGAGAATATCGCGCAACCTTTGACGAAAGGTTTGTCCAAAGAGATAGTTAATAATACATCGAGGGGGATGGGGCTTAGGCTCATTAAATAAACTTTCCATGAAGGATAATCAACCTTGCTGACTGGAGATCCCAATATCAAGGTTTTGAATGAGTCAACTAATTTGTGGTGGGTCAAGGTAAACAGTATCAGAGAATTTCATTTTCTTCCCATTCCCTATGGTGTAGACGTGATAGTGTGACTGCATGTGAAGGATGACTTTTAACTAAGTCTTAATGAGTTATTTAGTTTCAATTTAAGATTGAAGTGGGGTGTAGCAGTGAACACTCTTGATGGAACTCACATATCTGAATGTGGAAGTGGGTCGCTTCCTATGAGAATAGAGCTGATTCTCTAGAGCATTCTGAGAAATGGGATTTTTCCAGGGCCAAAAAGGACACAACGGCAAGAACTTGACATCACCTAGAGAGATATCATGCGTGGTTATTATCGCGGATTACACCAAACGATGGTAGTTCAAGACATCGCGTTCACTTTCCATCAAGTAATTCCGGCAATTTCTTACTAAGCAAAGGTTCAGGACCTCATGGACACCTATTGCCTAAGTGGTATTTCTCGCTTTCCGTTTTCTGATTTTTATCGGTATTTCATTCATGTGGGGGATTGTTGGAGAAAATGAGTTTTATTAATTTGGTTTTGTAGTCTTGGTGGGAATGGAACTTAGGACCTTTGAGTCTCTAAGGGCACTTGCTCATTTTCTTATGAGTGAATGAAATGTGACCTTTAGTTCTACATAGGGTATAACTAAAGAGGAGCTCCACTATTTAACTATTTCATTATCGATAGTTAGACAAAAAATTTACGTGGAACGGGTGGAGCAAACAATACTTGTTTTCACTAAGGCTTGGGCTTAAGGCTCGGGCTCGTTCTTACGCCGTGGACATAGGTCAACCAAGACTTATCTTTTTGAATAAAATTCTTTTGAAATATTTCTTTAAATATTCTAATATCAAATAAATTTTGTATTTAATGTGGGGGCGCGTATGACTTGGAGAGGATTTATTTATTTCCGTTTTTATTTTTATGTCGACATAATGTGCATTTAATTTTTATGTTATCTTACCATTTTGGAAAATCCTAAATTAATGAAAATTTATTTTGGTTTTATTACAAAATTATATTCTCTTTAATTCACTCTTAATGCACATTATTCTCGATTATCTCTCTTCTCCACTATAAAAACCTTTTGGTTTCTTCATTCCATTTTGAGTCCAGAAGAGCTACTATCCTCTTCTTTTCGTCTCTCTCCCTCTGTTTGGTTTTTACTTTCATTCTGTGCCATTGATGTTGAGTTCGTAAGAGTGGGAAAGTATTATAGTGCTTATAGTATTTGCAACGGGCAGTTTTATCCTGGATACGACTTCACCATGGGGTATAGGCATCACTCATTTTGAGGCGTATCGGTGAACTATCGTGTTAAGGACAGCGTGTTGAACACGTGACTCTGTCCTCTGTTTGTTGTTTCCCATTAAGTGTTTATTTAAGCTTTTTTCAGAAATTTGTTTCTAACATCATTCTTTTAGTATTTTATTGTTACAGATCCAACAGGAGTAACTAGACCTCGGTTATAGTCTGGAAGTTCACTGCGGAGTATTTTGCTAGACATTAACATTTTAGGCATTTTCGTTTGTTGGCCAGCAAGAAGAAAAGTAATTTCATTTCGGCCCAACAAAACTTTTAGCATAAATCTTAAAATGTTGTCATTTTTAATTTAATATTATCAGATTGGAAGTTATATAGTATATTTATATACTTTTTCAAGCAAATCCAGAGAGTGGATAGTTTATTGATAAAAGAAAAGGAAAAAAGAAAAAAACAATAAATGAATGGACAGGGGGAAGAACCCGGCCTTCAGAAAAGAAAGTAATATACATATATTATTTGTCGTATTTGAATCCAAGCTTTTGAATTGTTAATATTCAAGTAGCCTAGGGAAAAGTAAAACGTTGTGAACAACTCGACAGCGTTTATGGTGATGGTGAAGAAGATGCTTTCGTTAGTGTCTGGATGATGATGTTGTTGTTTTTTATTTGTTTTCCTGGTTCACAGAACTGGATTCTATTTGGCAATCAGGAGTGTTATGATCTCCTGCTTCTTAAAAAGGCATAAGCCAGTTTAAGAAGTCGGCAAATTTTGATTTCCTAATTAATATTCCATTTTTCCACTTATTTAAGTCGAAATTTTACTTACAAGGGCGGTGTCCAAACACCTCTAATGTACAAAACACAACAAAGGTAGAGCTTGGCGGAACACGTAGAAAGTTAGCTTACGTGCGTTCAAGGTACGTACACAAAAGGTATTCCGAAGACCAAGTTCGTTACAACTCTAGGTAGTAAGTCAAACTTTTTTTATCTGGATTAAGCTCCACCTAGTCAACACGAAAATTTATTTCTTGGTGCGGTATCCAAACACTGATTAATGTAAAAAACACAATACCGTAGAGCTTACAGGAATACATGGAAAGTTAAGGAATACATGGCAAGTTAGCTTACGTGCGCTCAAGGTTTGTGCATAAAAGATATTCAGAAGACCAAGTTAGTTACAACCCTAGCTAGTAAATCGAACTTCTTCCTAGTCAACACGAAAATTTATTTCTCGTGCGGTATCCAAACATCTCTATGTAAAAAACACAATAACGTGGAGCTTACATCACACTTTTTTTTATCTGGATAAGCTTTGTAGTTGCAGGATTTCCTACAACTATACCCTGATGTGATTACACAAAGATCCACTCAAATTTCAAGATCAATTACCAATTTTTTATTAATTTCTCTTAAGAATCTTACAAGAATAATGAGAATACAAAGAAATGAGAATTATTCTGGACTTTCTCTCTCCTCTTTGCTTTCTTACCCTTACCAAAAAAGATCTCTCTTCTCTCAAGTGTGCTTGGTCCTTTATATAGAATATTACATAATGGATGACAGCTAAGCTAACCTTTATTTTCGGATCTGGCATGTGTCATTATCGCAAGCTTACAGGGGTTTTGTTCGCAAGTGCTCTTAAATCTCGCAAGGTATTTGCACTTTCCTCACGAATAGGCTGACGTCAGCTGCTACATCACTCTTCAAATAGTCTATGATTGCCTTCGCAAACACTTATTGATCCTAATTTCGCTGTAATATTATTGTTGTGAGTTTCTGTTCCTACATCTTGCCTCTTCTCATGTGTTCTTTGCGAAGAAGAGAATGATACGAGATACTTCTATTTCGCAACATTGTCTCTATTCACCTTTCTATAATTTCCTTTACCGACAACCTTCCGTGAATTAGGTGTAACCGTCTACACGTGTTTATTATTTCCCATGTTTACCGGCATGTTCAATTTCAACCGTTCATCTCTTTTTGTGTATTTAAGGAGAGAGCCGGTGGAAAGATAATTTTCTTCTTTTACTTCATCTTCCTCATCTCCAAGCTCTCTGTGAATCTTCATCCTATGCAATTTTCTTCATCCTTGATTTTCACGAACTTACCAATCTGCTGCTGCTTTCATGGATTCACCAAGGTTGGTTTTTCTTTTCTTTTTCTGATTTTGCTGGAACTGATCTTATTTTGTCAATTTTCCCTATTAACTTCATTATTTTATGTAATTCCCATACTGATTATGTTTCACCAAAATCATCTCTAACACCAAATTCACATCCCCAAACCCTAAAGTTAGCAAAAGCCCGCAACACAAGGTTGTTTTAGGCAAAAGGAATCCTTCAAATATCAAGGTAGTAAGAAACATTACTTCTTTATTAATAACAATATTGTTGCCCATGTTTCTTATCTGAGTTGATATTCGCAGGATGATGAAGGTGTTAATAAACCCAATAAGAAGCTTCGCCAGTTAAAGACTATTAAGTCTTCCATTGCATTTCCTGACTTTAAACCCCTTGTAGTTCCTACCATTCCTTCGCCATTTGGGCCTTCATTACTTACCGCTCCTGTCTACGAGAGTATCGCTATAGGTGACATCCCTTTAACTAACCTTACTGCGAATGAAACCCCTTCTTCTCCCTTTGTAGATGCGACAAAGATTGATTCCACCGCAACCTTATTTACTGATTCTCATCAACTTTCGCATGTGAAAAATATATCTACTGTTAAAGATGATTCAATTCCCACAACTTCAATCATCACTACTTCCTCATCTGAATCCCTCCTTGTTAATAAGGAAATTTTGAAAGGGGGACATCGCATTTAAGGTTTTGTCTGATGTTCTTGATGATGCTCAACGGTTTTCTACTGACCCCATCAAACTTAGTGTCTGCGAAACTCTGAGAAAATATTTTAGTTCTGAAAATGCGGCTTCGCAAACATCTTTGGAGAAAGAATTTGACACCTTAAAGGAGAGTCTCCAAGCTATGAATTTGGAGTGCGGGAATCTTCGCCTCAAAAATCAGAAGCTTGAGAATATGTCGTTGGACTGCGATTATCTTCGCAAGAAGTGTGATGAGATAAAAGGTATGATCTCCTTGTTTTCGCTTATGGCTTTCCTTCTTTGGTAATTTTATTTCTTTCAATATTCATCTTTCTTAAAAATCCTTTGTTCGTATGTTAAGTTTTAATTCAGAAACGAATAATGGAGAGATACGACTTTCAATATGCCGCTGAAGAGGCTCGTGCTGACAAATAAGTTTTGTTGGACCAATATAATCAATTTGATAATCTTTACTCGTATTCTATTGACCAAATTGACATCCTTACCAATGAAAACGCTCAATTAGCTCAAGAGAAAGACAGCCCTGAACTCACCAAACACAAATTAACAAACCTCTTTTCCTCCTTCACATTCTTCTTCATCGCAGTGGAACACAATTCATATCAATCTTCTTCTTTCTTCACTGAGCATTGTAGCTCATCTTCATCTCTTGTTTATTTTTTATCACTGCTGTAATGATCCAGATCACCTTATTTGTCGATATTAACAGGTATCATTTCAGTTTACAACTCATTGGAGTTTAACCCACTATTGTTGTTTTCTAACTTAACAAATTCCATACTGGAATTTCTTCATTTCTCTAAGCCAAATCCCCACTGGGATTGCTTCACACAACTCTAACCAAATCCCCACTGGGATTGGTTCACACAACTCTTAGCCAAATCCCCACTGGGATTTTCTTCACTTCTCACGATCACAACCTTGTGACTTCTCAAACTCAACACTCTCTCATCACTACCTGGTGATTAACTTCATACTTCTTTGTTCTTCAAGATTCTCTCACAATCTTTTTGTTGTTAAGCTTGTGCCACAAGCAATAACTAACACAAAGTCTGCAACACTTTGTAAGACTTTCAAGTTTTTGCCACAAACTCTTCAATCACCATGTTTAACCTTAATATGATACCATCCTCCCTTAGGCTCAGACATAACCACCCAACTTACCTTCTCATTCTAAGTTTCTGAATTCTAGTCAACTTAGTCAAACTGTACCACTCCATTTTTACTGAAATACCTTTGATCCGCCATCAAACTTGTAGTGATCCTATATTTAGCCTTTTTTTATTGTTTGTTAAGATCACTTATGGTAGTTGTGTTGCCTGTGTTTCTGTTTTGTTTCTTTATGTGAAAAACCAATCGTACGGTTGGTTAGACTTTGTGTGTTGGCTAGTAGATTGTTTTAGGGTACCAAAACTCTGAAGTTGTATGCCTTGTTTGTAATGTTGTTTTAGCTTAAGAGTAAATTAGGGAGTTACCAATTATATTTTTGGGCTTAATATATATTTCATCAGACATGCAGTGGGCTTATGCTTGACACCTAGAGTCCACACAACTACTTGGTTTCTATGCCCTGTGAGGATAGGATCGGTAATGATTAAAATAATGGATTAAAACTCTCGAAACATATCTACAGCTATGCTTTTTATTATCCTTTCAACACAAGTAGTGGTAGTGAGAAAAATCTAAGAAGAAGTCATGTGATTATCAAGGAAAAACTGTGAATCTTAACCTAAATTCTGATCTCAATTCAGAGAAAGAAAGGTTGGCTATGAAACCTTAAGTTAATCAACCCCAGTAGTGAATCAATAGAAATCAAAGAGGGGAATTTTTTTGTTCATACTTTGAGATTTAAGGTATGAATTTTACCTCAAATATTTTTTTTTCGGCTGTTTAAATTGGGTAAGACTGATTTATTGTTTGATTCTACAATTATTACTCTACACAGCTTTCTCAATTGAAAATTTTAAGACCTATGGATGCTAATGGAATTGAATCCTTGTTTATCGATTGTTAAATCTCTGTGAATCTGTGTTCAATAATTCAAATGCCTCTACTTCTATTTATCCTTATTAATTTATACTTGAACTACTTAGGGTCCCTTCCGAAACCACTCTGTTGTTGTCATGGTGAATACTTGGCATGGTTAGAACTCAAATAGAGATTTGGATTGTTGGTGTTCAGAATTTGTTTGTCATCTTGGATTCAAGGCTTAGAAGAAATTAGTTAAACTGAAATTATCATGTTTGGTTTATGTTTGTTTTGAAGTCAGGTTCATTTCAATATGATTTTAATCCAGATGTTTGTGAATGAGTTATGATACCTTCTTATAGTTGGAATTTGGTGTTTGAAATATGTTGGTTTGGGTTTTAACTGTTCTGCAATCATGACAGTTCTGGTTTCAACAAATTTGACACTTTTACACCTTGAATCAGCCTTAAGTGTTTACTAGTAGTTTTAGAGTTCTCTCCATCGATTCGGAAACTGATTCTTGTGATGTACCTCAATATTTCTAGCAGGGAATAAAAGTCAGATCAAGATGAATGTTTAGTATATGTCAGTTTGGTTAGATTTCGTTCTTCACCTAAGCATCCCTGCTTTCTATCAGTTGGGTGTTTTTGTATCTTGGTTTAGACTCACATTTCTACTAATGATGTTTGTAGCTTCTGTTAATGTTCCTTATTGACTTAAAATTCTTTGATTTTTGATATGGGATATAAGGTTATATCCTGAGCATTTTTTTTGACGTGTTCTGTTACAGATTGTGTTCTCTTGATTTTTTATTTCCTTGTTCCTAACTCAACTTCTATGTACTTAAGGTACCTTTGAATTTGATTGGGGAATTGCATAAGTTAAGGTTTGAACTGGGGTTAAGGTGGGAATTTACATTGTTTTCTTGTAACCATTGATGACTCTGTACAAAACTGTGTTGATGTTTTTTTATCAAATTCATGCATTTAATCTTTTAAACTTTCCATTGATTGGAAAGGATCTGAAGTGTGTTTCCTTGACTGTTATGGGAAATGAAAATTTCCGTATGTGGTATATTGGATTTACTCGTTCCCGTTTTCTTATATCTAATTTTAAGCACTATGGCTAGGGAGATACACCGCACTATTACTACTCGGTGTGGAATTGGCATCAATATTACTATTCAAAGAAGGGGTTTGTCCATATACATGATTGTGCATTTTCTGTGATTTGAATATTGTGTTGTGGTTTGAGGAAAGCTTGCATTCTTTTAAATTCAACTTTGATGATTATATTAAAGTAGTGTAAATATCCATTGAGCTTGTTTAGCTCACTTTTTCCATTAAATTTTAGTGGAAGGCAACTTTGATACAAGTGGTGTAGATTTGGGCGAAGGAGAGATTCGCGGTTGGGTCGAGTGAAGGGTCTCGGTTGTGCATAGTGAGGTAGCTGCTGGTTTCTTTTGGCAGTCCTGTGTATGTAGTTTTTTTAAGGTGATGTGTTTAACTTAGACTAACTTTTGTAAATTGTGTATATATACTTATCTATCACAAACTTATTGTATTCGTATGTGTAGTAAACATATGTATATAAATTATTCCAAACAAAATTTTCAGTTGAATAAGTTTAAAATTCCAACTCTTTTTTATTTTGAAACTTTATAAATTGTTCTCCAATAGTAAGGATTAAATTAATGCGTTTGGCCTCGTATCTCAGCAGGCGAAATACTTGCTGACTTTCCTTGTAGATTTTCTTTTTTTTTATTTATTCTTTACTTTGATTTAAGCAACCTAGTCATACTAATCTAGTCATATTAGTACTTTAACTTCTGGGTTTGTGCGCTAATTGCGGTTTTCTGAAAATGGGGTGCTACGGAGTTGGTATCAGAGCCCATGAGTAGGTCTTATATGGGAGGTTAGTAAAAGTTTTTTATTTAAAAGACATCAAGAATAAAAATCATATTGGTTATAGAAGTGGTTAATTGCTGTTGTGTGTGTGTAATGTGCTTATAATAAGTCTTGTAAAACTTTAGATATTAAGATTTGTGTTCTTGTTGCTTGGACAGAGAATGGTAGATAATACCAAAAATCTGGGATCGGAGAGTGGCTCTGGTCAAGAAGTGAAGATCGGTAATATGGAAACTATAATGAAATCAATAGCAGATATGAGACAACACCAACAGTTATTAGAAAAAAGGCTGGGAATTTCATCTCTAAGGCTCAACTCAGCGGACGCAGGTCAGACTTCAAGGAAAGAAGGTATTACCATGCCAGCACGAAACCATAATCAACCTGGACAGTTACTTCAGCAGTATTTAATACTCTCTTCAGAATTATTCAGTGGCAGTCCTCCAGATCCAGAGAAGGCGGAAGAATGGTTAAAAAATGCGGAACATGTTTTGGAACATGTAACCAATGATAGAAGTGCTTGGGTTAATTTGGTTACCTTCAAATTTTGAGAGTCTTCACGGGATTGGTGGAATGCAGTAATGAAAGTGGAAGGTGGGACAATGACCTGAAATAGGTTTAAGGAGTTGTTCTTAAGCAAGTATGTACCTGATGCCGCAAGAGATAGAAAATTTTATGAGTTCATGGCCTTAACGAAGGGTGGCATGTCAGTTAGCGCTTATAACGATAGATTTACAAGATTGTCATGCTATGGAGCAGAGTTGATAGCTACTGATGAGGCTAAAGCGAAGAAATTTATCAGGTGATTGAATCTCGAGATGCGAACAAAACTTTCATGTCTTCGAATCAGGACTTATGAGGATGCTTTGAATCGGTCTCTGGATTATGAAAATGAAATGGAGAACTTGCAACACGGATTAGAGAAAGGCCACAACAATTTTCAGCAAGACAAGATCCAGTAAAGTGTCCAATGTTATCACCTCCTAATCTGACAAATTTCAGGCCATCAATTAGACCTTGGTCAACGGGATCAGCATCAGTACCACCTACAACACGTTCACCTGCAGTTATACCTCAAGGGAGATTTGTACATTTTCAGCAAGTACGTCCGGATGTATCAACAAGTTCTGGTTTGAGTTCCTACAGATGTTATACTTGCATTGACGTGGGTCACATTAGAAAGGATTGCCCAAAGAACCCATCAACATGGTTAACTCAACAAGGAACAGTATATGCAATGGAACCGGTAATAACTCCTAATCAGAAAACATCAGAAGAGAATCAAGTGCTTTACACAATGGTAGAAGGTGATGGCTCTGTGACCGATCAAGTGGTGGAAGGTAAAATGCTATTATTCAATCATTTTGATCATGTATTGGTTGACACTGGTTCTACGCAATCATTTATTAATTTGAACATAGTAACTGAACTGGAGTTAGATATGGTGTGTAACAACAAAATATTAGCGTTAGATACACCATTAGGGAGAAAAACCTTTCCTTTTCGAATTTGCAAGAAATGTATGATGATGGTTAATAACCAAGAGTTAACTGCAGATTTGATAGTGCTAGAAATGTGTGGTTTTGATGTCATACTAGGTATGGATTGGTTAGCTAAATATCACGCTAGTGTGGATTGTTTTGCTAAAGTAGTTATATTTTTATTTCCTGGTAAATCTCAATTTGTGTTTGTGGGTTCCGTAAAGCCACATAGTTTGTATTAGAAACTGAAAAAGGCTGGTGGTAATTATGGGTTTGGTTTGCTTGCTTGTATCACTGAGGATACGGGGACAGTTGAGTCAATTCCTGTAGTGCGTGGTTTTAAGGATGTGTTTCCAGATGTTCTGCCAGGGTTACCACCAAAGTGAGAGATATATTTTAGTATTAATTTATTACCGGGAACTTCTCCAATTTTGAAAAATCCTTACCGTATGGCTCCTTGTGAAAAGAAAGAATTAAAGTCACAGATAGAAGAGTTATTAAGGTTAGGATTCATTCAACCTAGTTTTTCTCCGTGGGGTGCTCCTATTTTGTTTGTGAAAAAGAAGGATAATACGTTTAGGTTATGTGTTGATTACAGGGAGTTGAATAAAGTCACTATTAAGAAAAAGTATCCACTTCCAAGGATTGATGATTTGTTTGATCAGTTAAAAGATTCCAATTTTTTTGCTAAGATCGATCTTAGGACGGGTTATCATCAGATGAGAATCAAGGAAGGAGACATTTCAAAAAATGCTTTTAGGACAGCGCTAGGACACTATGAATACCTTGTTATGCCTTTTGGGTTGTCTAACGCTCCTGCGAGATTCATGGATTTGATGCACAGGGTACTTTGGCCATATTTGAATGAATGTGTGATTGTATTTATTGATGATATTCTGATTTATTCGAAGACTCGTGAAGAACATGAATTACATTTGTGGAATGTCCTGCAAACTTTGCGTGAAAATCAGTTCTATGCAAAGTTTAGTAAATGTGAGTTTTGGTTGAATGAAGTTAAGTTTCTTGGACATATGGTTTCAAGTGAGGGGATTGCAGTAGATCCTTCCAAGATCGATAGTGTTTTGAATTGGCAGCAACCAAGGATAGTTTCAGAAATCCGAAGTTTCTTAGGGTTGGCAGGCTACTACCATCGGTTTGTGCCGGGGTTCTCCAAGATTGCATCTCCAATAAGTCGATTAACACAGAAAGAGGTTAAATTTGAATGGTCAGCTGAGTGTAAATTTGCTTTTCAAAAATTAAAGAACCGTTTAACTTCATCACCGGTGTTAACATTGCCAACTTTAGGGGCAGTGTACGATGTGTACACAGACGCTTCTACTATCGGGCTTGGGTGTGTGTTAATGCGGAATAGACGGGTTATGCTTATGCATCCAGAAAATTGAAGATTCATGAGAAGAATTATCCTACACATTATCTAGAGTTGGAGGCTATTGTGTTTGCTTTGAAGATTTGGAGACATTACTTATATGGTGAGAAATTCAACCTGTATTCTGATCATAAAAGTTTGCAGTACTTGTTCTCGCAGAAAGAATTGAACATTAGCCAGAGGAGTTGGATAGAGTACATGAAGAACTATGAATTTACTTTATTATATCATCCGGGTAAGGCAAATGTGGTGGTTGATGCTCTTAGTCGTAAGAAAGAAGGGATTCTAGCACATCTGATGATTAAGGAATGGTTGTTGTTGGGTGAAACTGAGGATTACATATTTCAGGAATCAGAAAATGATAGTATTTGTGAAGGATACTTAGCTCAAATGACAGTACAGTCTACCTGGATTCAAAGGATAGCCACGGCTCAAGTTGAGAGTCAACATTTAGTAAAATACTTAGACATGGACAATGACAAAGACAACAAGGACTGGAAGTTACATTCTGATGAGACTCTTCGATTCAGGGATCGTTTATGGGTGCTGAAGAAATCAGGTTTAGAACTGAGAAATGAAATATTAAATAAGGTGCATCGATCTCATTATACTATTCACCCAGGGGGAACTAAGATGTACAGAAATTTAAGAAGAAATTTTTGGTGGCCTGGAATGAAAAAGTCTATTGATGAATTTGTAAAGATATGCTTGACATGCCAGCAGGTAAAAGATGAAAACAAGTTACCAGGGGGTCTTCTTCAACCTATACATGTTCCAGATTGGAAGTGGGAACATGTTACAATGGATTTTGTTAGTGGGTTTCCTAGAACTAGTGATGGAATAGATTCTATATGGGTTGTAGTGGACAGATTAACAAAGACATCTTATTTTATAACAGTCAAAACTACATATTAAGTTGACAAATTATCATAGGTGTATGTTTCTGAAGTTGTTCGATTACATGGTGTTCTGTTATCAAACATATCAGATAGGGGTTCTCATCTTACGTCGGATTTTTGGAAGGTTCTTCACAGAGCATTTGGTACCAATATTAATCTTAGCTCGGCGTTTCACCCGCAGTCAGATGGACAGTCTCAACGAGTTATTCGTATACTATAAGATATGCTTAGGGCAGGCGTGATGGATTTTCAAGGTAGTTGGAAGAGTCATTTGCCGTTAGCTGAATTTGCTTACAACAATAGTTTTCAGGAAAGTATTGGTATGGCACCGTTTGAAGATTTGTATGGGCGACCGTATATATCACCGATATGTTGGACTGAGGTTGGGGACAGTTTGTTGATGGGGCCAACAATAATTGTAGAGACCACAGAGAAGATTAAAATCATTCAAGAACGTCTGCGGGCATCTCAAAGTAGGCAGAAAAGTTATACAGACCATGGTCGACGTCCTTTGCAGTTTGAAATTGGGAAGTATGTGGTGTTACGAGTATCGCCAAGAAAGGGTGTTACTAGATTTGGGTTGAAGGGAAAACTCGCGCCACAGTTTATTGGTCCATTTCAGATTATTGAGAAAATTGGCGAAGTAGCTTATAGGCTTGCATTACCAGCAAGTATGGGTCAGGTACATGATGTTTTTCATGTTTATATGTTACGTGGGTACGAATCGGATCCTTCTCGTGTGTTGGATTGGCAGTCTCTACCGTTAGAAGGTAATGGTTCTTATAAGGAAGGACCTGTAGAAATTCTGGACCGCAGGGAGAAAACCTTGAGGAATATAATTATTCCTTTAGTGAAAGTGCGATGGGTTCATCATAACACCAAAGAAGCTACTTGGGAGAAAGAATCAGATATGCAGGCTCAGTATCCAGATCTGTTCACTTGAGGTATGTTAGTAGCCTTTTCGAGGACGAAAAGTTCTATAAGTAGGGAGATTGTAGATATCCTATGTTTAGCCTTTTGTTATTGTTTGTTAAGCTCAATTATGGTAGTTGTGTTGCATGTGTTTCTGTTTTGTTTCTTTTTGTGGAAAACCAATCCCACGGTTGGTTAGCCTTTGTGTGTTGGATAGTAGATTGTTTTAGGGTACCAAAACTCTAAAGTTGTATGCCTTGTTTATAATGTTGTTTTAGCTTAAGAGTAAATTAGGGAGTTACTAATTAGATTTTTGGGCTTAATATATATTTCATCAGACATGCAGTTGGATTATGCTTGACACCTAAAGTCCACACAGCTACTTGGTTTTTATGACCTGTGTGGATAGGTTCGGAAATGATTAAAATAGTGGATTAAAACTCTCGAAACATATCTACAGCTATGCTTTTTCTTCTTCTTTCAACACAAGTAGTGGTAGTGAGAAAAATCTAAAAAGAAGTCAGGTGATTATCAAGGAAAAACTGTGAATCTTAACCTAAATTCCGATCTCAATTCATAGAAAGAAAGGTTGGCTATGAAACCTTGAGTTAATCAACACCAGTAGTGAATCAAGAAAAATCAAAGAGGGGAATTTTTTTGTTCATACTTTGAGATTGAAGGTATGAATTTTACCTCAAATATTTTTTTTCCGACTGTCTAAATTGGGTAAGACTAATTTATTGTTTGATTCTACAATTATTACTCCACACATCTTTCTCAATTGGAAATTTTAAGACCTAGGGATTCTAATGGAATTGAATCCTTCTTTATCGATTGTTAAATCTCTGTGAATCTGTGTTCAATAATTCAAATTCCTCTACTTCTATCTATCCTTGTTAATTTATACTTGAACTACTTAGGGTCCCTTCCGAAACCTCTCTGTTGTTGTCATGGTGAATACTTGGCATGGTTAGAACTCAAATAGAGATTTGGATTGTTGGTGTTAAAAATTTGTATGTCATCTTGGATTCAAGGCTTAGAAGAAATTAGTTAAACTCAAATTATCATGTTTGGTTTAGGTTTGTTTTGAAGTCAGGTTCATTTCAATATGATTTTAATCCGGATGTATGGGAATGAGTTATGATACCTTCTTATAGTTGGAATTTGGTGTTTGTAATATGTTGGTTTTAGTTTCAACTGTTCTGCAATCATGACAGTTTTGTTTTCAACAAATTTCACACTTTTACACCTTGAATCAGCCTTAAGTGTTTACTAGTAGTTTTAGAGTTCTCTCCATCAATTCGGAAACTGATTCTTGTGCTGCACCTCAATATTTCTAGCAGGGAATAAAAGTCAGATCAAGATGAATGTTTAGTATATGTCGGTTTGGTTGGATTTCGTTCTTCACTGAGCATCCCTGCTTTCCATCAGTTGGGTGTTTTTGTATCTTGGTTTAGACTCACATTTCTACTGATGATGTTTGGAGCTTCCGCTAATGTTCCTTATCGACTTAAAATGCTTTGATTTGTGATATGGGATATAAGGTTATAGACAGAGATATTTTTTTTTGACGTGTTCTGTTACAGATTGTGTTCTCTTGAGTTTTTCTTTCCTTGTTCCAAACTCAACTTCTATGTACTTAAGGTACCTTTGAATTTGATTGACGAATTGAAGAAGTTAAGGTTTGAATTGGGGTTAAGGTGGGAATTTACATTGTTTTATTGTAACCATTGATGACTCTTTACAAAACTGTGTTGATGTGTTTTTATCAAATTCATGCATTTAATCTTTTAAACTTTCCATTGATTGGAAAGGATCTGAAGTGTGTTTCCTTGACTGTTGTGGTAAATGAAAATTTCCGTCTGTGGTATATTGGATGTACTCCTTCCCGTTTTCTTATATCTAATTTTAAGCACTATGGCTAGGGAGATACACCTCACTATTACTACTCGGTGTGGAATTGGCATCAATATTACTATTCAAAGATGGGGTTTGTCCATATACATGATTGTGCATTTTCTGTGATTTGAATATTGTGTTGTGGTTTGAGGAAAGCTTGCATTCTTTTAAATTCAACTTTGATGATTATATTAAAGTAGTGTAAATATCCATTGAGCTTGTTTAGCTCACTTTTTCCATTAACTTTTAGTGGAAGGCAACTTCGATACAAGTGGTGTTGATTTGGGAGAAGGAGAGATTCGCGGTTGGGTCGAGTGAAGGGTCTCGGTTGTGCATAGTGAGGTAGCTGCCGGTTTCTTTTGGCAATCCTGTGTATGTAGTTTTTTTAAGGTGATGTGTTTAACTTAGACTAACTTTTGTAAATTGTGTATATATACTTATCTATCACAAACTTAATGTATCCGTATGTGTAGTAAACATATGTATATAAATTTTTCCAAACAAAATTTTCAGTTGAATAAGTTTAAAATGCATATTCTTTTTTTTTTTAAACTTTATAAATTGTTCTCCAATAGTAAGGATTAAATTAATGCGTTTGGCCTCGTATTTCAGCAGGCGAAATACTTGCTGACTTTCCTTGTAGATTTTCCTTTTTTTATTTATTCTTTACTTTGATTTAAGCAACCTAGTCATACTAATCTAGTCAGATTAGTACTTTAAGTTCTGGGTTTGTGCGCTAATTGCGGTTTTCTGAAAATGGGGTGCTACAGAGTTGGTATCAGAGCCCATGAGTAGGTCTTATATGGGCGGTTAGTAAAAGTTTTTTATTTAAATGACATCAAGAATAAAAATCGTATTGGTTATAGAAGTGGTTAATTGTTGTTGTGTGTGTGTAATGTGCTTATAATAAGTCTTGTAAAACTTTAGATATTAAGATTCGTGTTCTTGTTGCTTGGACAGAGAATGGTAGATAATACCAAAAATCTAGGATCGGAGAGTGGCTCTGGTCAGGAAGTGAAGATCGGTAATATGGAAACTATAATGAAATCAATAGAAGATATGAGACAACACCAACAGTTATTAGAAGAAAGGCTGGAAATTTCATCTCCAAGGCTCAACTCATCGGACGCAGGTCAGACTTTAAGTCAAGAAGGTATTACCATGCCAGCACGAAACCATAATCAACCTGTACAGTTACTTCAGCAGTATTTAATACTCTCTTCAGAATTATTCAGTGGCAGTCCTCCAGATCCTGAGAAGGCGGAAGAATGGTTACAAAATGAGGAACATGTTTTGGAACATGTAACCAATGATAGAAGTGCTTGGGTTAATTTGGTTACCTTCAAATTTTGAGAGTCTTCATGGGATTGGTGGAATGCAGTAATGAAAGTGGAAGGTGGGACAATGACCTGGAATAGGTTTTAGGAGTTGTTCTTAAGCAAGTATATACCTGATGCCGCAAGAGATAGAAAATTTTATGAGTTCATGGCCTTAACGAAGGGTGGCATGTCAATTAGCGCTTATAACGATAGATTTACAAGATTGTCATGCTATGGAGTAGAGTTGATATCTACTGATGAGGCTAAAGCGAAGAAATTTATCAGGTGATTGAATCTCGAGATACGAACAAAACTTTCATGTCTTCGAATCAGGACTTATGAGGATGCTTTGAATAGGTCTCCGGATTATGAAAATGAAATGGAAAACTTGCAACACGGATTAGAGAAAGGCCACAACAATTTTCAGCAAGACAAGATCCATCAAAGTGGCCAATGTTATCAGCTCCTAATCTGACAAATTTCAGGCCATCAGTTAGACCTTGGTCAACGGGATCAGCATCAGTACCACCTACAACACGTCCACCTGCATTAGACCTCAAGGGAGATTTTTACGTTTTCAGCAAGTACGTCCGGCTGTATCAACAAGTTCTGGTTTGAGTTCCTACAGATGTTATACCTGCATTGACGTGGGTCACATTATAAAGTATTTCCCAAAGAACCCATAAACAGGGTTAACTCAACAAGGAACAGTATATGCAATGGAACCGGTAATAACTCCTAATCAGGAAACATCAGAAGAGAATCAAGTGCTTTACACAATGGTAGAAGGTGATGGCTCTGCGACCGATCAAGTGGTGGAAGGTAAAATTCTATTATTCAATCATCTTGATCATGTGTTGATTGACACCGGTTCTACGCAACCGTTTATTAATTTGAACATAGTAACTGAACTGGAGTTAGATATGGCGTGTAACAACAAAATATTAGAGTTAGATACACCATTAGGGAGAAAAACCTTTCCTTTTCGAATTTGCAAGAAATGTATGATGATGGTTAATGACAAAGAGTTAACTGCAGATTTGATAGTGCTAGAAATGTGTGGTTTTGATGTCATACTAGGTATGGATTGGTTAGCTAAATATCACGCTAGTGTGGATTTTTTTGCTAAAGTAGTTACATTTCTCTTGCCTGGTAAATCTCCGTTTGTGTTTGTGAGTTCCGTAAAGCCACAGAGTTTGCTTCAGAAACTGAAAAAGGCTGGTGGTAATTATGGGTTTGGTTTGCTTTCTTGTGTCACTGAGGATACGGTGACAATTGATTCAATTCATGTAGTGCGTGATTTTAAGGATGTGTTTCCAGATGTTCTGCCAGGGTTACCACCAAAGAGAGAGATAAATTTTAGTATTAATTTATTACCGAGAATTTCTCCAATTTCGAAAAGTCCTTACCGTATGGCTCCTTGTGAAAAGAAAGAATTAAAGTCACAGATAGAAGAGTTATTAAGATTAGGATTCATTCAACCTAGTTTTTCTCCGTGGGGTGCTCCTATTTTGTTTGTGAAAAAGAAGGATAATACGTTTAGGTTATGTGTTGATTACAAGGAGTTGAATAAAGTCACTATTAAGAACAAGTATCCACTTCCAAGGATTGATGATTTGTTTGATCAGTTAAAAGATTCCAATTTTTTTGCTAAGATCGATCTTAGGACAGGTTATCATCAGATGAGAATCAAGGAAGGAGACATATCTAAAAATGCTTTTAGGACAGCGCTAGGACACTATGAATACCTTGTTATGCCTTTTGGGTTGTCTAACGCTCCTGCGACATTCATGGATTTGATGCACAGGGTACTTTGTCCATATTTGAATGAATGTGTGATTGTATTTATTGATGATATTCTGATTTATTCGAAGACTCGTGAAGAACATGAATTACATTTGTGGAATGTCCTTCAAACTTTGCGTGAAAATCAGCTCTATGCAAAGTTTAGTAAATGTGAGTTTTGGTTGAATGAAGTTAAGTTTCTTGGCCATATGGTTTCAAGTGAGGGGATTGCAGTAGATCCTTCCAAGATCGATAGTGTTTTGAATTGGCAGCAACCAAGGACAGTTTAAGAAATCCGAAGTTTCTTAGGGTTGGCAGGCTACTACCGTCTGTTTGTGTCGGGGTTCTCCAAGATTGCATATCCAATAAGTCGATTAACACAGAAAGAGGTTAAATTTGAATGGTCAGCTGAGTGTGAATCTGCTTTTCATAAATTAAAGAACCGTTTAACTTTAGGGGCAGTGTACGATGTGTACACAGACGCTTCTACTATCGGGCTTGGGTGTGTGTTAATGCAGAATAGACGGGTTATCGCTTATGCATCCAGAAAATTGAAGATTCATGAGAATAATTATCCTACACATGATCTAGAGATGGCGGCTATTTTGTTTTCTTTGAAGATTTGGAGACATTACTTATATGGTGAGAAATTCAACCTGTATTCTGATCATAAAGGTTTGCAGTACTTGTTCTCGCAGAAAGAATTGAACATGAGCCAGAGGCGGTGGATAGAGTACATTAAGGACTATTAATTTACTTTATTATATCATCCGGGTAAGGCAAATGTGGTGGTTGATGCTCTTAGTCGTAAGAAAGAAGGGATTCTAGCACAGCTGATGATTAAGGAATGGTTGTTGTTGGGTGAAACTGCGGATTACATATTTCAGGAATCAGAAAATGATAGTATTTGTGAAGGATACTTTGCTCAAATGACAGTACAGTCTACCTTGATTCAAAGGATAGCCACGGCTCAAGTTGAGAGTCAACATTTAGTAAAATACTTAGACATGGACAATGACAAATACAACAAGGACTGGAAGTTACATTCTGATGAGACTCTTCGATTCAGGGATCGTTTATGGGTGCCGAAGAAAAAGGTTTTAGAACTGAGAAATGAAATATTAAATAAGGCGCATCGATCTCATTATACTATTCACCCAGGGGGCACTAAGATGTACAGAAATTTAAGAAGAAATTTTTGGTGGCCTGGAATGAAAAAGTATATTGCTGAATTTGTAAAGAAATGCTTGACATGCCAGCAGGTAAAAGCTGAAAACAAGTTACCAGGGGGTCTTCTTCAACCTATACATGTTCCAGATTGGAAGTGGGAACATGTTACAATGGATTTTGTTAGTGGGTTTCCTAGAACTAGTGATGGAATAGATTCTATATGGGTTGTAGTGGACAGATTAACCAAGACATCTCATTTTATACCAGTCAAAACTACATATTCAGTTGACAAATTATCATGGGTGTATGTGATGGTATTTATCAATGATGTTGTAGTAGTAAAAGGTTCGTGAGACTTGTGAAAGCAAAGAATTTTAGATTTAATAAAACTAAGATAAGATAAAAATATATATACAAAATTGTCACAAGATGAAGAGATAACCGAGACTCAGAATTCCACCAGACTTCAATTTCATGCGGTTCAAATACCAATTCTAAACAATAATAGTTCATAATATAAAGTTGCATTGACTCTCATTCATTGCCTAAATTAGATTTCGAGAGTAATGGATGTAAATCTAAAGCATGGGATATCAAAACATTTAAGCAAGCATAACCCATCAATTGAAATGACAATCATTCAAAGATAATCATAATTCATTTAAATAATTGTGCAATTAGTCATAAAAAGAATTAATATAATTACCGCATTAGTGAAATTTGGCTTCCTTCATCGCCCCGGAGGATGGGTCTAGCACATCATGTTGGAAACACGCTCAAAAATCATTATTATTGCTCAAAGGAGGTGTACAAATGATGGAATGAAGAGAAAATGATGAAAACCGGGTTTGTAACAGTTATACTTGTTACAAACGCGGCTGTTACAAAGAACGATAGATAAAATCTGTTTCTGTACAACTACGACCCTAAACCAACTGTCATTTCTACTATAGTATTAACGACTGCTTTTGGGGGTCAATGTTCTTCGTTCTCCTCCTCATGCAGCAGCAGAAAAGAATTTTCTGCAGCTTTTTTTTTTGCTCTACAGCGTCCCCAAACTCTCCATCCTTATCATAACCCTCAGCACCGTTTATATACTCGACAGGGGAAAAATATCACGCAGTAAAGTCTCCAAATTCTCTCACAGAAAAGCCATTACTCGGGAATAATATATTTTCATATTTACGGGATTCTTTCCTTCTTTATCTCTTTCTTGCGTTGCATGTAGGCTAACACACTCCTAACAGACCAAAACACGTACTAGAAATGCTGTAGACTGAGTAACATTCACTGCAATCACACGAAATCCCGCGTATTTCTCCTCCCGCAACCGTGCTGCTCTGGTTTTCTTCACTCGGAAATTCCAGCCAATTCTAACCGATTCCAAAGCCCATACCAAGCCTGTTAAGATCAATCAAGTCTAACCATGAAGTTTGAGCCATTGAATCTCACTGAAACGCCTTCAAAATACAAACCCTAAATCTGTTTTCTGAAGAACTCCTTTTTCCCTCCAAAACTGAATTTGAATGGTAGGGATGGTGTGCCCCGATCCAAAAGTCGGGTGCCTTTATCAACTTGGGGTGCTTGGGGTGCCCTTATCCAAAGCGAGGGTGCCTTTATCACTTTTCTCCCGGGGGGTCCAAAAAAACACTTTTCGAGCAACTTTTTCTACACAAGTGTATTCCTCCAAAAACACCAAAACAAACATAAAAACACCAAAATTAGTACAAAAATCGAGACTAACAATAGAGACACTGAGGACAATTCAGACACAAAAATGTGTCTATCAAATACCCCCAAACTTATTATTTGCTAGTCCCGAGCAAATCTAGTCTAGAAAATAAAATGACTACACTTAGCACGTGCAGCAAGCCGTTAAACCGCTAAGTGGTCCTAGTGGCGGAGTGTCGTCTCCAGAGGGTTTACTAGAGGTGTACCCACAAAACCTGTACTTCTAATTGGTCACCAGTATCCAAAGAGCTATGAGGACATACAAATTCTCAACCTATCTCCAAGTGACTAGAATGCCAGAGAAATTAAAGGTGTCATCTCTAAAGCTAACTAAAGAAAAGGGGAGACACATCCGCAACACTGCTAGATAAAGAGATATCCGCTACTCAGCTAGATAAACATTGTAAGATACGTCCGCTGATTTACAGCTGGATAGGATTAGGAGAGAGATAAAAATGAGAGGGACATGTGCTACACAGCTGGACTAATTACGTGTGATGAGTTAAACCAGTGCTAGAAAGATCTTGTGCCAGATTGAAAGCGGACTAATAAAGCAACCAAATGCATCTCTCTTCGACTCTCTCATAGTGCTCAGTAGAAACAACGTCTTCTTCGGTCTTCAACTGTTGATGATAAATTCTTGAAACTCGTAGAACCTTGAAAATTAACTCTTCTCTTTGATTTCTCACTTGAAATTTCCTTATAGATTTCTATGGCCTTATTGAGCAAAATTTAAACTTCTTTTTTTTTTTTTTTTTTTTTTTTTTTTTTTTTTTCATTTTTTTTTTTTTTTTTTTTTTTTTTTTTTTTTTTAAAAGAATCAACAAGACAAAAGTTTACATGGCCATCATAGAAGGACTTTAACACTTGGATCTTTGCAACTTGCAATGTCTTAGTATCATGAACTTCAACAACTTATATCGTTTTTCTTGCTCTTATAACTTCTTGTAACCCTTGATTTTTGAATTCTGATTTTCTATTGTTGCTTCTAAACCTTAAACCTCTTCAACTTTCTTCATAGATTTTGATGTCGCTCTGTTTGTTGATGATGATAAGTTTCCACTGAGATAGAGAGTCATATTCCAGTAACTAAGACTACATTGTGAGGTTGCTTTGTCTTTCTGCCATTTCCTGACCTACTTGCCTTTCCATCATGGATGGTTAGGTCCATCACGGTTACCCTCTAAAAGGAACAAGTTCTCTCCTGAATTTCAAGGATCTCAATTTCTTTTTCTCTAATGTCTCAATAGGTTGTTATCCCTAGCATTCCAATTTCTATATTTTCGGTGAGAAACAATATGTAAACTTAGCTAACCGGATACCATGTGACGCTAGAAGTTTCGAAAGTGCAACTAAAAAGTTCTTCCTCACCCCCAAACTTAAACCTAACATTGTCCTCAATGTTCTAAAGATGAAATTAAAAGCATGAACAAGGAGAAACTGTTACCACTTGAAGAAAAAGAGTAAGGAAAGATATTACCGTGTTGCAAGAATATTGGGTTACCTCCCAAGAAGTGCTAAGTTTAAAGTCTTCAGCCAGACATCAGAAGGAATTAGTCACCTCATAGAATTAAAAAGTAATAGCCGGAATAACTGCGGATCACGAAAACCAAAAAGGGCTATCACAAGGAATCTACAACATCCCAAGAAAATTATCAAATAAAGCGTACCGTTGTCTAGTTTCCTGTTTACGAAAACTACAAATAACTGTGGTTCAGGTTCAAGTTCTATAACTGGGTCTAGATAACATATTTTCATAGGTTGCAGTTCCTCAAAAGTTAGATCCGAATGTTCAGGTCCTAGAGTCTGGAAAAACTCGAGTAAGAACTTAGAAGCACATAACATTAACCTGAATAACTGGGGATCCTCTAAGTCAATAATATTTGACTCACACATCTGACCACAGTGGTGGTCATCCTTAAGAAAATGTGTCGACCCTAATCTCCTAAAGTAATTAGGTTTAGTCACAAAACTTAATAACTGACACATCTGAAATTCATATGTTCCCACAACTGGAAGGAAGGTTTTTGGTGGGAAAACAAAGTCAATCATGGTATCATAGCCTAGGTTAACCACATCAACCAGAGGATGGGTTTCTAACAACTGAACTTCTTCCTGGACATTATTAGGTTCGGGAGAGCTAGCATGAAGGTAATCTGGCATAATAGTTGAGGCACATATATCAAGTCCCAAGTGAGGGATCTCTGTAAGAGCTCAAGGTAGGGCACAAGGAGAATGATAATCACCCCCAAACTTAGAATTTTGGGTGGCTCTAGATAGACTAGCTACAATTTCCCTAATTTCTAGATCATCAGAATCCTGAAAATGGTCAATTGCTTCTTGTAGGTTATACTTAGGTGATGCATCCTCACTCAGATTTAAAAGCTCTACGAGTTCATCATCTTTTTCTAAGTCTGATATTTCTAAATCACTAGACTCTAAGACAAAGTTATCATAATATACTCGTTCCTCAAAACTATCATCGGCTTCGTAAATAGGAAATACTACATCGTCTAAAATAGTATCCCTAGTCAAATCCTCGTCCTTTCGAATAGGTGAATAATTGTTAAAATTATTTGGATTTGTACTAGAAACAACACTTTCATTATAAAGCTCAATCGGGGTAACAAAATCCTGATCACTATGCCTACACATTTCATGTTCCTCATCAATACTATCCTCATCAAAACAAGTAGTGTTACCAATTCTAACCTCGTCATCTTGATTATGTGAATAAAAACTATCTTTAATTTCAAGGGTGGTTTTAGGAAAACTATAATGGAAATTAAGACTATCTTGAGCAAGTTTTTCCACAATCTTATTTGTACTCTCAGTAAATTGCTTGAGGGACTCTTCTAGAGACATCTTAGTTGACTGCTCCATGGATTCTTCTGGGGGAAGAATATTATAAGTCCCTTTCATAAATAAGTGAAACTTCCGTGTTGATTCATTGAAACTCTTAAGAGACTCTTCTAGATTAATAGAAGGATTGTTTTGCTTGTATGACCTCTGGGTATGTGGATAGTAATTTGGATCACAATGGTATGGACCATAACCTTCAAAAGTTTCGCGTTCCCCATCACTATTCACACTATGGTCATAAAAAGGATAATGTCCAAGCTGCTCAGTCGGATACTCATTGTTTTGGCTATTATAATACCAGTTCGACATCCTAACTGCAAGGGAATTCTAAACAAGCACAAACAAGGCTGACTCGACCACAACAAACCTACTAAATTCTAGCTAACAAAAAGCATGATGGCTCCACTTAGATTGTTTCTAGACCAGCTTCTAATCCTTCGAAAGGGAATTCGTTACAATCTGAGCAAACCCCTATGGAATCAATCTTAGTTTAAGTAAGTTGAATAGAGGCGAGGGAAGCTGCTGGAGATTTGATACCCAAGGCCTCACCGCATTACAGGTCGACGCAGTCACGCATTCAACTCACAGAAACTTTCATGAACATCGAAGAATACTCAAAAGAGTAACCAATATTTTTCGAACGAGTTTCCAATTAAGCTCGTTACCCTATCGGTCTCGTTCTATTCCAAATTTTAAGGATTAGGTTCGCGTTAAGTATCGTTTTCCTAAGGAGGGCAAGAAGAGAATGGTGATGAAATCCGAACCCTTATCTTGTATGGCCAGTCCTTGCCCTTTACTAGGAAATTAAAGCATCCTTTTTCAGTTCCTCGTCATATATGCAAACGAAATCATCTAGTAAACCCGCTGACAGGGGATTCACGGGTGTTTAGAATTCTTACCTCCCGTTCCATACGGGGGATGAACCGTTGAAGTCGACACGGGCCACGACTCCTATGTCATGTACGAACCCGAGGGGCCGAGGTGATATCGTAATCATCGTCCTTCCCTGTGCAGTTTATATTTAAAACTACCCTTCCGTAGGGTTTAAAAAAATAAAATAATGTCCCAAATGTCCAAGTCCAAAAAAAAAAAAAATTAAAGTGCAAAAGAAAATTACAAGAATAAAGAAATCCTAATACAATCTAAAATAAATAAATAAATATAAACTCTCTTTTTTTTTCTCTTTTTATAATAATAAATAAATAAAAAATCTTCTTCTTTCACTCCTTTCGCTTTGTCTTTAATTCCAAATCTTTCAAGTATTCACCAAAAGCTTTGGAAACTTTTCTTTTTGCTCCAAGTTCCAAATTCTGTAAGGAAAAGACAAAAAGCAAAAACGTAAAGAAGAACAAATAAAATAAAAACCTAAAAAAAAAAGAATAAAAATCTAAAAACTCTAGCCTAAAGACAAGCTCCGTGTCGACGGCGCCAAAAATTGATGGTATTTATCAATGATGTTGTAGTAGTAAAAGGTTCGTGAGACTTGTGAAAGCAAAGAATTTTAGATTTAATAAAACTAAGATAAGATAAAAAATATATATACAAAATTTTCACAAGATGAAGAGATAACCGAGACTCAGAATTCCACCAGACTTCAATTTCATGCGGTTCAAATACCAATTCTAAACAATAATAGCTCATAATATAAAGTTGCATTGACTCTCATTCATTGCCTAAAGTAGATTTCGAGAGTAATGGATGTAAATCTAAATCATGGGATATCAAAACATTTAAGCAAGCATAACCCATCAATTGAAATGACAACCATTCAAAGATAATCATAATTCATTTAAATAATTGTGCAATTAGTCATAAAAAGAATTAATATAATTACCGCATTAGTGAAATTCGGCTTCCTTCATCGCCCCGGAGGATGGGTCTAGCACATCATGTTGGAAACACGCTCAAAAATCATTATTATTGCTCAAAGGAGGTGTACAAATGATGGAATGAAGAGAAAATGATGAAAACCGGGTTTGTAACAGTTATACTTGTTACAAACGCGGCTGTTACAAAGAACGATAGATAAAATATGTTTCTGTACAACTACGACCCTAAACCAACTGTCGTTTATACTGTAGTATTAACGACTGCTTTTGGGGGTCAATGTTCTTCGTTCTCCTCCTCATGCAGCAGCAGAAAAGAATTTTCTGCATCTTTTTTTTTCTGCTCTACAGCGTCCCCAAACTCTCCATCCTTCTCATAACCCTCAGCACCGTTTATATACTCGACAGGGGAAAAATATCACGCAGTAAAGTCTCCAAATTCTCTCACAGAAAAGACATTACTCGGGAATAATATATTTTCATATTTACGGGATTCTTTCCTTCTTTATCTCTTTCTTGCGTTGCATGTAGACTAACACACTCCTAACAGACCAAAACACGTACTAGAAACGCTGTAGACTGAGTAACATTCACTGCAATCACACGAAATCCCACGTATTTATCCTCCCGCAACCGTGCTGCTCTGGTTTTCTTCACTCTGAAATTCCAGCCAATTCTAACCGATTCCAAAGCCCATACAAATCCTTTTAAGATCAATCAAGTCTAACCATGAAGTTTCAGCCATTGAATCTCACTGAAACGCCTTCAAAATACAAACCCTAAATCTGTTTTCTGAAAAACTCCTTTTTTCCCGCCAAAACTGAATTTGAATGGTAGGGATGGTGTGCCCCGATCCAAAAGTCGGGTGCCTGGGGTGCCCTTATCCAAAGCGAGGGTGCCTTTATCACTTTTCTCCCGGGGGTCCAAAAAAACACTTTTCGAGCAACTTTTTTTACACAAGTGTATTCCTCCAAAAACACCTAAACAAACATAAAAACACCAAAATTAGTACAAAAATCGAGACTAACAATAGAGACACTGAGGAAAATTCAGACATAAAAATGTGTCATGTTTCTGAAGTTGTTCGATTACATGGTGTTCTGTTATCAAACATATCAGATAGGGGTTCTCATCTTACGTCGGATTTTTGGAAGGTTCTTCATAGAGCATTTGGTACCAATATTAATCTTAGCTCGGCGTTTCACCCGTAGTCAGATGGACAGTCTCAACGGGTTATTCGTATACTAGAAGATATGCTTGGGGCATGCGTGATGGATTTTCAAGGTAGTTGGAAGAGTCATTTGTCATTAGCTGAATTTTCTTACAACAATAGTTTTCAGGCAAGTATTGGTATGGCACCGTTTGAAGCTTTGTATGGGCGACCGTATAGATCACCGATATGTTGGACTGAGGTTGGGGACAGATTGTTGACGGGGCCAACAATAATTGCAGAGACCAAAAAGAAGATTAAAATCATTCAAGAACGTCTGCGGGCAGCTCAAAGTATGAAGAAATGTTATGCAGACCATGGTCGACGTCCTTTGTAGTTTGAAATTGGGAAATATGTGATGTTACGAGTATCGCCAAGAAAGGGTGTTACTAGATTTGGGTTGAAGGGAAAACTCACGCCACGGTTTATTGGTCCATTTCAGATTATTGAGAAAATTGGAGAAGTAGCTTATAGGATTGCATTACCAGCAAGTATGGGTCAGGTACATGATGTTTTTCATGTTTCTATGTTACGTGGGTACGAATCGGATCCTTCTCGTGTGTTGGATTGGCAGTCTCTACCGTTAGAAGGTAATGGTTCTTATAAGGAAGGACCTGTAGAAATTCTGGACCGCAGGGAGAAAACCTTGAGGATTAAAATCATTCCTTTAGTGAAAGTGCGATGGGTTCATCATAACACCGAAGAAGCTACTTGGGAGAAAGAATCAGATAAGCAGGCTCAGTATCCAGATCTGTTCACTTGAGGTATGTTAGTAGCCTTTTCGAGGACGAAAAGTTCTGTAGGTATGGAGATTGTAGAGATCCTATGTTTAGCCTTTTGTTATTGTTTGTTAAGCTCAATTATGGTAGTTGTGTTGCATGTGTTTCTGTTTTGTTTCTTTCTGTGGAAAACCAATCATACGGTTGGTTAGCATTTGTGTGTTGGCTAGTAGATTGTTTTAGGGTACCAAAACTCTGAAGTTGTATGCCTTGTTTATAATGTTGTTTTAGCTTAAGAGTAAATTAGGGAGTTACTAATTAGATTTTTGGGCTTAATATATATTTCATCAGACATGCAGTTGGCTTATGCTTTACACCTAGAGTCCACACAGCTACTTGGTTTTTATGACCTGTGTGGATAGGTTCGGAAATGATTAAAATAGTGGATTAAAACTCTCGAAACATATCTACAGCTATGATTTTTCTTCTTCTTTCAGCACAAGTAGTGGTAGTTAGAAAAATCTAAGAAGAAGTCAGGTGATTATCAAGGAAAAACTGTGAATCTTAACCTAAATTCCGATCTCAATTCATAGAAAGAAAGGTTGGCTATGAAACCTTGAGTTAATCAACCCCAGTAGTGAATCAAGAAAAATCAAAGAGGGGAATTTTTTTGTTCATACTTTGAGATTCAAGGTATGAATTTTACCTCAAATATTTTTGTTTCGACTGTCTAAATTGGGTAAGACTGATTTATTTTTTGATTCTACAATTATTACTCTACACAGCTTTCTCAATTGGAAATTTTAAGACCTAGGGCTTCTAATGGAATTGAATCCTTGTTTATTGATTGTTAAATCTCTGTGAATCTGTGTTCAATAATTCAAATTCCTCTACTTCTATCTATCCTTGTTAATTTATACTTGAACTACTTAGGGTCCCTTCCGAAACCTCTCTGTTGTTGTCATGGTGAATACTTGGCATGGTTAGAACTCAAATAGAGATTTGGATTGTTGGTGTTCAAAATTTGTATGTCATCTTGGATTCAAGGCTTAGAAGAAATTAGTTAAACTGAAATTATCATGTTTGGTTTAGGTTTGTTTTGAAGTCATGTTCATTTCAATATGATTTTAATCCGGATGTATGGGAATTAGTTATGATACCTTCTTATAGTTGGAATTTGGTGTTTGTAATATGTTGGTTTTAGTTTCAACTGTTCTGCAATCATGATAGTTTTGGTTTCAACAAATTTCACACTTTTACACCTTGAATCAGCCTTAAGTGTTTACTAGTAGTTTTAGAGTTCTCTCCATCAATTCAGAAACTGATTCTTGTGCTGCGCCTCAATATTTTTAGCAGGGAATAGAAGTCAGATCAAGATGAATGTTTAGTATATGTAAGTTTGGTTGGATTTCGTTCTTCACACTGAGCATCCCTGCTTTCCATCAGTTGGGTGTTTTTGTATCTTGGTTTAGACTCACATTTCTACTGATGATGTTTGGAGCTTCCGCTAATGTTCCTTATTGACTTAAAATGCTTTGATTTGTGATATGGGATATAAGGTTATAGCCAGAGAATTTTTTTTTGACTTGTTCTGTTACAGATTGTGTTCTCTTGAGTTTTTCTTTCCTTGTTCCTAACTCAACTTCTATGTACTTAAGGTACCTTTGAATTTGATTGGCGAATTGCAGAAGTTAAGGTTTGAACTGGGGTTAAGGTGGGAATTTACATTGTTTTCTTGTAACCATTGATGACTCTTTACAAAACTGTGTTGATGTGTTTTTATCAAATTCATGCATTTAATCTTTTAAACTTTCCATTGATTGGAAAGGATCTGAAGTGTGTTTCCTTGACTGTTATGGGAAATGAAAATTTCCGTGTGTGGTATATTGGATGTACTCCTTCCCGTTTTCTTATATCTAATTTTAAGCACTATGGCTAGGGAGATACACCGCACTATTACTAATCGGTGTGGAATTGGCATCAATATTACTATTCAAAGAAGGGGTTTGTCCATATACATGATTGTGCATTTTCTGTGATTTGAATGTTGTGTTGTGGTTTGAGGAAAGCTTGCATTCTTTTAAATTCAACTTTGATGATTACATTAAAGTAGTATAAATATCCATTGAGCTTGTTTAGCTCACTTTTTCCATTAACTTTTAGTGGCAGGCAACTTCGATACAAGTGGTGTTGATTTGGGCGAAGGAGAAATTCGCGGTTGGGTCGAGTGAAGGGTCTCGGTTGTGCATAGTGAGGTAGCTGCCGGTTTCTTTTGGTAGTCCTGTGTATGTAGTTTTTTGAAGGTGATGTGTTAAATGCAACAGTTCTCCTACAACTGTGACACTAACCTTTGTAACACCAACATTATTACTATTCAAATAACACTTCTGATCAACTGTGACAATTATTTAGTCACGCTAAATTTCTGTTACATTGTTTTTTTTTTATTAGCAATACTCAACACTCGGTACTTGATCAACCCACTAACTGATTTCTAAGCCTTCACGCAACTGGTATTTGCTGATCTTCTAAGCCATCTCGTCTTCTAAAACCAATCATCAAACATAACCAACGGCAACAACACTTTATTCTCTGTTCTTTTCGATCTCAAAATTGTTGTAGCAACAGCAGCAACAATTTGCACCGAACCACTAAAACTAAACCCATTCTTCACAAAAACATCCATGGAATCAACTCATCTTCTGTCCACCAACAGCTCCATTACGCTTATCTTCTCTTCCATCGAGTTTTCATCACAGCTCGAGCTCAAACCCTAAACGCACGAGAAGAAAAACTTTAATGACAGCAACAATCTTCGTTTAAGCTCACCATCAATCTTCTCCTTCGGAAGCACACAGCAGACTCTTCTTCGAACCCTCAACATCATACATCACCGTTATCACAGAGAACCGGTCAACAAAATACTTATCATCCATTATTAATGACGGCAACAATTTCTTCTTTCTGTTGTGTCCACGCCAGCAAGAATTCTCATCAATTTCTAACTTCTCTACAACATCAATGGAAGCAACACAACAGAAAGCAAATACTTGAGTCTCCATGACTTCTTCATCACCAATCTCAAAGATTTTAACAGCAGCAGGCGCTGCTCTTTTTCCCTCTTTCACGGACTCAAAACAAGGGAACCATCAACACCTTACACCGCATCGTCTTCTAATAGCGACCAAACCAGAACAACTTCGAACCTTTTCTTTTCTCGCCTCACAGCAATCACCGTTCAACTTTAGTAACCAAACCAACTAACTCTTCTACACCTTCTTTTCCTAGCTCGTGCACAGCCAGATCTTCGCGCAATCCTTCTTTTAAACACAAAACAATTCTCTACCACCGAAAAACTTGTGAATTTTCTCGAACTTTATCTCCTCTCCTCCCTCTTCCTCTCACCTTGCTCTTATACCAAATGTAGGATCGAGCAAGAGACAGAAAAGCACAAACGAAAGCAAATAAATGATTACATTGATAATCAGTTTGGTGTACAATTCTTTATGGCTCAATAGCCTACTTATAGTCTCACAAACTTGACGATCACTCAAAGCACTTTCCTAATAAAATCAAACTCTAAATAAAGCACCCTTCTAGAAACATAAAGAAACTCTAAACATAGTAAAACTCTAAAAATAGCAACCGGCTCAACTTGCGTCTCAAGTTAGCTCGACTTCGAAAACCATATCTTCGTTTAACTTCCAACAAGTAAGAGATCCATATCAACTTAGTTGCACGAATAGATAGTCCATGTAGTCAGCTTCTGTTGCTGACGAACCTATAGCTCCTCAAATAGTCTGAATATGTAACTCCGTCGAAGCTCTCTGTACGACTATGAAATGATTATATACATGATTTCACATGTGAAAATATACAAAACCAATCTATTGGATTACAATGAACTTTTTTTCTAGTTATTTTTGTAAAAAGATAAAAAATCTAAAACAGGTGAAATAGGGGCTACAAAAAAAAATCGTGCACAGAGCAACGCAAATATTTTGCCATACTTTAATATTTGGGTGGTCGGTTGACCGTGACATGAACAGTCAAGTGTTAACTATTGTGGATAATTCGTTTTCCTAAATCTACAACCCAAACCTTACACCTCTAGTTAAAAAAAATTATGGAAGAGTTTAAGACACCTATTGCTATTAGGGGAATTAAATGTTACTCGAGCAGGGGAGTTATCCATCTCTTTTAGACATGTTTGTTATTACCTATCTTCTTTTTCTCTCTATTGATTTTAGAGATCAAGTTGATCTGTATTACTCCATAAGGTCTATTCATCGTACATTAGTACGACGTTTAACCTTACCTAATCAGCCATAAATTCGATACCATAAGAAGGACAACTTAATACATAATATCAGAGAAAAAGACACACACCGAAATAGACTACGTACAATAACTTGTTCTTCTTCTTTCGTGTTTTCATTCAAAAAGTACATACGTTATTACGATGCAGTGGTATGATCGAAAGCGAATTGCCATTTCAAGAAATGAAGGAAAGAGAAAGTGCTTTTATACCCCGTATTTTACTCTCAAAGTATTTTGTCCGCCTAAGTGTCACTTGCCTAGAGATCCATATCAACTTAGTTGCACGAATAGATAGTCCATGTAGTCCATGGTTTCGTTGATATGGATTCGTGCAACTAAGTATTTTACCCCGTATTTTTCTCTAGTTGCACGAATAGATAGTCCCTTCGGTTTCCAAAAGAGTTGGATGTTAGATGGTTTCGGATAGACAGGAGAAAATGATGGTTTCAAGGACTTTTCCATTATTATTGCCTGTAAAACTTCTCTTAAATATGCTCGTACATATTTGATGCTAGTACTTTTTAAGTGATTAGAAGATCGGAAGGGAACTCCAAGTCTCCAACACAAAACAATTCTCTACCACCGAAAAACTTGTGAATTTTCTCGAACTTTATCTCCTCTCCTCCCTCTTCCTCTCACCTTGCTCTTATACCAAATGTAGGATCGAGCAAGAGACAGAAAAGCACAAACGAAAGCAAATAAATGATTACATTGATAATCAGTTTGGTGTACAATTCTTTATGGCTCAATAGCCTACTTATAGTCTCACAAACTTGACGATCACTCAAAGCACTTTCCTAATAAAATCAAACTCTAAATAAAGCACCCTTCTAGAAACATAAAGAAACTCTAAACATAGTAAAACTCTAAAAATAGCAACCGGCTCAACTTGCGTCTCAAGTTAGCTCGACTTCGAAAACCATATCTTCGTTTAACTTCCAACAAGTAAGAGATCCATATCAACTTAGTTGCACGAATAGATAGTCCATGTAGTCAGCTTCTGTTGCTGACGAACCTATAGCTCCTCAAATAGTCTGAATATGTAACTCCGTCGAAGCTCTCTGTACGACTATGAAATGATTATATACATGATTTCACATGTGAAAATATACAAAACCAATCTATTGGATTACAATGAACTTTTTTTCTAGTTATTTTTGTAAAAAGATAAAAAATCTAAAACAGGTGAAATAGGGGCTACAAAAAAAAAATCGTGCACAGAGCAACGCAAATATTTTGCCATACTTTAATATTTGGGTGGTCGGTTGACCGTGACATGAACAGTCAAGTGTTAACTATTGTGGATAATTCGTTTTCCTAAATCTACAACCCAAACCTTACACCTCTAGTTAAAAAAAATTATGGAAGAGTTTAAGACACCTATTGCTATTAGGGGAATTAAATGTTACTCGAGCAGGGGAGTTATCCATCTCTTTTAGACATGTTTGTTATTACCTATCTTCTTTTTCTCTCTATTGATTTTAGAGATCAAGTTGATCTGTATTACTCCATAAAAGGTCTATTCATCGTACATTAGTACGACGTTTAACCTTACCTAATCAGCCATAAATTCGATACCATAAGAAGGACAACTTAATACATAATATCAGAGAAAAAGACACACACCGAAATAGACTACGTACAATAACTTGTTCTTCTTCTTTCGTGTTTTCATTCAAAAAGTACATACGTTATTACGATGCAGTGGTATGATCGAAAGCGAATTGCCATTTCAAGAAATGAAGGAAAGAGAAAGTGATTTTATACCCCGTATTTTACTCTCAAAGTATTTTGTCCGCCTAAGTGTCACTTGCCTAGAGATCCATATCAACTTAGTTGCACGAATAGATAGTCCATGTAGTCCATGGTTTCGTTGATATGGATTCGTGCAACTAAGTATTTTACCCCGTATTTTTCTCTAGTTGCACGAATAGATAGTCCCTTCGGTTTCCAAAAGAGTTGGATGTTAGATGGTTTCGGATAGACAGGAGAAAATGATGGTTTCAAGGACTTTTCCATTATTATTGCCTGTAAAACTTCTCTTAAATATGCTCGTACATATTTGATGCTAGTACTTTTTAAGTGATTAGAAGATCGGAAGGGAACTCCAAGTCTCCAACTCAACAGATTGTCCTTTTCATTTTTGTTGATCAGCTATTGACGAATCATTTTTCTTTTACGTTCTTCATGAATCACGCAAGAAAGCTTGTTCTTTCTTTTCTGAACAATCCTACATTCCTACGTGCAAATAGGTCGGTTTATTGATTGAAGAAAATAAAGCATAGGAGGGGGCAAGGACCTGACCTCCGAATGAAGAAAATGAAAAATCTAAACGTGGATAAAACATCCCAATCTATGCCCATAGCCGGATTAACGAGGTGGCAGTCGCACCCCACTTAACATTCAAACTGAATGTTATTAAGAAACTCCAAGCAGTACTTCTCCCACGCATAACATACGAAACCTCCTACGTAAACAAATAAGAAATATTGAAATTGATTCAGCTTAGCTAGCTACATTTTATTTTCATAATAAACCCTAACTGTTCCATGATATCATGTTCTAGCAACACAAACTAATAATAAAAAACAGTACCCCTTATGTAGATCATCACACCACATAATTATCGAGGGATTTGCTGTTTAGTCCAGTGAACCCGACCCGGTTTACTGGCTAGTCCAGCGGGAAAACACATTTACTAGTTAGTCCAAAAAAGTTTTGAAAAGAGTAAAATTACTCTAATAACCCTAACATATAAGATTTCGTATATTAATACATACTACTAGTATACTAGTAGTATGTGGTATGTAGTATAATAGTAGTAACTAGTATGTAGTAATAACATATGTAGTATGTAGTATACTAGTAGTAACTAGTACTGATAGTAATATGTTATGTATTGATACTACTACATATTGATACGTAGTACGTTATATATTGACACTACATATCAATATGTACTACATATTGATATATAGTATATGTTTGATATGTAGTATGTTATATATTGATACTACATATTGATATGTAGTACGTTATATATATATATTGACACTACATATTGATATGTAGTACGTTATATATTGATATGTAGTATGTTTGATATGTAGTACATTATATATTGATATGTAGTACGTTATATATTGATATGTAGTATGTTTGATATGTAGTACGTTATATATTGATACTGCATATTGATATGTAGTATGTTATGTATTGCTACTACATATCAAAAATTGTTATGTATTGATACTACATGTGTTACTACTAGTATACTATACTAGTTAAAATACGGAAATTATTTTGCTCTAGCAGTGCTAGAGCATTTTTTTGAACTAGCAGCGTTTGCGGCCGTTGGATGAAAGAAATGTGATGTCAGCAGAAGACAAAAAACATGCAATGACGTCACATTCACATGATCTAATGGTTAGAATCGCTGCTAGAGCAAATGCTGCTAGAGCAAACTCGTTCCCTTAAAATACTATACTAGTATACTAGTTAGTACTAGTATACTAGTTACTACTAGTATAGTAAAGTAGTTACCTAATTTACGAGTAACAATAAGATATTTTTGTTACAACTAGTATATTACATATTAATATGTAGTATCACCGTTTGGATATTACTAGTATGTAGTAACATACTACTAGTAACATTTACATGTGTTGATACTAATTAGACTTGGAAGGGTGTTTTAGGCATTTAGAAACTACACTTTTTAATTTCCACGAAGTTTTTGGACTAGAGAGTAAATAATCTAGTCCAAACTAGGGAGTAAATGTTTTCCATGGGTGGACTAGCCATTAATTGGGTCATGAAAAAGTGGACTAAACAGTAATTCCTACATAATTATTACATAATTCGAATGTTATTCTTGCGCATAACTTGTGCACACATGGAGAGAAAGAAGAAAAGCATTACGCCGTAAGCGCATGCTGATTTAAATTTGATCAAAATATTGAAGAGATTTCTGGCGATGATCTTCCTCAAGAACTTGTCCAGTTGCTTCATGATCCAGGAGCCACTTCTCCAGTAAGCAAAATAGATGTTGGTTTTGATCATCTTCAACCAACCCTTGGTGACCGCTCTCGGAGATCGAATCAACCTTACCATTGATTGGGGTAGTAGTGGCAGTTGTTTGAGATTCCTCCAGGGTAGCCGATGTCGAACCATGAACTGTAGTTGAGTCTAAAGAAGAGTTCTTCTCCCAACAACTACTTATATTTTCAAATGTTAAAATAGATTCGAAGTTATAATCTGCAGCCTCTTTTGAGATAAGATCATCATCGCCATTACAGATTTCTTCAATTTTTATCTTATTCGCAAGTATCTTCCCATCGTCAAGGTTATTGTTACCACTGTTGTTATTGGAGTTATCGTTGCCATCTGGACGTACTTTCTCTTTTGTTTGGGTAGTCTTTAATTTGAGTGTATCAGGAGAAGTCTTCATCCAACCTTTCAAGAGTCTTGAAACGTTTTCTGTGCTAAAAGCATAAGTAGTAGATGAGGGAGTACTAGTACTATTACTAGTAATAGTACTGATGAACTTATTTAGGGTTGAGCTTTTATGGATGAAATAATGATGTTCTCTTTTAAAAAATTGAAAGCTTGTTGAAGAATCCGATGATGATGACGATGATCCCCAATGATGAGGCGGGTGTAGTACCGAATGAAACATGTCCAGTTTTTTCTTTAGATGTGTATTCCAATAATTCTTGATATCATTATCTGTTCTTTGTGGAAGATATGAAGCTATTGCTGCCCATCTGTGAAAAAAGGTTAGGAACTATTAATTAAAAAATTGTAGATTAATTATTAACATATTGTAGTAATTGACTTCGAATCAAATTTACTAAATATACTTGTTTCCCAATAAACTTTGAAGACTAATTATCATCTTTTCTTCAGCATCAGTGAATTTTCCTCTCTTGATTTCTGGTCTTAAATAATTAGTCCATCTCAACCTGCAACTTTTGCTGCACCTTAGCAATCCTTAAAATAATACAACAAACACGGAAAAAAATTAGGATCATACACATCAAAGTATAAAGATCAACATGTTGCATATTAAATAAATTCATAATTAACAAGTTCCAAGTAGAGAACGTACTGATGATCAAGGATATATTCTCTATACTTACCAGTATAAGTTGGAACTGATCTCCAATTCCCCGGTCCATGTTGTTTGATATAAGATGTTAAAATTAAGTCTTCTTCAAGAGTCCAAGGCCCTTTCTTGATACCAACTATATCACAACAAGGAGGTCTTCCCATGGCTTGCTTGCTTTCTTTTCTTTTCTTTTCTTTTAATTCTCCTCTATATATTTTGGTATGATTTTATCTTTTTAAACTAGTTATATATAAGAATATTCTTCGATCGGGTACCTCTGAGTCTCTTGACTTACTTAGCTTTAACTTTCTTATCAAAACATGCATTCTAAATTTACAGTAAGTCGGTAGAATTTGTGAAGATATTTTGTAGGAAATCATGCGTGTCTGTGTTTACTAGCTAGATACAGCAGTAGTAATGGTGTATGCAAATATAAACACGAAGTAGTAAATTATGTAGTTTCTGTCGGCAGTTCTAACCAAAAGGGGGTGATTATGATCAGCATGCCAACACGTTAATAATTCTCCCGCCTCCACTGTAGTTTAGCTGTATGATGATAAAACTAGCGGTGAAGTGGTGAGGAAGGAAGGTGCATGTCATGATCTATTTAGGAAAACAATCCATGCAACATTAACATTGTTAACATTGATGTGGGCAGGAATTTATTCTAGTGGGGGCTATCTTATAAAAAAGTAGTTGAAGATTGTCGAGGTTCATTTGAAGAAAAAATGGGTGAGGTTCTGAAACCAACCAAGGTTTCCGAACCAATCTAGTCGCACAACAAAGATATACATACGGGGTTTTGGGGCATTAGGATGGTTTTGAAACCAAACAAGTCTGGTTTACGAACCAAGCTAGTTGCACATCAAGAGTATATATACGGGTCACTGACTCACTGGGCATTTGGATGGTTTCGGAACCAAACAATTTTTGTATCGAACCCACCCAGAAATCCTGTTTTAGAGAATATCTTCTAGTAGTGAGCATCTTAACAAATAATGTGACACATTAGAAAATTGTCAAATCATTTACTCCCTAGTTGCTAACGTGAAAGCATATGAGATCATTGAGGCCTAATTTTGAGCACGTAAAAGCAAACATATCCATAAGAACTCGATCATTTTAAGAAGAAAAAAATCGGCACGTACATGCCCCCAACTGTCGAATCAAGAAAGAATAAGTCTTTTTTTTTTATAAAGATGAAATCAAGAAAGAATAAGTCTCTCTAAATGAAATTCTCTGCAAGGGGAACATCAATCGCTGTGACATCTTTTATCTCCACAATCAAAACCACTGCTAATATACTTCGAAAATTAATCCCTAGGCTTTTGGTATTCTCAGCATCACCCAAAACCAGAAACTGAGAAATAAATGAAAGTGTCGGGACGCAGAGTAAATGTGCCACAAGTCTGGCTCCATATCTACGTATCCGTGTCGATCCAGCATAATTCACCAGATTGCTTGTAAGTAAGTACATTATGTGATCTACTACTACAACATCAATGTGATCTACTACTACAACATCAAAAAAAAAAAAAAAAACAGAGCCAAGGCACAACTGATCCCACATATCAGAAAACATTTCAAACATATATGAAATGTTAATGATATATTACCATCGGAGGGACTTTGAATTTGTTATCAAAAACCGGAATTACCTTTCAATTTTCAACCAACCCGCAGTAGAAAGCTTATTATATTTCATAATCGTGCAAAAGAAGCTACGCCGTCCTGTTAGTATGATAATGGTGCTTCCCGTGACGGAGCCATAGAGGGACAAGAGACCCACTTGTTTTTTTAAAGCAAACAAAGCTACGCCGTCCTGTTAGTATGATAATGGTGCTTCCAGTGACGGAGCCATAGACGGATAAGAGACTCACTTGTTTTTGATATTTAGTTAGAGCACCTTTGGTATTTTAGCAATTTTTGGTAATTGTGGAGGCAGAGATAGTTGGGAACGTTGGATTTTTTTTTCTTTAGGGGTCAACCAACTTGGCTGTGAAGAAGATCAACCTACTTCAAAACCTATAGAGTTCTGTATCATACTTCGTATCTGAATTGCCAAAACCATAATGCTCATCCACAGGCCGTTTCAGTAGACTAAGCAACCCCCCATAAATCACCTTCAAACCTCTTATTCCTAAACCATCTTGAAGAACTCTACGAAACTCTAACCATTCTCAATAAGGCTTTGAGGAACGAAGAGTAACATGTATACCACGAGTAGACGACCAATACTCAACCTCCCTACGATGATATCGGTCTGTCTCCCTCCACCAGAACTCCCTTACAAAAGATACTCTCTCTCTTTCTTTGTCTTCTATCTCATTTGCTGCTGGCCTAGCATCAGCCTTTAATGTGTTCAAAACAATAAAACAGGAAGCCAGATATTGATGCTGACACCATTTGTGGGAGAATATTGGATGATAGAAAACCAAATGAGAAATATTCAATGGGTTAACTCTATACATTGCTAGTGGTACAAGCATTGGTTTGGTTAGACGAAGCGGAAGCGGAAATTAAGTCATGTTGGAATGCAATTTGTAACGACTAGAATTGTCTACACATCTAGATAAAATGTTCTGTGTAGTTTAAAAAAAAAAAGGAGAAAAGCGAGATGTTTTTCTAGAGTACTAGGTTTTAGTGTTAGTCGAAGTCGGTTGTAACAAGTAAGTGTGAACACTCTAAAAAAACAGTGTTCTGTGGTCGGTCATTGTAGCCTATAGATAGGCAAGTCCAGTACCATTTGTAATTGAGCAAGAATACTAATAAGAAACGAGTTTGAAAGAATCAAAGCCTGTTTACTAGGAGCTCTGTATGAGCAACACTAATTACTATGCTCATGTATCTCCGAAGTATAATCGAGTAGGTTTCTATAAAACTCAACAAGTCAGCTTTAATTAGTCTGATAGAAAGATTTCATAACCCACAAGAAGGTGAAATTCCTATAGATGGCATAAATCTGAAAGAGTTTCTACTGGTATCGGTTTGGCTGGGGCAAAAAAAAAATGGCCATGTCAGCCAGGAGCCCATGCTATTTGCATGTGGCATAATAGATAACATGCTTTAGGAAAGGAGAATGAAGCTCCAGAAGAAATTAGAGTTCACTACGGGAAAATTAGTAATCTACAACTGTAGATTGACAACTCGTAAATTAAAAGTTGTAAAAGGTGGCATGTTTTACAACCTTTTCCAAGCAAAAGTTGTCAAAGTAAAATATGTCCAACTCTTAGGACCAATGAGTTCCTAAGAGTAGTGAAGAGAATCAGAACCACAACTTGTTGTGTGAAAAGGGTTGCAGAGAGAAGTGACCACCTTTAAAATTTACAACTCATATCTTAAAGGTAGTGAATAACTGTATAACAACACGCATAAGAGTTGTTGAAGATAAAAAAGAATTTGATTTTGAAAAATGTTCTTTGAGAGATTCAAACCCAAGCCTAATGTGTGTTAGCATAAGTCATCAACCATCCTTCCGGTTTCTCAATATTATCATTTTTGTGCTTTTTTTTCTGATCAATATTCACAACCTTTACAAGGGTTGTAAAATGAAAAATTGACTTAAAAAAAAAAAATGAGGCTAAGGTGAATCGAACCTAAACCTCATCTGTCTAAGACTTAGATTCCAACCACCCTTCCACATTTACATGTCTACTTATATTTTACATTTACTTTTATAAAAAAGTGATAAGGAAAAAAAATGTTGAAGGAAAACAAAAATGGACGGTTATGATGGGAGATGGAAAAGATAAGAAGAAAAGGATAAATACACCTTCTACAACCCACTTAAGAGTCGTCGTAGAGGTATAAAAACTTCTGCTAAATTTTTATCACTTTTGCAAAAAAAAATCCAACTTCTGCTAAATTTTTCTTATTTCTGCTAAATTTTATTCACTTCTGTAAAAAACTTCTCACTTCTGCTAAAAAAAAATTGTCATCACTATTGACAACCTTTATTAGAGTTGTCGTAGAGGTATAAACTCTTCTTCTAAATTTTATTCATATACCGAAGGAATCTTACCTGTAAATGGATGGATTCATCGTTCTTACGAAGTTTCCGAATTATAGTAGTCCACTTACGGCCAGGTTTCGATCTCGGAGCCAGGGTTTGCATACAATATGCTAGAATATGGTTTGTTTAATATTTCGGGGAATATTCCGAAGGAATCTAACATATAAATGGATGAATTCATCGTTCTTACGAAGTTTCCGACTTATAGTAGTCCACTCACGGCGAGGTTTCGATCTCAGAGCTGTGGTTTATAGTACTGAAGGAATCTCGTAAATGGATGGATTACGAAGTTTCCGACTTATAGTACTCCACTCACGGCCATGTTTCGATCTCGGAGCCAGGGTTTGCATACAATATGCCAGAATATGGTTTGTTTAATGCTTCGGGGAATATCCCGAACGAATCTTACCTTTAAATGGACGGATTCATGGTTCTTACCAAGTTTCCGACTTATAACAGTCCACTCATGGCCAGGTTTCGATCTCGGAGCCAGGGTATGCATACAATATGCCAGAATAGGGTTAGTTTAATGTTTGAGGGAATATTTCGAAGGAATCTTTGGTGTAAATGGATGGATTCATCGTTCTTACCAAGTTTTTGACTTATAATAGTCCACTCCCGGCCATGTTTCGATATCGGATCCAGGGTATGCAAACGATATGCCAGAATATGGTTTCTTTAAGGTTTCGGGGAATATTCCGAAGGAATCTTACATGTAAATGGATGGATTCATCGTTCTTACGAAGTTTCCGACTTATAGTAGTCCACTCCCGGCCAGGTTTCGATCTCGGGGCTAGGGTATGCATACGATATGCCAGAATATGGTTTCTTTAAGGTTTCGGGGAATATTCCAAAGGAATCTTACATGTAAATGGATGGATTCATCGTTCTTACGAAGTTTCCGACTTATAGTAGTCCACTCACGGCCACGTTTCGATATCGAAGCCAGGGTTTGCATACAATATGCCAAAATAGGGTTTGTTTAAGGTTTCAGGGAATATTCCGAATGAATCTTATTTGTAAATGAATGGATTCATCGTTCTTAAGAAGTTTCCAACTTATAGTAGTCCACTAACGGGCATGTTTCTATATCGGAGCCATGGTATGCATACAATATGCCAGAATAGGGTTAGTTTAAGGTTTCGGGGAATATAACAAAGGAATCTTACCTGTAAATGGATGGATTCATCGTTTTTACGAAGTTTCCGAATTATAGTAGTCCACTCACTGCCAGGTTTTGATATCGGAGCCAGGGTTTGCATACAATATGCCAGAATATGGTTTGTTTAAGGTTTCACAGAATATTCCGAAGGAATCTTACCTGTAAATGGATAGATTCATCGTTCTTACAAAATTTCCGAATTATAGTAGTCCACTCACGACCAAGTTTCGATCTCGGAGCCAGGGTTTGCATATAATATGCCAGAATAGGGTTTGTTTAATGTTTCGGAGAATATTACGAAGGAATCTTACCTGTAAATGGATGGATTCATCGTTATTACGAAGTTTCCGACTTATAGTAGTCCACTCCCGGCCGGGTTTCGATATCGGAGCCAGTGTATGCATACAATATGCCAGAATAGGGTTAGTTTAAGGTTTCGGGGAATATTCCAAAGGAATCTTACATGTAAATGGATGGATTCATCGTTCTTACGAAGTTTCCGACTTATAGTAGTCCACTAACTGCCAGGTTTCGATATCGGAGCCAGGGTTTGCATACAATATGCCAGAATAGGGTTTGTTTAAGGTTTCAGGAAATATTCCGAAGGAATCTTATCTGTAAATGGATGGATTCATCATTCTTACGAAGTTTCCAACTTATCGTAGTCCACTAACGGGCAGGTTTCGATCTCGGAGCTTCATATTTATCGATTTCAATGATGTATCCTTCTAAATTTGAACTCAGAACCCTCCCAAAGCTTCTAAGTTCATAATTTGTATGTCGTTATACCACATTTGAAGTTCGAATCAACACTGAGCTTCATATTTATCGATTTTGATGATGTATCATGCTAAGTTTGAAGTCAGAACCCTCCCGGAGCTTCTTGGCTCATAGTTTTTATGACGGTATACCACATTTGGAGTTCGAATCGACATTTGGCTTCATATTTATTGATTTAGATGATGTATCATGCTAACCTGAGTTTACCAGTGTGAACTAAAGCTACTTCATGATCTTTATGACTTTTCAAAATTACTTCATGACCTATGCGGATAGTAGAAATCCAAACCGGAAGCACAAAGAGAAAGCACAAAGAAACACACCAATTATCGAATTCATTTTTCATTTTACCGATTCATTCTTATATATTTTTTGGATTTTTTTATATCAGAATGTCGATAACAATGTCCTAAATTTATTAATATTTTTTTTGGATTTTTTTTTCATGTCGAAGGTTGATAATAAACCGAATATATGAGTTCGTATTAGCATAAAGAGAAACACAATTGTTTTGATCCGTATGACACTCCCAAACTAAATCTCTATAGTCGAAAGTTTTCATGAATCCGCATGACATTCCCAAACAATATCTTACACCGTCCAATTTTCTTTATATAAAACTCGATTTTTTTTTCTCACTTCCCTTCTTTTTTCGCTCATCCCTTTCTTTCATCACTTTTCTTTTCTCTTCCTCGCAGAAAAAACCCATACTGCGGCTACTTTCTTCACCCACTGATTGTTCTTCACTCCCCTAATCTTGATGATTCTTCATTTTACTCCCAGAAACTGCTGCTGCAACTTCTCGTTAATAGTAACAAATAATCAGATATACTAGATCCATCCCGATTCGACTTAGGATAGTAGATCTGATAATTGGTTTTGTCAACAGAGAATAGAAACCAATATTTCGTTTTTTTCCAGAGAGTATCTCGATTTTCCGTTCGATTCTCCCATCAATATAAGTTTCGTTGTCTTTTAATTCAACTTTGGCGATTTACTGATTTGATTTTGACTTGGTTCTATGTTTTCCAGCCTTTCCATAAGTATATAAATCAGATTAGAAGGGCTATTGATGATAAATCTTATGTATTAGCCGATTTCAGTGAGATTAGAAGGCTGAATCTGCTTTCATGAATTGAACCCATCAGTATTATCAATCTTTTAACACCTAGGGTTTTGTTCATCCTTTAGATGTTTAGAGGGTTAGAGAACCATCTTATTTTTCCCATTTCTCTATTTTCAGAGTCTTTTTTTACCATATTCATTATTTGATTTTTCTTTCAGATCCGAATTTTTCTTCTTATTATTTTTTGTTGGGATCTGATTTTGTGGATGAGTTAGTACAACCTAGATTATCTTTGGGGTTTGATTGTCTTTACTGTGTTGTTATTGTGTGAAGGCTGGTGATCATCATTTGCAACATCTGTTCTAGTCCAATCCGTTGATCAAAGTGCGAAAGCAAAGATGGTAAATTTGTAAATCGATTAGATATTTTTGAGATTTTTTGAATTGATTGGTGTTTTGATTTTTTTGAATCGATTAGATGTTTCCAAATATTTCAATTGAAGTTTTTAAACTTTTGTGCTTATCAGGAATGGAGGTTTGGTTATGAAATCTGTGAGTGGCATACAGGAAGACTAGAGGTATGGGAGCTGGTCGCAAGCTCAAGTTGTTGATTTCAATGTTTCTTGTTTTGTTATATGCTGCTACACAAATGAAAAGGCAGATTTCTTGTGCTGTTGCTAGTTTTGTTGGTTACTATGAAGAGAAAAGTGTGAAGTAGATGGCTAAGATCTAAAAACAAATTGTGTCAAAATTTAGAACATACCTGTGCGAGTTATGAAAAAAAATGCCACCTTTTTGAGCTATGCCTAGTTCTGGTAGATATTGGGAAAATGAAAAAAAAAAAATTGTAACTATTTAGGCTATCATTCTTGTAATGCATTCTTGTTTTTCGTAAAGGCATTAGAAGTTACTGTATGGCGAGATGGTATGGAATACAAGCAAACCTACTCTCGTGGAAAGCCAGTGACGTCTCTATCCTGTCATGAACTCCCTGCTGAAATGGGTTCTCGTCAAGGAACATGCATCAGATTTTGGCCTGATAAAGAAGGTCTTGCTTTATCCTGCTGCTTAATTAGTTTTTTTTTCTTTTCCGTATCTGCTTGAGTTAATATTTTGGTTGTCAATTATGTTGCAGTTTTTACGACTTCAATTGACCTCGAGGTAACTTCTTAGTCACTGTGAAATAGTTCACATTTTACCGCAATCTACGGCGAGATAATTTTATTATTATTATTTTTTATATCGTGCTTCCTAGTTAGCTTTTTTTTTTGGTGCAATAGTGTTGCTGTTTTGTATTTTCCCCCCATTGCTTCAATTAGAGTTTTTTGGCCTCCATTTCCACAGCTAACAATTGCTTTGCGGAAGGAGGATATAGATCCAGAGAAGGCAGAACACAATGAGTACTGCTATGCTGGTGGATTGATTGAGTATGTTAAATGGCTGAACACCGACAAGGCATGTTCATTGGTGTCTTCGAATATTTTTGTGATTCGAGTATAGCCTAAGGTATGGGTATTTTACAGAATGGAGTTGGAAGTGCTTTTGGGATGCTAAATTCATATTTGAGAGATTAGTATTGATTGCTTTATTCTCTTTTTATGGAAGTTCAGGGTTCAGGTTAGTATTGCTAAATTTATATTCTGCAGGTTCACAATGCCCTTGGTGTTAGCTACATCCGTGATGAGAAGCTCGAGAAGGGAATCAATCAATTTGAAAGACTTGAAAGCTTCCCTCAAGGCTTTTGAAGAAGTTTTACTTTTCGATCCTAACAACAAATTGGCACTGCCTAGGAGAGATGCTTTGAAGGAACGCGTCCAAATGTACAAGGAAACTCCTATGAAATCATCTAAAAAGAAGTAAATATTTGTGTGCGAAGAAGCCGAGAAATCTCTGCCGCCATGGAATGTAAATTTCTTCGCTCAAAAGCAACTACATCAAGGTAATCTGGACTCCTATCTTGTTGTGAACTGAAAATATGGTACTTATTGATTGGTTTCTCGATCTTATGTTCGACAATTGGTTTCTTTTCAGGTTAAGTATATGAAATGATACCAAGATATTTTCAGATTTTGGAGACGATTCTGAGGATGATAGCAATATGGAAGTAGAAACTGTTACTAGTCGCCGAAGTGCTTCTCAGTTCAATAACAAAGCTTGGGCAGCAAGGTCAGTTACTACAGTTCTTGAGCAGACTTCGTACTGTCACTTTATGAGATGAATATTTCTAGTCGATTAATAGAATGTGGAGTTGTCTATTTCTTATATAGTTCATCCTGTAGTGAGATTATTAAATGGTTGACGTTCATGAGAATGATAAACTGAAGCTCTAGATCATGAACCAAGATAGGCCTATGAACTCGTTTCATTATTTTTAACCTATCATCTGAAGATCTGTCTAGTACATCTTGTACAAGTATGCTCTCAATAGTGATGGTAAAAGTCTGTACCATCCTGGTTTTTGGTCTATCTTGGGTCATGATTTTTTCCATAACTTTCTAGGCAGTATTTGGTTACAAGATGCCCAATGTAATAATCCTCACTTATCATATTGCAGATATCCTGGCTTCAGCAGCATGATATTATTTTTATGATGGCGCGCTTCTTGTACATTCAGATCAGGAGCAGTTGAACAAATTTTGACTCGTGCCCGAGAGCTCCAAGTATGGAGATGAAACTCTTTGAGCATTATGAGAATATATATGGTGATTAACAACATTGAAAAGAATCTAGTGTATTTGGTGAATGATTACATTGTAAATTGTTGATGAATGTATTATAGTTTCATTGTTGATGAATCAAGTGTTTGAATGCTGTCACATTTTATGATTTTAATGGTTTACATTTGAATGAATGCTGGTATATTTTGAATGTTGTGACCAATTTCATTTTTTTTTTCACAAATGGAAAATAACCACAACTGCGATTTAAGGTTGTCAAAAAATGACATACAACTCAAACCAAAGTTGTGAAAGAGATGACATACAACTCAAACCATTGTTGTCAACGAAATGACTTATAACTCAAATCAAAGTTGTCAAATAAGTGACATACAACTCAAACCATTGTTGTCAAAGAACTGACATACAACTCTAACCGTAGTTGTCAAATAATTTCTACAACCCCAACAAGTGTAGTGTAGGGGTTATTTTCACAACCCATGTATGAGTTGTGTTAGGCATTAAGAGGAAATTTCGAAAGACATTCACAACTGAAAAAAGCGTGGTATACAATGGAACGACAACCGTGTCTACAACTATTATTGACGAGTTGCAAAGAATTGAAGACTTTCTACAACCCCCTTGTGCAACCTATAGATAAACGTCGTTTTATATGGTACGACAACTGTTTTCCGGGGTAGTTAATCGATGTTTTTCCCGTAGTGGTTGCACCTGAGCTTGCCAATGCTGCTACTTTTATAGACAAAATGCCTCGCGGGCTCCCATTTTCGCCCTTGTTTACTAATCTTTCGACCCTCTATCTTTCTGTGTTTCTATATCTCATTCACACATACTGAAGATAAACCATTATACAACTTGGAATCCACACATGGTTTAGACACATTATGTGGGCGAGAATGGAAATTCAGTTGTTTGGGAACAAAACAGGGATAAGGCAAGTCAGGGATGCTTTATGTTGACCTGAAGAGAAGCTTATGAAACTGTACGAAGAGAAGTGCAACGGACTAAGCAAAACAGACAAGGAAAGGCTATTGCGCGTGCTACGGTTAAGAGGTCCAAAGATGTTACCATCAGATGAGGGAGGTAACAAGCGCCCTGGACTCTGAATCAGAACGAGTAGTTCAATTAGCCCACTACACAAAGTCATATTGAACCGGTAGACAACAACAATTAAGAATGCTGATGACATTGTTATGATGGAGTAGTTTCATATTCACAATTAATGTATGCATCTGTTCTTGGAGACCTACTAAACATGGTTACATGGATATTGTTACATCTCAATTGTTTTCCGTTCACAACTCCTGTGGAGTAACTAGACCTCGGTTATAGTCTGGTAGTTCACTGCGGAGTATTTTGCTAGACATTAACTTTTTAGGTATTTTCGTTTGTCGGCCGGCAAGAAGAAAAGTAATTTCATTTCGGCCCAACAAAACTTTTAGCATAAATCTTAAAATGTTGTCATTTTTAATTTAATATTATCAGATTGGAAGTTATATAGTATATTTATATACTTTTTCAAGCAAATCCAGAGAGTGGATAGTTTATTGATAAAAGAAAAGGAAAAAAAGAAAAACAATAAATGAATGGACAGGGGGAAGAACCCGGCCTTCAGAAAAAAAAGTAATATACATATATTATTTGTCGTATTTGAATCCAAGCTTTTGAATTGTTAATATTCAAGTAGCCTAGGGGAAAGTAAAACGTTGTGAACAACTCGACAGTATTTGAATAGCTTTTGAATTGTTAATATTCAAGTAGCCTGAGGAAAAGTAAAACGTTTATGGTGATGGTGAAGAAGATGCTTTTGTTTGTGTCTGGATGATGATGTTTTTTTTTTTTTTTTTTCTGGTTCACAGAACTGGATTCTATTTGACAATCAGGGGGGAGTGTTATGGTCTCCTGCTTCTTAAAAGGCACAAGACGGTTTAAGAAACAGGAAAATTTTGATTTCCTAATTAATTTTCAAATTTTTCCACTTATTTAAGTCGAAATTTTATCGGAAAATGGGTCATTTGTCTAAAAAAAATTTAAACACAGTTCAAATGGACGAGTAAAAAATTTTATGGGTGAAATGGACAAAAAAAATAGCAAGGATGAAACTGGATTCATCCTGGCTTAAATTTAAAAAATAGCAAGGATGAAACTGGATATATCATGTGTAAAATAAAAAAAAGAAAAAATATTTAAAAATGGCCAGGATGAAACTGGTTACATCCTACCTATTTTTAAATTTTTGTCCATTTAAACAGTATCTAAATCTAACTGTCCTTTTCACATAGGAAACTTTGATTTTGGTCTTTTTAACCAATTTTGTGAAATCTTATTACAAGGGCGGTGTCCAAACACCTCTATGCACAAAACACGACGAGGTTGAGCTTGGCGGAACGCATAGAAAGTTAGCTTGCTATGTGCACAAAAGATATTCAGAAGACCAAGTTAGTTACAACTCTAGCCAGTAAGTCGAACTTCTTTTATCTGGATTAAGCTCCACCTAGTCAACACGTACGGAAATTTATTTCTCGTACGGTATCCAAACACCTAGAGGTGTAACGCTAAAATTTGAGCACAACACAGCCTAGCACGTGACTTAGCCCAGCACGGCACAACACGTTAGTTAAATGGAACGTGCTGGGTTTGACTAATTGGCATAGTAACACAACACGCGGCACGGATAAGCACGTGGACTAGCTCAGCACAGCACGTTAAGAGAGCACGTCATAACATGTACAAATACACCATATAATAAGGCATAATACATCGCATTTTTTGTATATTTCACAAAAGTCACTATTCTAGCTAATTTTTAACATTTTATGTTGGCTTATTTATAACAACACATATTATACCTTAATATTTGAAAAATATATTTCAATATCGTTGTTATAATGTCGTCACCTATATTTAACTAGAACATTAATTTACATGAAAATAATCTAATTTTATATTTTATGGGCTATTTTTTTTATTGAATAAACTTGTTAATTTTACGTGAAATAATTTCAAATGATATGTTGTCTAATTAAATTCTTTTGATAATGTCCAACTTAATGTATACATTAAGTGATTTCAAATTGTTTATAGCACGTGTGCCAGAACGGCACAGCAGGACACGTTTATTCGTGTGATGTGCCCATGGGCTATGCCGTGCCTAGCTTTTGACTAGTAAAGCACAGCACGGCACAACACGTTTAAATCGTAGGCACAGCACAACACGACACATGGCACGTGAAGCACGCGATTTCGTGTGCCGGGCCGGCACGTTTTACACCTCTACAAACACCTCTATGTAAAAAACACAATAACGTGGAGCTTACCGGAATACATGGCAAGTTGGCTTATGTGCGTTAAAGGTGTGTGTACAAAAGATATTTAGAAGATAAGTTAGTTACAACTCTAGCTAGTAAATCACACATTTTTTTAATCTGGATAAGCTTCACCTAGTAAACACGATTATTTTGTTCTAAGTTTACTGATTTTGGTTGGTTTGTCTCATCATTCCGTTTTTACTATTGATGATTTTTTTCCATCAGACATTATTAATTCTCGCAGCCCTAATCGAGTTCATTAGATTATAACATGTTTTGATGAGATTTTATAGCATTCTTTTTTTAGTTTGGGGTACATTGCTAACATCCAATAGGGATAAATGGTAAAATGCCCCAAAATAGATCCTAATTTTGTGAAAATTCCCCGGACATTAGAGAATAGATCAAAATGGCCCAATCCGTTAGATTTTTTTCCATTAGAAGGTTTAGTTGGTTAGTACATTGTTCATAATTTAGGGTTCAGGACAAGGTTTAGGGGTTTCAGGACTTAGGGTTTAGGGTTCAAGTGGTGACAGTGCTAGTGGTGCTGGTGGTGGTTGTGCAGTGATGTTGGTGGTGACAACGGTGGTGATGGTGGCAGTGGTGCTGGTGATGGTGGTGGTGGTGATGGTGGTGGTGGTTGTTCTAGTGGTGGTGGTGGTTGTTCTAGTGGTGGGAGTGGCGGAGTGGGGCATTTTGATTTAAAAGGATAAAAATGGAATTTCAAAACTCCATTGACCGGCCGAAACTGATCCAGGACATTTTCACAAGGTTGGGATCGATTTTGGGGCATTTTACCACTTCTCCCTATCCAATATAATAATGGTTAGGGTTGTTTATTAGATTTTTTGTTTATTTTTTTTTTATCCTAATTTCGCTATGAAATCCTCAGTGACAGATCAAACTTTTCTCAAAAGCCTTTAGGTCTTTTCGATTATTATTTTCTTTGATGTGCTTTTCCAATATTTTCAATCTTTTAAACCACACCGTGTTTTTCTTTTGTTTTGTTTCGGGTGGATCTCATATATCCATTACAAGCTGTAGTTTTCTTTACGTAGGATATAAAAATATATATAAATAAACAGAACTATGAAAACTAAATTGAGGGTGAAAAAGGATTTTCGGATAAGAAGATTGGTTAAACTTGATAAATGGCCAATCAAAGAGGATTACTGATCGTGGGTCTGAAATAACCGCGATGACTAGATGAAGCTTATCTAGATAGAATAAACTTGCATTCACTAGCTAGAGTTGCAAAACTAATTTGGTTTTCAGAATACATTCGGTGCACCTATCTTGAACACACGTAAGTCAACTTACAATCAGCTACAGTGACGGAACCAAAGGTGGGCTAGTCCTCGCTCTAGAGTCTAGCCCCCTTATATCCCAATAATTTCTAATTAGCTTTTAAATTCCTTAATATTTTATATACGATCCTCTATTAACCTTCTCATTTTTTGAAGTTTTAGAGCTTAGAGTCCATCCAATTAATCATTTTCTTTTAACCCATAATCTTAAAATTTGGTTCCGCCCCTGATTAGCTAGTCATCCTAGAAGGTCATTTTACAACTTAGATTAGGTAATAGGTATCCAAAACATTTCAATCCCTATAACACCGATGAAACTTCGTTTTTGCTTCTCTATGATTTAACATGAGTACATGATACTGAGACTATGTGTTTAAGTGAAAAACAGTGAGGAAAAGATATGTGTACATAAAGAATTCCACTAATTCTAAATCTCCACAGACCACACACAGCCTTGTATTTTACGATAGAAAAGATGCAAGAAATCTTTGTTTCCTTTTATAGTGTCTACACATGATAGAAAGAAAAGAGGGTCAATTGAGTGGGGAGGGTTGAGAAAACATGTTCACGTGATTGAAAAATAATGTACTCCAAGTTTGATCATTGTTAACGTAAAATTATTGTCTTTGGTTGATTAATTATGAATTTATGATACCAAATGGGCCATATTCATTATATTAGTTTTGTTCTATTACTGCTACATCAGGGAAACTTGTCTTGGTTCTCAATTTGGAACTAAAGCAATTATCTATAATTGTATATCGCTTATAATAAGTATTCAAGTGGGTTGCCCTTTTATATGCGGATTTCCATTTCTTCTTCACTTTATGAGACTTGAACTAATTGATCTGGGTAATTATACATAAATAACCATTATAACATAGTTTGTGAGTGAGAGCAGTTGCGCCCCCTTATCCTAAGTTGTTTCTCCTCTGATAGTCAGGGGCGGAGGCAGTGTGTTGCAAAGGTGTGCAATTGCACACCCTCAAATCCTAAATTTCTCTATTTTGCAAGCCCAGATGAATCACCAACCGAATCTTGCATCCACTAGAAATGTGGAGTTGAAAGCGCAAGAGTGCAAAACTCAATTCGCAATCTTAGTTCTCACTTCTCGGTCACGTACTCACACAACGAGAGACGAGTGTCGCAACCATTAAGGGAAACTTAGCACCAATAACAATGGTAGCAACCATTAAAGACAAGTTAATAACAATGACAAGGGATAGATGAACACTTTGATTCTTTGGTGTGCAAAGAAAAAAAAATCATGGTTCTTTTATTTTGTTGTGCATCTTTTCTTACACCCCCTCTCTTCAATTCCTAGCTCCGCCCCTGCTGATAGTGTCCCTTTTATTGGACCGTTAGCGTCAAAAATGATAATGTATGTAATGACTGATTTCTCACTTCTAAAGATAACGAGTGAAATGACTGATTTCTCACTTGATCAATTTCAAAAAACATGCACTTGTTTTTTTTGAAATAGTCAATTAAGTTACAAAAAATGTAATGAAGAATCTACGGGCGTGACTCACCTCAAAAACCGGCTTTTAAGATTAGGGTTGCTCAACGGTTATTTGCTGGAGGATCTTTAGGTTATGTATACTATAGGGCTAGTTTCAACATGCTTCTCAAGTATAGTCTTTTTTTTTTTTTGATAGAAATAAGAAGAAACAAACACAGTTAAAGAGCGAATGAACCATCCAGAATTCAGACAAGCGGATCATGGATTGGTCTCCCTCTCATCGCCAGATAAGATAAGTCTATATGTTTTTTGGATTGAAGATCCTCACACAAAATGTTACTAAAACAATTAAAAAGCTTTAAAACGGTGTCCATGAGTCTATTGTTTCTCCAGTTTGTAGCTCTCCTGGTTTGTTGCATTGATTTCCTGATGCTTGTGTTTTTTATCAAAAAGTTAAAACTGTTGCACTGAAGTTGCTTTGCCCATTCCAAAGTTTGAATGGCAGCTATGCAATCTCCTTCTTCCTTGGTATGAGCTCTGACAGTGTTGGTTCTTTGTCCAATAATTCGCCAAGATTTATCATAAAATATAGAGCCGATCCCTGTGAGTTCAGTTCTGTTATCATAGTGAGTGTTAAAAGCAAAAGTGTGCCAACTGGTGCTTGAAATGTGCCTAGATGGGTTGTTGGTACTGGGAAGCTTCAGATTAGATAGCTGATGTAACTTAGAGATGGAGTTTAGGTGATTGGTAATTTGAGTACCAGTATAAAGGGGGTTTGGAGTAGTGTCTTTGAATACCCAGTCACATCGGTCTTTCCAAATAAACTAGGTGATTGTAGCACAAAGTTCAGGCCAATTACCAAGAGGAGTACTGGAAGGAGTAAAGGAGAACCATGCATTGCACCCGTTAGAGCAACTCTGGTTAGGGGAAGTAGTATTATCAAGGTTCAGGTTACAGCTAGCCCAAACCGCTCTAGTGAAGGGACAGTGTAGGAAAACATGTTCATCTATTTCAATAGCATTATTACACAAGGTGCAAGTAGGGTCTATGTGTTGCATGTACTTGGACAAATTGCCACTGAAGGGGAGAAAATCAGAGTAGAGCTTCCATGCGAACATTTGAATTCTAGGAAGAGCATCGAGTCTCCAGATTTTAGAAGCAGTTTTATCAACAGTCTAAGCCTCATTTTTAGATAGAATGTTGTAAAGAGATTTAGTGGTGAAGATACCATCATCAGAGTGGTTCCATCTTAGAATGTCAGGGTTACTGGGATTGGGTTTTATGGCAAGAATACTCTGAACCTGAGAGGAATAGAAAAGAGAGGATATGAGAGGGACATTCCATGAATCACCAATACGCATATAGGAAACCAAATATACTCCTTGAGTTTCATCATCCAAACTAGAAGGGTCAAAAGGTTCCAGTTGATCAGGTAGCCAAATGTATTTCCTAATGTTAATGCTAAAGCCATCTCCAACTTCCCAACAAAAATGTTGTTTGAGAATCATAATGGCCTTATGGACAACTTTCCAGGCCCAAGAGGCGCCATGATTGCAAGAAGAATGAAAAGAATTAGAGAAAGGAAAATATCTGGTTTTCATGTTTTTAGCCCACAAAGAGTTTGGCTGAGAGAACAACCTCCAGGCGTTTTTGGAAATTAGGGCAAGGTTCATTTTTCTCATATCTTTAATTCCAGTACCACCTTTATCCTTTGCTTTGCATAAGCCTTTCCAGGCTTTGGGGTAGAAACCTCTTTTCTTAATATCTTTTCCCCACCAGAAATCACGAATAACACCTTTAGCTCTCTTAATAATGGTTTTAGGAAGTAGGAAAGAGGACATGGCGTAAACAGGAATAGATTCAAGGGTTGATTTAGAGAGGATATTTCTACCAGCTGGCGACACCTTTTTGCCGACCCAGCCTTTTAGTCTAACTTTCATTTTTTCAACCACATTTCCAAAGAAACTAATTTTGGATTTGTTAGTAAACAAAGGACTTCCTAGGTATTTGTCGTCTAAGGAGATTTTTTTAACCTTTAAGATGTTAATGATTTTTTTTTCCAAAGGAGTTTTTCACTTTGGGGGAGAAAAAGATCCCCGATTTGAAGAAATTAATCATTTGACCCAATGTTTTACCATATGAGTCAAGAGTTTTCAGAAGACCTTTGCTATGCTTGATGGTAGCTTTACCAAAAATCAAGCAGTCGTCGGCAAAAAGAAGGTCACTGATAGGAATGCTTTTCTGACAAATTTTAAAACCAGAGATAGTTCCTACAGCTTCTGCATCGGAAAGAGTTCTAGATAATGATTCCATACACAGGATGAAAAGATAGGGAGATAGGGGATCCCCTTGACGTAAACCCCTAGTGGGTTTGAAAGAGATGCTAGGAATACCATTAATTAGAAATCTAGAAGTACTAGTTCTCACACATTGGAAAATAAGGTTGCACCAGGAAGAAGAGAAGCCCATGCGCTTTAAGATATCCATAAGAAAAGGCCATTCCACCCTATCAAAGGCCTTTTCCATATCGATTTTCAGCCCCATGAAGCCTTTTTTTTCCCCTTTTTTTCTTCATAGAATGGATAATTTCATGTGCGACGAGAACATTATCTGAGATTTGTCTTTGTTGAACAAAAGCACTTTGGTAAGGAGAGATTAAAATATCCAAGTGGGGTTTTAATCTATTGGCTACGACTTTGGAGATAATTTTGTAAAAGATGTTGCAGAGACTGATGGGCCTATAATCACTAGGAGTAGTTGGGTGATGGACTTTAGGAATAAAAGTGATAAAAGTCTGATTTAGTTATTTTAGCATGTGACCACTAGCAAAGAAAGCCTGCACCATTTTCGTAATGTCCGATCTGACGAGATTCCAGTTTTTTTGAAAGAAACAAGCTGGAAAGCCATCCGGACTCGGGCTGGCATTGGGAGGCATTCCGAAGAGGGCCTGCTGAATCTCACCTTCAGTCGGAGGAGACATAAGAATTCTGGTTGGGTTTAATACGTGGAAAGAAATTAAATTGAGTAACGCGGAATAGGTGTGTGTGGTCATATAAGACTCGCCACATTTCCTACTCTGATATGTTAAAGTCTATGGACCTAACTCACCTCGAAAAACAACTTGTAAAATTAGGATTGCCCAAGACTTATCACCCGAGGGATCTTTAGTTTCCCCTTTGGTGTGGGATAACTCTCAACAAAATGCCATAAAAATGTATAGTATGGTTTCTTTTCTGCTTACTACCTACCATATTGATCTTAGAATACAAATACACCTATGTGTCTATTTTAGTCGCATGCACTCTACATTTTTTATAGAAAACTACTCCTTTCGTCCAAGTTATAACAAAAAAGTTTCTTAAATATCTTAGATTAAGCAAAAATGTAGGTTTTATAATTCTATTCTTTCCCTAATTTATCATTGATATACTCCTAATAGTCGTGTCCATTAAGCTAATTTTGATGATACTATCACAAATAAGGTACATAAGAGTTCACACGTACTCCCTCCATCCAAGTTATATAGTAGGAAAAGATAAATTTCTTAGAATAAAGAAAACATATGGATTGTTTTCTTGAAGCATAAAACATAAGGATTTCTTAATATTCTAATTATCACTTACTCTGCAGTGTAAATTGGACGCATTAATTAAGTTTTAGAGTAATACTATTATCACAAATAGGGACATCTATGGAGTAAGTAGTCTAAAAGTAAGAACTATATCTATATAGCCTGGTTTAATTGGGGCCCCTGAAAACGATTAGGGGCCTCACACTACAGGACAAAAGAAGGTCATCCAAACTTAAATTTGGTTACTCCTTATCCAAAAAAATAAAATAATGGCTAGATTACCTTTAAGTGATTAGTTTTAATAATTAGTTAAGTGAAGTTAATTAGTAGGTTAGGGTAAAATCAGATTTAAGAATTAAAATTTGGGAAAAAAGAAAAGTTGTTTTTTTGTGAGTTGAGAAGAAGAGGAGGAGTTTTTTTTTGGGGAGGGGAGGGGGGATTTTGGGTTTTTAGAAATGAGTTATTCAAGTGGAGGAAATGATGTTGGTGAAGGTTCAAATAACAAACATGATTGTGTTGATGGTAAGATTATATTATATTCTCCTATGGATTGGATATATGTCACAACACAGAGCAAGAGTCGTCAATGTCGAGGAGTGTATACCCTAACGACTCTACAGAGTCGTCAATGTATTGACACCAAAAATGACGACTCAAACCTGCAACTTTTCCAAGGTAATGAAAAATCTTTAGGGTAAATGATATACCTTGACGACTCTACAGGGTCGACAATGTATTAACACCAAAAATGACGACTCAAACCTGCAATTTTTTCCAGGTTATGAAAAATCGTTAGGGTAATATGATATACACTGACGACTCTTAGTAACTTGGGTCAGAAGTCGTTATTTTGTGTGTTTATACCAAGACGACTATGAAATTTTTGAGACAGATAACCTGTTTGTTTTTCACCTAGGATCGTTGACGTTTAAAAAAGGGCCTATCATAGAGGATCGTCATAGATGTTTATATTAGGTTAACGGCTCTAATCTAGGACAAAAAATATGGAAAGGGTCGTTATCTTCCTCATCATATAGCCTAACGATTTTTTATGGTCCTACATACATATGAAAAATCGTTGGGGTTTAGGCTTGTCGGGTTAACGACCCTCTTACTGAAAGTGGAAATTTTCGGGTGATCTTTTTTTTCTTTTTTGGAGTCGCTAATGGAGGAGAAGAGAATAAGAAGGGAGGGAGTCTTATTTCTTTGTTTAAAAATAAAAATGAATCGGGGCTTAGGGTTAATAGGTTTTTAAATAGTAAGGGTAGAATGGTATTTTCACCACCTTTTGAAACCCCCTAAAAAAATTGGTGTGTATAAATTGGTCGGGGCTCCTAATTGTTTTGAGGGTTCCCCCAATTAAACGAGGCTACATAGATGGACAATCAAAAACCAACACTTCGTCTATGTGTGAAAGGTCTCTGCCTATCTAGTCAGGCAAGTCAAATCCAAAATTGTTCCTCTATAACTTGGCTGGAGAGAATATCTGCTAGCACTTTGACGGAAAAATAAGACACTTTTCTCCGATATGTTTTCGCAAATGCTTACATACTCTCTTCTGTTGTCAAGAAATCATAATATCTAAGAGCTTTGTTTTCATTGAACTTTAACAACTAGTAGATTTTTGGGATGCTTAGATTCATCTAATTTAGCGATCTTACAACAATCAGGGGTTAGCCCAGTTGGCCAGGAGCCTGACTCTCAAGTAGGAGGTCAGCGGTTCGAGTCTCCACTCAAGTGTAATTTAAACTAACTTTAACATGGGTTCTAAAAGGGTTGAGTTTGCTCAGTGGGGAGCAAGCCGGTGACTACTCTGTCAGGGGGGCAGCTAAGGCCTATGCCTTAGCATCAAAAACTTGTGAAATAGTAACTTCCCTTTCTTAGAGACCTTATTTTTCCGAACACTTCAGACTTCAGTTTCCAACTTGTGTCTGAACATGGCAATTTGACAAAACTCTTGAACTGAAACAGTAATGCATAATAATATATATAAGAGAATTATAACAGTACTAGATATCACGCTAACTATTACCACACATATCCTTAACTTGGAAGAAAAAGTTTATCACTTACCACACAAAATTATATTGTATAATTTCTCACGCATTATTCTATACATATGTAGGTCCTTCCATGACCAATATCACACTGTCAACACCTCATCTTCTATACATATGCAAATTTTAATTTGCTAAATTTGTAAACATGATTTCGTTTCATGCTATTTTTGGGGTTGCTAAAAACATACTATATCTTCCACTTGACATGGTTTTACACTTTTACTTATAAAAGGTTCTTAAGTTTTTTTTTATAATAAACATAATGTCTGAAATCAATCAAAGATCTTGTCTTAAAACTTTATAATTAGACCAAGTTGTCAATATCTTTATAAACCAAGTTGTTCTGTCTATTCAACTAAAGTACAAAACATAAAATGAAGATTTTCATCATAACATTAGCACTAATAGCAAGTGGGTCATTAACTTTAATAAATTCTCTAAACTTCGCTGTTAATCTAAAGTGCATTGTTTGAAAACCGGAAATATTTGGGGTGGTTCCACTTTCCAGAACTGGGATGTGTTTTCATAGGTAAAGGACTATTCTTTTCCCTTAGCTAGTAGGGATATCTTCACTGAGGACTTGCCACGTTTATTGGTCCGGTCATTAAATTTAGTAGATCTGTGGTCTTTTCTTCTAAAGACTATCTATTTGGTCCAAAAATTTATATTTGATCCTTAGGTTTTAGTTGATCTTTGGTCCTTTTCTATAAGGTTATTCATTAGGTTTAAAAATTGATATTTGATCCTATATAACGTGGGACGACGTTGTCATTTTGCAAATTTTTAGGTCCTACCGTTAAGTTTTTAGTTGGTATAGGTTACTCTAGTTTCTGTGTGTAATTCGGTCACTAATGTTATATTGACAACATAATTAGGTAGAAAAACCACAAGAATGCAGTATCTTTTCTTTTACCAGTGTAAGGAAGCCAATTCTTCCGTAATATGTGATTGATTTTGATAGTGTATTGCATTTACGGAAAATGGGTTATTTGTACAAATATTTTTAAAACATGGTACAAATTGACGAGTAAAAATTAGTATGGGTGAAATGGACACTAAAAAAATAGCAAGGATGAAACTGGATTCATCCAGACTTAAATTTTCATGGTGACACATAGGATTTTATATCCCGTTTAGTATAAATCAATCTCCAACAGTAGGGTACTATAAACTAGGAAAGACTAATTACTAAATATGAAGGTGTTCAAAAAATGTTATCTACACCTCCGGCTCCACATCCACGTCATATTTTTCACTATTTAAAAAAAAATCTCTATTATAGGAGATAGTTTTTTAGATATAAGGTCCTATATTTACTCTATGAATAAACCTTGTAATTAAAATGAATAAATAAATAAAAACACATAAAATTTCTTTGCACCTTCCGTTTGAGATGCTCTAAACGAGTATATGTAATTTAGTCATACCACTTGTGACCTAAAAGTAGATTTATTGGGTTATTTGGAGCACTTTTTCTTCAGAACCCTAAAATTTAGGAAAGGTGTTTTTATAAGAGTTGATCAACGACCTGGGGGAATTCGGGTTAGATGAAAACTTTGGATCTTTTTCTTCTTTTAGCATCTGTGTGGCCCTTCCAAACCAGAAAAGAGAATGATACGGAGAGGATGAAAAAGAAAACCGTTTCCATCTTGTTGATTAATAAATTAAAGATTTGGTAGATAGGAAATATCGACACACATGAAATATGGACTCAAAAACATGGACAACAAGGGAAGCACCGCAACATCACCTCCCAACGTCACTACCATGCACCACCACCAGAGAGAGACAAGCAGGAGACCCATGGCAAAAGTTACACAACACGACCAATTTAACTTACCCAAATAATCAAGCTAAAGGCATAAAATGTGTCAAACAAAGTGCGACATGACATACGTTGGAGTTACTGGATTGTTACACCCCCGTGTAAACTGGTATCCCCTGTAGCAATCTTGTAAAAGATCTCATAGACACTGTCAAGGTCCAATTTAGTTTTGCAATGGAAATATAGTAACGCAGTGACAACTTGAAGAATCAAGCAACCCCTTGAGAATATATATTGATATATCGACATGGTTAAAAACAAAAGAAAAACTTACACACAAATGGAAAAAGAAGATCAGAAGAAACAGAAAATTAGTAATCCAATAATAAGGATTCCAAAGTGGAAGAAGTTGAACATCCAGGATGAAGTAATATATGATCAGAAAAAAACCTACAATCATCATTAGGACTTTGTAACCATGGAGTAGGATAAAACCAACCATCATTAGAAGAATCATCAGTAAACATATAACCGTTTATCTGTGATTCGTCGAAGGATTCAACGGTTTCATTAGTTAATTCATCTTCGGCTGTAGCTGATGAAAGTGACAGTAGGGATGATGACGAGGTGTCCATCATTGCAGCTTTAGAAGCTGCTTCTTGAATATCGTGAGGTGATAACGAAACAGGACGAGGCAACGAAGAAGCAAGTTCTGGGAAATTAAGGATAGCAGATTTACCTTTGATACTTAGAGCAGCTACATCATGAGCTCTTGCTGCCATATCTGGTGTCGGAAATGTACCAAGCCAGATCCTTGATGTCTTTTTTGGTTCTCTTATTTCTGATACCCATTTACCCCAACGCATTCTTACTCCTATGTATGTTGGATGTTTTCCACAATCTCTGATCATTTTCTTCCTTTTCGTCCTTGTGGGGTTTTCAGCTTCTTCATAATTTTGTTGTTGTTGATGATTTGTCATAACAAGATTCCTAGTAAACGTTATTAATTATCAGATTTAATCTGGTCAGCACCAAATTCTTCATCCATCAAAATAGAATAAAAATAAATGCAATTAGTACTACTTCCTCCTCCTGATTTATTTGGTGTCTAAAGATGGATGGATTCAAACAGACATAAGCAAGAGACTGAAATGAAAACTGCGCCTTTGTCAAATAAAGAAAAAGAAACAGAAACTTGTACGAGAGGGAGATTTTTTTTATTTTATTTTTTTGGGGGGGAAGCAATTAGAGAGAGATGTGTATATCTATATTTATATATAGTGGAGGTATAGAATTAGAAACACCATTACATGCAGTTGAAATCATTTGTGTTGTGCCTTCGACTTGATTTCATCTGCCGACATCTAATGGGCCTAATTTCCAAGGCTTCTATAGGAAATTGCCAATACCACTATACCAGTACCAAGCAAAAACAGAAGTTTGTTTACTTCACAGGGAACTCAGTAATCCTCTGTAGTGCAACCTTCTTAATTTCGGAGCTTAGAGGTGTCAGGTTTGGTTCTCAACAGGTAGAATTCTATAAAATTGACAGAGGAACAACTAAGGTCAATACGATGTGGTGCTGGGTTATTCACCTTGATATTCACATTCGCCTAAAATGACTTATCAATGCTCAAGGTGTAAGATTTAGATGATGGTATTGGTAACTGTCTAAGTTATTGTTATTCAGGTATCACCCGGGCAAAGTTATAGATAATAACAAAACCAATCGCGTTCACATCCGAAGACGCTGCGAGCCTGCAAATAAGATGAAGGACAGCAAAATCCAACAGTTCTTAGCAATGAGATTTTTTGAACGTTATTTTGGGGATTATGGTTATTTTGAGGGGACCATGTTTTTTTTTTCATCGCACCAAGTTCGGTTAGGAAATATTTTTGCGACCTAACCGAACTAAAGTTCGGTTGCTATATATTTTTTGCAACTTACCGAACTATTGTTCGGTTGGTTAATGCTTTTTGCAACTAACCGAACTATTGTTCGGTTGGTTAATTTTTTGCAACTAACCGAACTAAGCAGTTCGGTTGGTAAATGTTTATTGCAACTAACCGAACTAAGCAGTTCGGTTAGTAAATGTTTATTGCAACTAACCGAACTAAGCAGTTCGGTTGGAAATTATTTTTAGCAACTAACCGAACTAACCAGTTTGGTTGGTAAATATTTTTGCAACTAACCGAACATATGTTCGGTGGGTAATGTTTTTTGCAACTAAACCGAACTTTATGTTCGTTTGGGAAAATTTTTTTTGCAACCAACCGAACTTATGTCTAAAAAATCATGGTCCCCTCAAAAAACCAATGGTCCCCAAAATAACGTTCGATTTTTATAGGCTGTTGGGTCCAAACCTAGTAGGGTACGTGTGAGGTTTAAGGCCCATAATGCAACTTAGAATGAGAAATAGTGGCAACTGCCAACTGGCAACCATTGAGAATATCTGCATCCATACCCAATGCTTGCCACTTTGTATATGTGGTATGTACCTAATCCTGATGGCTTCTGGAGGGTTATGTTGTAATATGTATTAACACTGTCACTGGGGTCTTATGGAATGATTCGTTCCATTGATTTAGCCTCTGTAGCTTTTACTACAGTGCATTTTGTAGAAGGCTGGGAACTGTAATTATACTGCACTTATGATTCCAGTAATTAACAATGCAACCTTACCATTAATCCTTCCATGTATTAGTTCAATTTATTCATTCAATGCCCAGATCGTGCTATGGAATTCTTGCAAGGTTAATTTGCACTTCGTTTCTTTACTATTATGAGTCACATCCTACTAATGTAACTATTTCCAAAGATTGGTTCGACAGGAAGAAAAACAACAAGAAATCAATACTATACTATTATTCCTAAAATGTATAGTATTTATCTCTTGTGTTTTTCTTCTTGTCGAACGAATGAATAAATCTTCATGGGGGATGTAAATAGTTTCATTAGTATGTATGATCATCTCCTAGTGGCAAATAAGAGATCGTCCCAACCTTGCAAGAACGCCACACCACGATCTTGTATACATGGATTAGTGGAGACAATACAGGCTAGCTAGCTCATCCCGATCGAGGGGATTTGTTTAGGTAAAATGACGATGAAGAATTCGTATTCACTATTGCAGGGCCATACCGGATGCTTAGGCGGCATAGGAAGCCGCCTAGGGCCCCCTAATTAAAGAGGCCCCCAAATATATTTTTTTCATCCTAATCGACTAAATCCCATTTCAGCCATTACTTTAGACAACTGTTTTTATTTCATTAAGTAAAAAATCCTAATCTACTAAATCTTATTTCGGCCATTACTTTACTTCTGCCTCTCTCGACTGTCGTCGTTCTCTCTGATAACAATTAGTAGTGTTCTTCTTCTTTTTTTTCTAATTAGTATTTAAAATCTGCATGACATCGTTGATATTGGTATTGACTTTTTAAAATTATCAGTAGACTTTGCAATGTTAACTATTGAGGTCCATATGATGAACAACATTGATTACGATGCCATAGTCAATTTGTGGATTAGCTACTTTTACGTAGTTGTTTTCATTTACAAATTTTACATTATTATAATTTTGTTTTAAACAATCGGCGAAAAAATATATTTAGGCCCCATTTTTGGTAAATGCCTAGGGCCTCTAAATAGTTTGGTACAATCCCGACTATTTATATATGGTTTACCGTTTACATGAGAGTTTACGCTGCAAGGAAATACAATTATAAGTACTATTTCTAAGTAAAGAAAGGACATAAAACAAAATATCAATCACATCCAATATCGTATATATATCTTTCTCATATTAGATATTTTATCTTGCTTATATTAGATATTGACGTGAGATAATGAAGACTACGAATCTTTCGATTATATTTGTAATTGAACTTGGACGGCTGGCACATGATGTGCTCATGTGGTTGATTGGTGTGATGACACTATGCGACATGGTATAATCTCAATACATAAACCAAATACAATAACAATTAACAAGGATATTGCATTTTGTAGCTTCATCCAGTACTCCCAAACCGAATTTGGGGTAGTGCCCAAATCAAGGCACTATTATAAGGTGGTTTTTTTTTTTTTGTGTGTGTGCGAGGCATTTCAATTATATTGCTCGGAAAAGAGGCTCTGTTTTCGGTTTTCGGTGCTATGGGCACACATCACAGGATAGTACGTACTCCGACCGTGATGAACAGAAAAAATACATCAAAGGCAGAATGAAATATCAGTATGCAATCGCCGGAGACTTGATTTCAAAAGGAAACCTGAAACAATAGTTAACCCTTCCCTTTCAACCTCTTATGGTCTTGACAATATTGGTCACACAATAAATAGCATGTGAAAGAACGTGTATACATGTTACATTTATTTTCATAGATTTGATGAGAAAGAAGTTAAAATTTATACTTCATATCTTCTCAACTCGAAAGCTTTGACACCCATCAATCCGTAGCGGAAACTTTTACGCCCATTTCGGATCGAACGAGCTCTGATACCAAGTTAAAATTTATACTTTTATCAAGAACTTAGAACCCTTGATAATGTTTTCGGAGATATACGAGCATAGTGGTGTTGCTCGTATAGAGCTCCTAGAACTCTAGTAGTGAGGGTGGAAGCAAGGACTTTGTAACTTGAACCTTGTATTGATTGATTCTTGATTGCTTACTTACTTACAAATGAATACAACATGCCTATTTATAGGCTACAAAAGAAGAAGAGAACTATGCCTATGGAGGCTAACAACTATGCCTTTGGAGGCTAACAACTATGCTTATGGAGGCTAACAACTATGCCTTTGGAGGCTAACAACTATGCCTATGGAGGCTTACCAAACCAACTACTAGACAATCTAGTATTCTTGTTTGATTTGTCTAACTCTAGAACACTCATTTTACACATGTTAATTGTCTAACATTGACTCTAGACATCCTAGATATTTCTAGGTTAATTTAGATAGATGTGAACACTTGACTAAGTTGGTGTTGAATATTCAACACTCCCCCTCAACACCTACTTTCCAACTTCTCTTTATCGTAGACGTTTCGGTCCCCTTCATAGTTTAAGGATGTTTCGGTCCTCTTCATAGTTTAAGGACGTTTCGGTCCTCTTCGGAAGTTTAAGGACATTATGGTCCTCTTCGTAGTTTTAGAACATACGGGTTCCATCGTAGTTTAGGGACATTGCGGTCCTCTTCGTAGTTTTAGAACATACGGGTTCCATCGTAGTTTAGGGACATTGCGGTCCTCTTCGTAGTTTAGAACATACGGGTTCCATCGTAGTTTAGGGACATTGCGGTCCTCTTCGTATCAGTAAAATACTTCTTGTACTCTTTAGACAACTCATAGGATTTTCACCCACTTTTGTTGTTCTCTATCTCATCACCACTTGGTGATTGCTTCCGTTTCTTCACAACATTTTTGTTGTTTCTTCTTCTATTCATCTTTGTTCCAGTCCACGCTTTTGTTCGAAAACTATAACACTTCTTTGGTTATCCAGATTCTCTCACAATCTTTCATTTCGTCAAGCTTCGCCACAAGCTCGACTATTCTTATTCTTGTTATATTGCTTTGTTACAATTTTGTCACGCTATCGATTTTCCACATTTGAATTCGTAATGATTTGCCACGCTATGACATAATTGTCACACTTTGGTTTGTACGTATTTAAACAAACACCTGTAAACCCATTTAGACTTCATTTGGACATTACAAATTAGGTAATTCCAACACTCCCCCGTAATTTGTAATGGCTCTATTTTTTATTTTATTTTGATATTCACCCAATCTCCGTTTATGCTCTTATCTCCTCATGCTTGCTTCGCTCATAAATAAACTCTTTATGTTTGCCGCCCACATCTGCCCGTTTTTTTTTTTTTTTATTATTTTATTTTTTTTTGTTCTTCTTCTTATCACGAGTATGATTTAGTATCTCGTGACAAACATGCCATGCTTTTCTTCGACAATTGAGGAAGCAATCTGTTGCTCTTACCCTCAATATTTTTTTATTTTTTTTTCTTCTTCCCGATTTGAGGAAACAACCACTTATTGTTCTTACCCTCAAACCCTTCTCTGATCACTTATTAGGAAGTGACCCTTTCTTCTTCTCTTTTATCTTGTTTTTTTTTCATGGAGACCCCATTTTTTTTTTTTCTTCATGGAGACCCCATTTCTTCTCTTTTAGTATTTCTTGCTCATTTAGTATGTCTCCTAACCTGGCGTGCAAGCCTCTACAAATTCAACATTTTTGAAATGTCGATATTACAAAAGCTTTGTCTTGTAGTAGCGTAGTTTTTTCTTCTTCCAGTGGATACATGTCCACCGGAAGCCGTGTCACAAGTAGAAACTTGATGTTGTCGTGACAAACATGGCTTTCTTGCCATTTTTTTTTCTCTCAAAACCGAGTAGGTCGTCTCATTGAGGCTCTCTTCCCATAATATGAGGAGGCGATCATTTGAAGCTCTCTTCCCTCAATATATGGAGGCATTCGTTGTTGACGTTTTCATGATATCGGCTTCTAAAACTCTTGAACGATTGTGGAGGCAATCCTTGGTGCACTCTTCCCACAATTGTCTTTAGAATTTTGTAAACAATTTGAGGAGGAAAAATATTGCTCTCTTCCCTCAAACTTGTCTTCCGGTCACTTATCAAAAAGTGATTTCTTTTTTCTTCTCTACTTTTCTTTTTCCACATGGAGGCGTTTTTTGCTCTGTGAAGGTAGGATTTTTTTTTTTTTTTTTTTTTTTTTTTTTTTTTGACAGTTGGAATGGTTGAAATCTTCTTAGTGGTGTTTGCATCTTCTCCTTCTTAAACTTCATATCTTCTCAACTCGAAAGCTTTGACACCCATCAATCCGTAGCGGAAACTTTTACACCCATTTCGGATCGAACGAGCTCTGATACCAAGTTAAAATTTATACTTTTATCAAGAACTTAGAACCCTTGATAATGTTTTCGGAGATATACGAGCATAGTGGTGTTGCTCGTATAGAGCTCCTAGAACTCTAGTAGTGAGGGTGGAAGCAAGGACTTTGTAACTTGAACCTTGTATTGATTGATTCTTGATTGCTTACTTACTTACAAATGAATACAACATGCCTATTTATAGGCTACAAAAGAAGAAGAGAACTATGCCTATGGAGGCTAACAACTATGCCTTTGGAGGCTAACAACTATGCTTATGGAGGCTAACAACTATGCCTTTGGAGGCTAACAACTATGCCTATGGAGGCTTACCAAACCAACTACTAGACAATCTAGTATTCTTGTTTGATTTGTCTAACTCTAGAACACTCATTTTACACATGTTAATTGTCTAACATTGACTCTAGACATCCTAGATATTTCTAGGTTAATTTAGATAGATGTGAACACTTGACTAAGTTGGTGTTGAATATTCAACAAAAGATTGATCATCAGTGGGCCTCCTTTTGGTTTAACTAAACTGTGTGTCCATTTGGATGATTCAAATTTAAAGCAAGTACTGTTATCTGATTAAACAAGGCCTAACACCTATAGATAAGTTTTTGAGTGGTGCTATCCTTTTGGTTTTACATAACTGTGTGTCCATTTGGATGATTCAAATTTAAAGCAAGTACTGTTATCTAAGTTTTTGAGTGGTGCTATAACACGGATGAGCATGTGACGGAAAAGTTACCTATCCATGGCAGCTATAAATTTTCATGGATTGGTTCTTGGTTTTGTTATACCGTTGAAGCTCTACTCTGTGTACATAGCTAGACTTATAAGTTTCAAAGGCATATATATATATATATATGTATATATATATTTCTGAGGTAACGAATAAAAATAAGCAATGGAATTGAATGGAATTGTTCAATCACTTGATAACAAGAGCATTCTCGTAACTGGTTCAACTGGGTTTTTATCTAAGAGTACGTAATAACAACCTAGTGGTTTTCAGTTAATTATGTGTCTTTTCCAGTGGTAAGTCAGTCTTAATTTTTCATATTCTATAAGTTGATCATCTTACTATAATCTGTTTTTATGCAGTGTTTGTGGAGAAGTTACTTAGAGTTCAGCCAAATATGAAACAACTTTTTCTGCTTTTAAGACCTGCTGATGCATCCTCCGCTGCTCAACGTCTGCATAACGATGTATGCATATCCAACTTATAGGCCGTTACTTCATGTTTTAGTTAAGTTTAAATATACACCGAACCCTGCTGGAAATATATATACGTATGCAAGTTATAAGTTCACTTGTGAAATAGGAGTATGAATTTGCGGCCTTGTTGAAGTCTGAGATTCATCTCGAAATGAATATAATGATGTCTGTGTTGTTAATGCGTGGGGATTTGTAGGTGACAGGAAAAGAAGTATTTAAAGTGTTAAGGAAAAAACATGGTCTTGGATTTGATTCCTTTATTTCAGAAAAGTTCACTTGTGAAATAGTCTATTTAAAGAGTACCTTTGGTCGCTTAGGAAGAATTTTGCGGCCTTTTACTACATTGAGAGCAATATTCTTTGAGATTCATCTCGATAATAGTAACAAACAACTCAAAAAATGAATATAATGATGTCTGTGTTGTTAATGCGTGGGGATTTGTAGGTGACAGGAAAAGAAGTATTTAAAGTGTTAAGGAAAAAACATGGTCTTGGATTTGATTCCTTTATTTCAGAAAAGGTGACTCCTGTTTTCGGGGACATCGGTTTAGAGAATTTTGGAATCAAAGACTCTGCTTTGAGCAATAAGATGCATAAAGAAGTCGACGTTGTTGCAAACTTTGCTGCGACTACAGATTTTGACGAAAGGTATCCATCGGCACATTGTAGCAACAACTCTTGCATATATAATTTATCCATTAATAGGACTCTTCAAAATGATAGTTGTGAATTTTCCTAAGATACGATGTGGCGTTGGATGTGAATACAATGGGAGCTAAGCATGTTTTGGAATTCGCAGAAAAGTGTGAGAATCTTGAGACGATTCTCCATATATCTACTGGTGAGTGGTAATTAATCTAATTTGTATATCTTCCGGAAGAAATAGTACGCCAGTGGATAGCACCATTATTTTGTATCCATTGCTAACATCTTCCACTGGTGCACCGTGCATGTCAGCGCACATATATACTGGAGAGACACCTGGAGTTATATTAGAAAACCCTTTCGATATAATTGAAACAATGAAGCAAACTTGAAAGATTCTGGACATTGATGAGGAAAGGAAGTTGGTGCAAAACAGATTGAAGGAACTCAAGGATGCACAAGTCTCAAAGAAACAAGAAACTGCTGCAATGAAAGAACTAGGAGTCGAAAGGTTTTAGTAGATGTTACATTAAGATTTCTTTGTTTCTAGACATTATTGTTATCTGATTCCAACTCTTGTCACCCACCCATCCTAATTCGGTGCTGCCAGCAGGGCTAAATTGGAAGAGGCAGATATGTTTGGTTTTGACCCTAAACACATAGACTGGAAAGATTACTTCATGAATATTCATATCCCTGGCCTCATAAAATATGTTATTGAAGGATTTAATAGCGTAAACTAGCTTTAGTTCTTCATTGAAAACCGAGTTTTGATGCTGGTCTAAGGTGCCAAAATTGAAGAACCATAACAAATTTATTGGTTGCTCATGTGAAAATAAATTGAACTATGGGAAAATAAACTATGGGAAATTAAACTATGGGAAATTAAACTATGGGAAAATAAATTGAAGAACCATAACAAATTGAACAATGGGAAAATAAACTCATGTGATTGTTGTTGCGATTGTGATTATATCTGCTGTATTTACTTTGTATTTACCTACTATTATGTAAGAAATAAAGGAAGCAACCCGATATTTTTAAAGTGCTATCGAGAATAGAACTTCCCAATTCCCAGGCATAAAGAAGCAACCCGATATTTTGACTAAGAGAGAAAAAATGTGGCAACGGAAAGTCTTGGAACGCCACACCTTCCAAATTGAATGAAACAAAACTCAGCTGTTCTTCCCGGAGGTTAATCCAATGAATTGCTCCATTCGCAAAAACACAAGATGAAGGAGTTAACTCACAGTTAATTTGTCATTTGTCCTGTCTTTAGAGTATAAACTTGGTCACCAGACAGATGAACATTCCGCTATTACTTCTGGGCTTCAAGCACTATTTTATTTAGTGGGCTTAGAAATGTTCTAATGACATAATCGAGAACCCTTTTTTTTTTTTTTTTTTGGAACAAGAAAGAAATGTTATTGGAATAATTAGGACAGTGTTACATGTTTAGCATCCTCCTGCAATAAAGGAATAATCACAGGCGGAGCATTGTTGATCCAAGTTTGAGTGATTTTATCGACTCTAGCTAACTTAGAAAGAGCATCCGCTACTCTATTACATTCTTTCTGAACATAAGAACATTTCCAAAAACAATTTTTTTCCATGAATAACTTGATGTCCTTAATAACATAATCGAGAACTTTTTTTTTTTGTGGTGGTGGTGGTGGTGCATCCAAATGACCAAGTTACTTTTTGTATTCTAAAATCACTCTAGTCCCCTTTCTGCTATACAAAATCTTATTTATTCAAATATTTGATTTAATCGAATTTTAACAAATCCATTAATATAACTGATTAACGGGGGTTTACTCAATAAATACATTTGTAGATTTGTAGAGATTTAAAAAGAGTCATGAAAATTAATAACTTTGAGAGAATTATACATAATTGAGCAAACTTTTGCGGAGTTATGCAGAGTTGTCTAATGTCTTGCAGACATTTGTAGAGTCTTGAAGAGTTGTACAAACAAATTTTAATGGAAATATGCATGATAGACATAAATATAAAATTTATTGTAGCTTATTTATTATAGTAACTTCAACTAAATTATTATTATTTTATATATATAACTTATTTCTTTGGTTCAATGAAATACAATAAAGTGTAACAATAAATTAAAATAATTATTATTGTACATTTATACATAATAATTAAAATTAAAAAAAATATTTAATCATATCATATAATTTAATACTCATCTATAATAGGAGTTTTATAGATTGTGTATCCATGAAAAAAAATAAGATAGAGTAAAAAACATCTTTATAAAAAAATTGGAAGTCTTCCAAAATCTTACATATTTTGCAAGATTTTTATCAAGGCAAATATATACCCAAAAATCACTCAAAGTCTTGAAAATAGATAAGTATGAAAAGTCTTTGAATTTTCAAGTTTACAACGAGTAACACAAACTTTAGAAGACCTTTAAACAATCTACAACGAGTAACATACACTTTGAAAGAGATTTTAAAAGTATACAACCAATAATACAATACTTCGTAAATCCATTAAACTCTTTGGAAATCGATAAAAGTATTTATTTAGTAAACCCTTGTAAGTTTTGTTTGTAAAAAAAGTGGTACGTAACATTCAAACATATAAATATATCCGCAACCTAATCGAGTGTGAATTTTTTTCTTCAGAAATTAATAAAGCATTTCAATTAGATCGGTTTAACCCAAGTCGATAGTGAATATTGTTTTCCGAAAATAAAGAAACAAAATAACCGGCTTGCTTGGACCTTTTTCTAAATTTTATTATCACAAAACAATTGGCTTGCTTGAACCTTTTTCTAAATTTTACTATCGTCCATGCTGGACTTAGTCGATTTTCTAATATTTTGGCTAGTTTGGACTTGGCCGATTTTTGATTTTCCAACTTTCACCGTTGGCCAACCAGTTTTGGATTTTAGAAATTTCCATTAAATATTTTCTTGAAATTTAATAAAATATCATTTTTATATAATCGAACCTCCAAGAACTAAGCCGATTGTGAAATATATTTTAGCTATTAATGAAAATACTTGGATTAGGATCATTAAGCTTGGGTAATCTATTTAATTATACTATGATCTTAAAAGGAAAGGGATTAGACCAAAAAATATTTCCAAATTTATTAAGCCATAATCAGCTTCAACTTGAACCCACATTTAAGATATAGGCTGGTATAAATGGAGTCCAAATTTGTTCACACTCCTCTAAAGAAGGTACATTTAACATATTCTTCTGATTGATTGATTATTCGACCCTCGTTATATAACTCCCTAAATTAAATCAATGGTGGAGATTGAAATGTTACGTGCGTACTCGATAAGGAGTGTGAACAAATTCGTACTCGTATAAATGGGGATTAGATTATTTACATAAAAGATGGGGATATTTTTTCAGGTAAATTGTTTTTTTTTTAGGCGTTCTTAGGTTTTACCTATCTAGAATAGTGGAATAGGTTAGCTTAAACCTTCAACCTGGTCAATTGTATAGTTTTCCAGGTACAAAACTATCATTGACTAGCAAGTTTAGACCTAGTCGATTATTCTACAACTTTTTGTTGGGGAAAAGAAGGCGGAACATGTATATGTAGACCGACTTTCTTTAATCTCAACTCCTGATTTTGCCAGTTATTCTAGTTACTTCATTCATCATAAGAATGGATTTTCTGATATGCGCATACACCTCTCTGACGGAGAACCATAATTTGCTAGAATGAATGTTTAGACCCAACTGATTCTAGTATTTGAACAATTACAATACAAATTTGAAAAACTAAAATAGGATAAGTTTAGACCTAGCAGATTCTGGCACCTCATAATTTAAGTCTATTGCAATCGGCGAGGTTTGTAATCAAAATCTAAGATTGTAGCTTCTTTTTCATATATTACTAAAAAACATAAGAGCTAAAGAAAAGGCAAAAGGGGAATAACTTTCTTGTGATACTATCATGAGGCTTAAATTCATTGAGTTACATTAGATTTCCGAGCCAGTTTAGTTAAAGCATGATGCTTAGATTCCCATATTTGAGTTATATTAGGGAAATTCCTATGGCAATCAACAATTATTATTTTTGTTGAGCCAAGTCGATGAACAAACACGTTTTTGTACTATGGAAAACCAAGGCAAAATGAACAAATATGATATTTTAGGGTCCCAATAGTGATTTTATTAATATAAACTAATAAGAGTTGGGTCCCACTGATTATTTAACTAATAAAACAAATAATAAAAAGTAAACCCTAAATATAATAACCGAGATTTGGAGAGATAAAATTTGAGGGGCGGTCAAACATCACACGCCAGCATTTCTTCCTCACACGCTGGTGTTTTTGCTTCAGTCGCCCGGTTTTACATCAAGCACGCGTTTGTTCTACTGCCTCACACAAAAAAAAAAACCAAAGTTTTTGGTTTGCCCATCCGTTTTTCATGTTTGTTGAGTCCATAGTGGGAGCAAAGTGAAAAAACTACAAGTTTGTTAGTACATAAGAACTTCTCTTAGGTTTTCTGAGCCTGTTTAGCTAAAGCATCCACTGCATATTCAGTTATATATATATATATATATATAAGAATTTTTTTAAAGCCAAGAAACCGTTTTATAATCAACAACATACATAATATTTGTCCAACGGATATTGGATTAAATCTATAGTATCCTTAATTATAATTAAAAGGTACTTCATTAAGTAAATATAAGTATATAGAACGACTTCTTGTAGATGATGATTTTTTTAATTAGGGAAAAATGATATTTTAGGACTTATCTCTAATCTTTTTCATAAAACTTAGGCTCACAGGCCCATCCCAAAGTCTCGGCCATGATTTTTAAATTCTAACTAGGTGTTTTACAGTTTTCGAATCTGATTTTGGAACTTTCGGTATCCTTTGTACATTTTTCTATTTTTAGTATATACCTATTTCAAAAACAATTTACGACTAGTTTTTATGTTTATCAAGTTAGTAAAATATAAGTGTCTTTATACATATTAAGATCTTATAATTAAATTGATTCTCAAAAATAGAAAACGAGTTACGATTCGATCACTCTTTAAGTAAATCCCTCGGTATCAGTTTCATGAGTGAAACCCCCTTATCCTCTGAGCAAGTATCATCTCAGGCTCATGAGTGCGAAACTCCACTGACCTTATGAGTAAGCGACTACTTAGCCTCATGAGCTAGAGTCCTCCCACCTCATGTGTCAGACTCAACTATGGGCCTCCTGTAAATATATCTCACACGAAAGATTCATCTATCGGCTTATCGAGCCTCAAGTCCTATAGACACGGCTCCTCATTGTACTCATGGTGCGTCCACAACTGATTCCATGAGCATGGGACAAAATTAAGTCTTCAGTAAGCAGAACTCAAGCATCAGCCTAAAAAGCACGACTCAAGCCTTACAAGTTCTCATGAATGGTTCTTATAGTATATCTCCACGAGATACACTAATCATGTGTTCACTACAAGAAAATTAGGATTTAGCGACTACCTTGATTCAGTTGGTACAGGGTCGTTTTCGGCGGATGGAGCTCTGCAGCAACCAACCTGGCAACAGATATCCTCGGTGACTACAGGCTTCTTTGCTAAAGGCTTGGACCAATCATGCTGCTAGAAGAGATATCTGTCAACTAAATGAAACGACGAAAGTTTTAGACGACGCAAGTTTCCAATAACCATTAACTATCATTGTTAGAAGCATAAACATTTGTTGCTGAAACATTTCACCCACAAAATATGTTGTTGATGAAGACTAATACATCGTTGGTAGAGGTAGGATGTTATAAAACGTTATAAGATGCTAAAGATCATAACTTACTGATTTTTCAGTTGGCGGAGGTGTTTGATGTCGTTGGTCAAGCAATTTTATCACCGAATGTTTTGATGGTCAAGAGTTTTATCAACTAGATCTTTGTTGGAAGAGGGATTCTAGCATCAGAATAGTCGGCTGGCTAAGGAGCGACGTTGGGGGTGCTGGTGAAGGGTTAAAGCCGCTATATTTCTCTATGGAAGAGAGTTTCCTTCCATTGAATTTTAGTTGCTCAAGAATTTAAACTTCCGTAATGTCAGCCGCTGTTTTTGCAGTTGGCTCAAGGGTTATGCCACCAACTTTTTGTTGGTCAAGGTTTCTAGACACCAGTTTTCTGGTTGGACAAAGTGCTAGCTCTGAGTTGGTGAAAAGTTATACACACATATGGTTACTTTAGCTACTTATGGGTTTGATCCATTACAAATCAGTCGGTCAAGAAGTTATTATTGTTGGTTAAAGGCTTGTCCCTCTACAGATTTGAGTTACTAGAGAGTGGTTTCTCGAGACTATCATGAAAAACTAAATGTAAACTTTAATAAAATTCAACACATTAACATTCAAACATCCCAAACAAAACATCAAACTACAATATATACAGAGTACAAATGGACCTAAGCGGTGATTGATCAACAGATGAAGTCTGGATCTTTACTTGGATATGCTCTCACTACGGAAATGATTGGATCTAGGGTACCTGAAGGAACACCTTCCCATGGAGTGGGGATCATCAGCTCCAATATCATCTGCAACAACAATATGATGGGTCACTCACTCAAGCATTTGTTTAAATAATGTACATACACCCCCATGAAGTGCATTGGTCGAGATTAACTACATTGGTTGCACTACTTATGGGTTGAGTTAACAGAGGGATTCATATCTTATATTGGTTTGTCGTCCCTGTTGAGAGTAATAATTATTTTTCTAACCTTCCTGGGGAGATTGTTGGCATAGTTTTATCCATACCATGGGGGATCCCTTACTTAAGGTCGTATATGGTTTTTCTTGGGATTTCCTTAGCTTTATAAAAAAGGTGTGGGCTACATCCTGCTTTCTTGTTCTTTTCTATATTTGATTAAACGTCTCCAGTTAAAAACAAATATGGAAGGGGCTTTGCCTTAAATTTCAGCCAGAGATTAGTGTAAAACTGAACCTTTCGTCACAGAATATTATTTTTCCATAATCATGGCGATGACGGATGACACGGACTACAACCTGATTGACAGCCCTTGATGCTTGCTGGATGTACCACTCCTCTCCAGTCAAACCCTGCAGCTTCAATCATTAAAGAATAGGACTAGTTAAATTCACTATAACCAATAAGAACAATGTGTAGATCCACGTCTGGGAAGATTGTTTTCACCTTTTGTCCATTATTTTGTGCCAAAGCTTGTTGATCGATGTATTCACGTTTAAGACGAACCTACCATACAAAAATCAGGTTAAGTCGTTAAGAAATCCATTAAAGCATGACCTCATGCACATGAAGAGATAATATGAGATAACACAATTTTTATTGAAGAAAACAGAATATCCAAATAAAGATAGTGCCTGGTTCAGTGTCACAGAATGAATATAAAACAAATATTCACTAAACAGCGGATACACCATAACCCAAGTTTGTAATTGCAGAACCCATGAGAAAAAATTCTATGGAATCCTCAGAACGCAAATATGCATACACTATGGATATTTCACCTTACAAACTTAAAGTCAATAACACAGGTTTACTGCGTAACAATATTGATAAACCTATGGTCACATTTTTCAGATGTACAGTTATCTCCTGAAACTTCAATCTTTTGTCAGGTTTAGCAAGCCACGAAACAAAAGGAAGACTTGAAGAGTAGTCAGAAACCAAACAAGCCAAAAGCCTAAAAAAATATACAAATTAGAAGCTACACAGTGAAAGATATTTAGTTTCGTCGAGCAATTCTTTGATACTAGGTGAAGCAGACAACTTACATGGTATTCCAAGCTAGGAACTGCATCTATTGGCTCCAAATAAAGCTTATAAATCGAAGACCATTGGTTGAAGTGAGGTGAGAATATGATTCTCCTGAGCAGGCCTCAACCCACACATTATAATCCACAACTTCTTGTTCTGCTGCATTGATAATGTTCTCAATTGCCGATCTACAAAAGACATACACATAGACCATTAAAGCACAAATATAGGATTATAAAAATGCCCAACATTTTTTCCAAGTTATGTAGCAACATACTTAGCGCAGAGGAATTTGTAGCAGGAATCTAGTGCCATGAGGTAACAAGTTTGTGAAAGTTTTTGAGCTGGGATTGCTACTTTCTGAGTTATACAGATTTCTCCGCAAGCATTTGCAAGTGTGAGCGCCTCTTTCAATTTCCCTTCGTTCTGTGATATTACCGATGCAGTATACATATTACCGATGCAGTGTACATATTACCGACTTGTTTGGGAAACAAAGTGGTAGGTCCAACATTCTCAGCATAAAGATTCTTTGCAACAGTTTGGGATGTCTGTTAAATATAACCAATAAAATCATCAGATAAAATATTCTTTCCAAATCTAGAACAAATCAAGATTAGGGCTATGTTGTAGTGCTCTATTTTACCTTCTCAAGATCCCAACTGGCGTATATCTCTTCACCAGATAGAGCTGCAAATGGTGCGAGCTTTTCTTTTGAAGTCTCATCAACAGAGCTGGCCATAATAGAGTTCAGTGAAACTTCTAATCAAAATGTCTGCACGAACCAGACCTTTGACGCACTAAAACCCTCAGAGATGCCCAAGTCGATGTAGTAGAATAGGAAGCTCAAAGAATTGAGTCTGTCATCTCAGATTTCACTGCAACAACTTGGATTAGAAGCCTGAACTAACTTTATAACATTATAATGGCAATAATACATCCAAATAAGCTCATCAGGTTAAGGACAAAAGACACACGGACGAGAATACCTTTGGAACCTTTTCCAGGCTTTTTCTAACCAACACTTCATAGAGATAACTTTTAATTTGGTAACTTCAACATGGGTTTCATTTCTAGCCTACCCCAACTTGTTCAAGTCTAAAGGCTTGGTTGTTGTTTTTGTTACTTCATAGAGCAGATTTTTGAAACTGGAACTCCACCGTGTGAGCACTGAATTGATGTGTTATCAAGGACGCTACAACAGATAGCAAGGAAACATTTAGGGGTCGATGAGTCTGTTGTGTCTCATCTTTCTAAAGAGCTTCTTATTGATCATAAATGACTTACGGGAAGGCTGCAAAACGTAAAACCGAATAGAAAAATCAAATAAGTAACTGAAGTAGAATCCAAACAAAAAGATAGTTACAAAGAGAAGCAAAGGGAAGTGTAAAGAGATGTAATCACCATTATCTCTTCTAGTTCAAAAGTCGGAACAACATATTGTGATGAGAGAAAGCATTTGTGCTTTGATCCAGTGGTTCTGCCATCAACCCAATGCAAACACTCAGACACTAGTATATTTTTCAAATCATAAGGAACATAGATTTGATAATTGTAAAAGGTACCTTACATGTTGAAGCATCATTGGCGCAAAGCATCCTATTTCAATACAAGCAAACAACTTAGTATAAAATTCAGTACATACTTGTTAAATGGAAAGAGATTGTGAAGATTGATAATGATGACAATGATTTATAGTAGTAGCCGTGGATCAAATATCCATTTTAAGAAAGCAGCGAGAAATCATTTTTGACTTCTAGTACAGACTATCAAACAAGAGAGAAATACAAGCATACAGAGACACCTACAAATCATAGGTTGCACAAGGAATCTCTCTAATGGTAGAAACTTTGATGGATGCAAATAAAACTTGTTTCCTGCTAAATATGAAGTTGCAACTTCCATTATTACATGAACAATCATCTGTTGACTACTCGGTAAACATATAATCTTAATGAGAGGTTGTCCAATTTCGCAAAATATAGCCTGTAAGCAAGCAGAAACAGAAATTCAAAATTAGGATCTTATAACTGAGGAATTTAATGTGAAAACAAATTAACAAAAATATATAAAAGATAAATCTAACCTCGTTAATTAGAATAGTCATGAACATACCAATAATTAAAAAGCCAGGACTAGGGTCTCAATTTCATGAAAACCACCAAAATTAAAACCAAAATGAACGATTTAAACCAAAGGAAATAGAAGTAATCTAAAACAAACAAATCTTTTGACACTTCTTCAGTTGGTGAATCCCTTCATATCTTCGAAGATCCATCTTTTACCCTGACAGTATTTCAACACAAACCCAAATCCCTGCACAAAAATCATCCAAAACTATTCACTGATCAAATCTTAATAATAAAATTCAAAAAAAAAAACCGAAAATCTTTACAGAAAACTAAACCATATTTGAACAAATAGACTAATAGAACAAGAACAAACTTTAGGGGTTATGGAGAAAAAAACATGATCTTACCTGATGAAATGAAACCCTAGCTAACTAATCGAGGTCGAGAACAAGCCCTAATTATTAAACCAACCGCACTTAAGAAGACAAAGGGATTTTTTTTTAGAGGTTTTGAGATCTTGAATCGTAATATTCACTGTGAACGAAGAAGATAAAGGGAAAAGAGTTCCGCAGCTGAGAGAACAAGAAAAGAAGGAGGACTAAAGTGAAATCAAAGGAAAGGTAAAGAGAGAAGGATAAGGATTAGGATAAGGATAAGGATGTATATTTTTTACATGTCATCGATCTGTATGACAAGGTTTCAACAAAGATCCGACGTTCCACAAAGCTGAGATTTTTAATTGGTCGATCAGGATCTAATGGGAGGTAAGTAATAGTTCTTCTGGTATTTGGCTTAGAATAAGTCTATATTGACTTAGTCTTTCCCGAAAATTCCACCGATAGACACAAGTTGGGGTCTCTCGCACCAATCTCGATGCCGAATACACTGAGTATTATCCATTCGGTTTCTTTTCGGGATAAATAGAAGTGAAAATTTCGGTGTGTCTAGCATCACTGTATGGATTTTATGTGAAGTTTGTTTCACTCCCTGCTTAGAAATTTTTACCTAGCATCATATCACACCAACTATTTTAAGATCCGAACATAATTCAATCAATCTCGTTAATTTGAGCAAGTTTCATTTAATGTATGTTTTGGCAAGTATTATCACAACCAATCATTTGCTAATTAAATAACTGGTTGTGGTATTGCTATATCAAAAATGCTTGACCTGCTCATGAGAAAATGAATTAATAATAATTAAAATAAAAAATGAATTAATAATAAAATTATTTTTCGATTTTATGACTTATTAAAATAAAAAATGAATTAATAATAATTAATTTTATAAACTTAAAAAATACATGAGGTTTGGTTTACGACCCACTAATTTGGGCAGATGAGGAACCAGAATGAAATTGTGGTAAAATTATGGGATTATTGAAAGAAATGAGAAAAAATGTAAACAAAATATATTCGGCGAATCAAACAAATAACATTGGATTTCGCTCAATTTAAACGATCAATATTCATGATCTCACCCAAGTTTTCCTGTAGTGAAAATCCCAATTTTTATATAAGTTACTGGGTGTCTTAAGGTATGTAGCTGGACATCTAATGCATTTGAATTTGGACTAAAAACGAATGTTATATTTTTTTCCAAAAGTGTTCGCTCAAGTATCGTCTCTAATTTTCTATAAACAAAATGCTTCGACCAAAAAAATCTACAAACATTTCTATAAGTAATTTTTTATCTTTTTATGTAAGTTAAAACCAAACCAATATTGCAACATCATTAAGTAAGGGCCTATAATACCAAGAAAAATGAATCCTCAATGAACCCCGAGAATGAGTAATCATGGAACTAGGAATACTTTGGAGTTATGTATTCTGATTAATCAGAGACGGAACGAGGCATATTTTGGTTCACATGTACATTGGTAGATATTGACCTCCAGATACATTCTAGTAGACCGGATATAGAACAAAATCCGGTTTGGTGGTTTATTCCTAGATTTAGAGTTTATGTGTACATATTTCAACTAATCGGAGACAGGACAAAGCATGCATGTTTTGGTTTACACTGCTAGATATATATTGATCTTTAGGCGTATACATTTTGATCAACCAGATATGCATCAACCTTGTAATTAAGGTGATGCATTTATATCATCTAGATGCTCTAGCGATAAACTCGCCAAGACAAATTTTAATTTTTTCAAAAGATAAAACTTTTCAAACTCTAATATCTTTGCATACTTAATTAATAAACCATGAAACTAGGTAGTTATCATATCCTGGTGGCTGAAAGCTACTAACCACACCAACAAACTAATATTTTGGTACAAGGGTCTATCAAAAGATTTACTTGGTGGCTACACATGGTGTCTTGAAGTATTTACCTTCTAGTGTACTTTGTAGTTGTCGGACCTTGTGGCTGAAAGCTACTAACACCGCCAATAATTTGATGGTTGGTTGAGGTGTCTACTAACACGTTTTTTCGTGGGTAAGATGAGTGGCAAAATATATGTACCTTTTAAAGTGCGTTTTGGTTGCCTAAACATGATGGTTGGAGGCTAATAACAACAAATACGATATTCCGGTTGTTAGGTTGTTCATGATATATCCTTGCACCCACTATCGTTGCTGGAAAACTAGTGGTTAAACATTTTCGCCCACCAGACTTGTTTTTAGTTACAAACAGTTGTTGCTGAAGAATTCCACCAACTGTAGTTGGTATGAAAATAGTCGCTAAATCCAAGTTTTCTTGTAGTGGTTCCCATGAGCCTCGTGACTCCCCACGAGATATACTAATCATGTGTGTTTGACAAATGAACAAGATTCACGAATGATTCCTAGTAATAACCCACGAGGTTCACTGGTCAAGTCAAGTGTTCCATACTCTCGTATAAACATGAGACACTCTCAGACACGTATACAAGCCTTGATCTTAGTCTCGTGATTATCTGTGATGTATACATGAGACTCGATCTCCATAAGCTCATCTTTATCTTGTATCGATATTAGATCTAGATGCACTAAATCTCATACATAAGCGTTATCCTATGTACATGCCTCAAGTATCTCACATTAATCATAGAAAACTCACTGGGAAAGTGTCGCTTCATAGTCCATGCATGTCTGGCCATGCAAATCTAAGGTTCAGCCTCAACTCCTTTTGTGTATCACACACGATTGACCTCATGTTAAAATGGTGCTCTCTACATGACTCAGCTTAGTCATAAAGCACAAATCGAGAAATTTTCATATACCTTTGCCAACATCGGTCACGAAGGCTGGCCCAATAACACAAATGAGGATCATATAATTTAGGATTTTGGTCTAGTGCTCTACGATACATGTGTAAAATACCTAATTTTATATCCCACCGTTAAAGAGAACGTGTAATAGCATAGCTCGGTTGAACCCAAAAGCGTTGGTATGTCAAGTTTGGTTGTCATATTTTAGTGAATCAAATCTCATCTAAGATTCGCTTGATTATGTACTAGAGACAACTTTGTATAGGTTATACTAGACAGTCTAGGATTATGAGACATACAAGTATTACTCGAAGACCTGAACAATGTGAAGAAATAACAAGATACAACGACGATATCATCCTTCCTCTTGAGGTTAGTAATATTGACTTGGACTATTTCATTCCTAACGTATATTTCAAGTCGTGTTATATTGAAAACATAGCTGTGAATGATTATACTCTATTAGTGAGACATGATCATATGATCATAGTGTTAAGGAATTAAGATACGAAGTATAACACTTATCTTTTGAATTTCGTGTATATGACATCGACATAATCGTATGAATGCTATTGTGATTATGTTTATGGGTAAAGGTGGAGATTTCATCCTAGGAAACAATGTTTACATTTGTTTAAATGAAGTACATTCATGAACTTGTTTTATGAATCGAAATGGAAATCGCTAGGCTTATTGGTATTGTTATTCATTGAATATCTTTGAATTACCAATATGTGTGTGTTAGTAGAACCGATCATAACTTGTTATGTATCTTGGTATAACTAATCACAGTTCCCGACTTATGATTTGGTATGACTAGTTTTTATTAATTAAGATAACCGATCCTAAGTAATCACCTGAGATGGTATGATAGAGATTTGTAATTGGTGTGACCGATCCTTGTAATTGGTATGACCGATCACAAAAGAGTTGTGTAATCGATCCTTGTAATTGGCGTAACCAGTCCTGGTAATTGGTGTAACCGATCCTGATAACTGGTGTTACCGATCACAAGCAATACCATGAGTATATGGTAACTGGTCCTGGTAATTGATGTAACCGTTCCTGGTAACTGATGTAACCGATCCTGGTAACTTGTGTGTTTGATCACAAGTAATCCATATTGAGGTAGAATCGATCCTAGTGATTGGTAGTACCGATTGAACCCATGATTGTGTTTTAATATTTGATCAATCACATAGTTGTCTTGGAATACAAATGAACAAATTCTAAACTTGTTTGGAAGTATGGTATAACCGATTTCAAGATTGTAAATATGAAAGAGGATTTACAAAAGATGTCAACATACTTTGAACATGAATAGTAACTGTTATCTTTTATTGTTCAAAGATATTCCTTAATTACTCAAGGAGATCCTAGTCCGAAATAAATTAAAAACCTTTTAATTAAGGTTGTAAGTTTTATATGCTTTAATTACCAGCAATTAAATGCATATCTCTAGAGAATAAAAATTAGTAATGTGCAATTACTAATTGAAGATTTTCTATTGAGGGATTTCAAAAAATATTGGACAAAGCATTTCTAGGAATTATGAAAACCTATTTAGGCATTTATTGCATATCTTGAGAATATTCGGCTTTGGAAATTCCTTGGTGTACAAACATCCTTGGTATATAAATACCCAAGTTTGAATTTCTAGCAAACTATTCTAAGAGCCATGAAAACTTCACTTTTTGTTGTTTCTGGTGGAGCTGTCTATTCTGGGAAGAAAATACCCTAATTAGGCAAAATCTCTTACGACCGCTCATTTAAAGACTTTTGTGGGATTAAGAAGCTCTACGAGTATCGTTGGTGGGAAACTTGATAATTGCAGTTTATTAGTTTTCGATTGATTTAATTGCCTAACGGTTGTTGAACTTTGATTGCACCTAGTTTGTTTATTCGTGAGAATATTCTATTCTGATATAAGATTTACTCAAACTAGATCGAAGTGTCGACGGGATCTTTAGAACTATTTGCAGATCTAAAGACATCTTGTGATAATCGATTGTTAACAGACTCTGTTCTGCGTGTGGTTGATCACAAGAGATTCAAGTGGTGTTGTGCAGGTTTAATTGAAGATTAAAGAAGATTTGAAGGCAAAGAAGATTTCTTATTGATTTCTCATATCTTTGTGTATCTCAAACCTTGATCGGATGGGATCCAACAAGAATTGGATTTATTCGATCGATTAGTTGCATGAGATCGGCATCGCTTTATAGTTTTTTGTTGGATTCTATATTGATTGATGCAAATCTAAACTCTACTACTTCGGTAGTTGTTGGATAGATTGATCTAACCATGCAAAGGAGTTTATTAGTTTAAACGGAAGAGCCTTTGTATATGACTTGAGATATCTTCATTTGAAATAACCAAGAAATTTGTTACCAGACATATTTTTTGTTCCTTTACTGTTTGGAATACGATCTAAAGGAATTGTTCCAGCGTGTGCACTTATTGAATGTCGAAAGCGAAGGGATACTGAAGAAACTAGGTGAACTAGGTTCAGTTGCTTGGTCTCAACTATACGAAGTTGGTTTATATTTTGTATAACAGCTTAATTCTTAGAGTATTCAATTCTGGAGTTGGTCCCGAGGTTTTTATGCATTTGCGGTTTCCTCGTTAACAAAATATTGATGTGTCTTTCACATTTCTATTTCCGCAATTATAATTTTTTATTATTATTAAAAGTAAAATACACAAAAGTTAACTCCGTATTACTTGATAGTGATCCTATAGAGTTTGGTTAAGTCTGAACCTATTATCAAGTAATAACACTCTGTTGTTGTATTGTCTCGATCTCTTATCCATAGATGATCACACAAAGTGTGGATACCTATTTGAAGTATTTTCTTGACTTTTTCCATAGACAATCTGTTTCGGTAAGAGGAGGACTTATAGGTGGATATTTTAAAGATTGTGGTGTATTTGGGTACCCTCATATTTTCAGAATAGTTGGTGAAGAAATTATAGGAATATAATAATAAAGCTCAGCTTATCTTTAGTTATTCCTTTAATTATGTTAGGAGAGGTCCTCATGGAAACAATCCTTATCTCATCAACTTGAGATCAGTTTATCTATAAATATGTCATTAATCGACTGAGATAAACTCACCTATCAGAGTATTCATTTACAAACGTATAATTACTCCGATCTCTCTCTTCTATCTGCTTCCCTTCCTAATACCTGCCATAATCCTTATATCATGTGATTATAGCAGTCTTCAAACAATCATTTCTCTTTGTTTAATAGGGACTGTTCGTGCTTAATCTCTCGCACTTACACCAAAAACGCTAATAGGTTTTTTGGATACCCATATATAAGTGACTTTTTTTATTTTTTAAACTGAAAAGTCGATAGTATGTTTGGGTATGTCTGTTTAATAAAACTTTTGAAGAAAAGAAGTTGCTTATTTTATTAACAAAGATTGATGGCTTCTGACTTCCGTGAGAAGTTGCTTCTTTACTTATCCTCGATAGTTGTATATCATATTTATTTTCTTTCCTTCTTTATAATGAAATAGTTTCATCTTTCATCTTCCTGAAAATCAAGATTGACGTGCGTGTGAGAAGAAGATATGTATATGGAGGAGTAAACACCGTTAAAAGGTTAAATGATCCTAAAAAAAACAAAAACATCTTCAATTCCTTTTATAATAGCTTCATTGTTTAATTAAAGGGTCTAATTAAAATCCCTAATTGGTTTGATGTTGTGTATTTAGTAGTCTGTTTGTAATGCTCCTTTTTTATGATTCTCGCTTATCGAACTTTCCTTCATTTTGATTACACAAATACCCTAACCTTTTTTAATAGCTCAGATCAGGTATTGATGTTTATCTTTTAGGTATTCAGTATTCTTCATTTAAGCCTTGTAAATATTATTTTTTTCATTTTTATTGATCTTTTTCGTGTTGGTTAGAAACAGGTTGTAGAGTAATGAAGAAAAAAAAGATTCAAAGCTTCGGATTTTTGGTTGGGATTGATTGATTCGAAAATATGCCTCTCAAATAATAGGTGATACATGTGAGTCAAGATTCTGTAGTGGGAGACAAAATTTGTTTATAAACCTATACTTCATAATGCTTATTGAGGAAAGAAAAAAAAATTGAATGACCTTATTTCATCTCATTATAATAGACACTAAAAAAAGACCAGTTCAAAAATTTGCTCGTTTTAACAAATTGATTGAATTTTCTGTTATTCTTAATTTTATTTTTTCTATCCTCCGTAAAAAGAAAATAAAATAAATAATATATAAAAAAAAAATTCCTTCCTAAATACGGGCCTAGGTAGATTAATTGGGGCCTATATCTACATGACAAAATAAGGTCATTGAGTAACAATTCTTAGAAACCCCTTATCCAAAATATATGTTAATACCTAATATGCCCTTCTTAAATTAGTGGTAATCCGGATAATTAAATATTGTTTAATCAAGTTAATCCTGAAATTAACTATGATTAATACATACTCAACACTTGTAATTTTTTTTTTTTTTCAAAAGACTCGATCCAGAATCGGTTTGTGTTAGTTCATTTGTAAACCGATTCTGGGTTGGGTTTATTCCGACTGAAGATGTGAACCCAGAATCGGAGTTTAATCATTACCCACATAAACCGATTATATAAATCGGTGTTTATATATATCCATATAATCCGATTATAGCTTACTTTCAGAAACAAAATATTCCTCACATAGTTTGGGAAATTAGCGCAGTACATATATAGGATTCAATATGGGAATTCTAGATTTGACACATCAAATGCTCTTCAATGAACCTCCGAGCACGTCGGTACAAGGTCGTATATTCTTTGTGGTAAATGAATTTAGTTTCCCCGTTACGAATTCTCCGTAGCCCGTTGAAACGTTCCAGCTGAAATTCAATGAGTTCTTAAATGTTAGTATGTGAACATTTGACATGGGTATAAAGATGATCGTATTACTCACTTTTTCCCTAAGAGGAGCTCGTGGATGATAGAGGTACACCATATTTATAACTATTATGTACTCCAGCATTTCCCCTTTAATGTATTGGAATCGAAATGCCATGTCTCTCCACTTGCGGTTGTTTGGATTCACGGTACGCCCGTAAAATAACTCTTTAACTCTCTTCCAAAACATTCAATAGATTTCATTCGGAAGTTCACAGAACGTATTAGCAAAGGATTTAACGAGACACAAGTCTTCAAACGGTTCCCCTTCCATTTTGTAGGCTAAGTGTGTCATGTGGGAGTGGCTCAAAGAGATTGTCCTTATATAGATGAAGTCTCAACGGCTATTTTTTTTAATTTAATTTAAATAATCGGATTTTATATATGATCACATAGACCGATTGTTTCCTTACAAAATCTTGTAAAATATGGCTCTCAATCTTATAAAAATCTTTTAAATCGGGCTTTTTTAATGCTTATGTTATCTGATTGTTGGAAAAAAAGATACAGAACTTTCCTTCAACACAATCGGATTTAATATAGGTACATATTAACCGATTCTTGGCAAAAAATGATACAAAACTTTTCATCATTACAATCGGATTTTATATAGGGATATAGTAACCGATTCTGGGCAAAAATTGATACAAAACTTTTCTTCATAAAAATTGGATTACAAATTGGTGTATGTAAACCGATTCTGAAACTGAACCTCTGGGGAACTGTCAGAATCGGATTACATATGTGGACATGTAAACCGATTCTGACTAAAAAATACCAGAATATGCATTTTTTACACACACATTGTAGTTGGCTATTTAATCACGTCTTGCACAAACACAAACAATTTTCAAAAGAAACCAGAATAAGTCATTCATAAACTAAAAATATAACCAAACATAATTCGACAATAAGTTTAAGACAAGATATAAGTTTTGACTCCATAATTATCCATAGTTAAATACATATACATGAATATAACCATTCATTCATGAAAATCCACACCACGACCACGCCCACCACGTCCTCGTTTACCATCTTGGGAATTGCTCGATGCACCTTCAGTCATTTTTTTTTTTTTGGGGGGGGGGGGGGGGGGGGGGGTCTCTTCCTCTTCTTCCTTGGCTCCTCCTCCTCCTCCTCCATCTCCCCAAACTTTGCACCAGCTTCTACATCTTCGAGACTGTTCAATTCATCAATCAGCTTTTTATTGGCGTTAACATTTTTCTCTTCCCTGATTTCTAGCTTTGCTTGGGTTATCAAGTGCCCGACTCGTCTTCTCTGTTTTAATTTCGAAGAACAAACATTCAATATATAATGCTAAAACCATTAACAAACCGTAGTTGAGTAACAATACGCACCAAGAATTCGAGAGACGTATCTTTGTCCTCTATCTTGGGCCTCTCATCTACTCGTATCACTCGAGTATGCGAAACATTCAGGTACCACTGCATGTAACCCATAATTGTATCATCATCTGTTCGCGATGGACCTTGCTGCATAGGATATCTGTGAAAAGATATGTCTTCCCAATAATCACATGATGGTAAAGGCTTGTGAACAATGTCAATGTCTATATAATTATCATATGATTTGGTTTTTTTCTCATTGATTTTGAAAATCTTGTGCTCATTTGGGATTATTTGTACGTAACCGCATTGTTTTGCGACTCTCGACGGGTTGTACTTTACATATCCTCTTGGGTGAAACAAAGGCACAAAATAATCACTTTGCTATTCTCACCCCACCTTCTTACCTTTTCCTTTAGCCAAATCCTTTTTGTAAGGATCAAAGACAAAATATTTCGTCGTCAAGTTGTCCAACTGGCGTCTCAACTTCATATAATCCCTTTTTTGGTGGTTCGGCTTACTTCTATAGGTGTACATGTCTCCATAATACCTTCCGTCCCATTCCTTGTTCTCAAAATCCCTTTGATCAAATATTGGGAAGTGCAAATGTAGCACCCCCTAAGCTAGCAGCTGACTAATCCAATAAATCAACTAAATAAGAGGCATTAAAATCTAAAACATGCACTAAAGCATTCAATTAAGAAATATGCTACAAAAACTTATCCCAAAGCTAACCCCTCTCAAAAATAAATATACAAGATCTTCTCTCAAATGATACATATATAATAGTCAATTGGTTTTTAAATAAAATATACAACATAATAAAAATAACAGAAGTTAATCAACTAGCGAAGTCAACCCGTGAAGCTTTCGCTGTGCAACCCTGATCTGTCACAGAAACTGAAGTGGGAATAATTAACATTTAACTTTTAATTAATCATAAGCAAGGTTTGGAAAACAGTACATGTTTTTCCGAAACATTAAACAGTGACTAAGTCGCTGAAATAATCATACATGTATATGGAACAAACTCCTTCGTCAAATAATGTACTAATATGGTTGTAAATTCCTAACCGGAAATTCACACCTATTTAGTTATGGATGCCACCAAGACCATGGTGACCAACTCTAAACAATAAAAGCTGAATTAAAGTAGATATACATGTAAAGGAGCGTATCCTATATACCATAAGTGGAAATTCTCATTTCCCATAACAATTCATATTGACAGCAAAACATTTCAATTCCTTTCCAAATCGTGGAAAGATTCATAGAATCAAAAGGATTATCATAATGCATTTTAAACAAAGCATGGAATGCACGGAAAGACAATGCATGAGTTTGTTAAGCATAAACTTTTATAAAAACAACAATAATGATTACAAAACTGTCAAATGCAATCCCACACCTTTTGATGACAAGCCACGCCTACCTCGAGATCCATGATCCGCTGGTTCATTCTTTGAGTCAATCATTGTTAATAACTAACTGTTAATCACACAAGAAGTCTAAGAATCTAGCCAAAATGTCTCATACAAGAATCATATAGTTCCATCTCACAATTGTAGGCCCATTTATGATTCTACACCTTTTCATTATCTATTATTAGAAAATCTAAGGTTTACTAATTCAATTAGGTTGGTTCTATAATCTATTAACTAAGTCTTATGAATGTCTACAACTTTCTAGAAGAAGCCAAAGGTCAATTCGGACCATAAGTGGTCCAAAACATCAATATAAGATAACTAGTCTAAAGCCCAAGCCCACTTAAACAAATCCATTAATAAGGGCCTGGCGCAACTGGGTCAATCTAACGGTCACTAACGGTTGAACTAACAGTCAATAGTCAACTAACAGCCAACGTCCAAGTCAAGTCAATGTCCAGGGTCAATGGTCAACGAGTCAAAACTCATGACTCAGTGGGTCAAACCCGATTCAACCTGATTCGACTCAGTCAGATGGACTGAGTCAGCTAGAGTCAGATACTAACTAGGTTGAATGGCACAAGGCCAAAACACTTGCACATGCCAGAGTCATTGCTCAGGCCAAAGAATGCTAATGCACAATCATGGTGCAGCACAATTCTATAAATCAAACTCTAAACAACTTCTTCATTCTTATTTCAGTTCTAATAGATTATACAACTTTATCTAAACAAGGCAATCATACAATCAATGCATAAAAACTTCATGTCTCACTTTAATTTCAAAATATAGAATACCTGCAACTGCAGCTTTCTCTAAGGCCAAAGTCACATCAACATTATAAACAACTTCAGGCCTGCAAATGCAGTGCTAAGCCACTCTTTCTACTAATTACCAGGATCACTTCAATTTTCATTTCCACATCAACATCTACACCAACACCAACATTAGTTCCACTAACAATTTCACTTACACATCCAAATTAAATGCATTCAAAACACCAATACCATCTTAACCTTCAACTAGCTACCACCCCTTCTCTGAAGTAGCAACTACACTTCATATTCACAATCTTCATAGCAGCAACACAATCAACATCAAACATATACAACTAATTCGATCACAATATTAATACTACTTGTAACTCCATTTACACAACTCAAATACACAAACCAATGACAAATATGTTTAGTCCTATCTCTACAACTCTGCAATCCACTACACCACTACTGTCAGCATCAGTTGTACTCTTATTCTTTATGATAACTGATTTCAACCTCCACTAAATTCAAATGACCATTTTTCTCAACATCTATTCCTTATAACTCAACAACAACCTCCATAACTATGCACCTCCACCATTCATTGATGTCCCCTGCAGTTTCAACATTACAGACAACACCAACACCACTAACAATTCTAAATTCCTATAACAGAGACTGTAAGAATTACACAATCTTCCTTCAACATCCAAATTCCACATGAACTCATCACTGAATATCAACATAACCCTAATTACAAATACATGAAGCTCCACTCCATCCAAAGTTCAAGCTTTAGTTCCATTAGCACCAATAAAACTTTATAATTGAAACAACTCGATTCAGAAACTAAAATTAAATCAACTTAGAGGCTTACCCAAGCATTAGCATCCTCTGAATTGTTATTTCCCCAATTCATCTCCACTGAGCCCTAGAATTATCACTTCAAATCTTGAAATCGATCCCCACCATCAATTTCTTCACCTGAATTTCTCATATCATCTCAAATACATACTAACTACAACCAAAGTTACTCAATCACATCTCTTGAAATCATCCATTCATCCAACAATTAACTAGCTTCCTTTTAATAGCAAGTTCACAAACCAATTCCGCTGAAACCCTGATCAAAACCCATCTAATGAATCCATCCAACTCTTTGATTCGCAGCACAGACAACCCCTAATTCTCTTTACTAAAACCCTAATTATCAAATCCATCTCAGAATCGCTAACTCAAATATCAATATTCAAATCAACCAAAAACCCATCTCCAATCGATCTCTTAGAACCTCAAATTCATATTCTAATCTTCGTAAGAGTTTCTCGTAAACCATAATTCTGATTTTCTATTTCACCCTTTCATTGAATCTGAATCATATAATTGAATCGGCATCATCACCATCATCTATTCCTTGATCTGAATCTAATATTCCTGATTTCTTCATCTCTAAACAAAAACCCTAAAATTCAATCTCTAATTTACCTTCTCTGTGAAGTCTTGAATTCGTTAATCATATGAACACAATCACCCTTAACATATGGATATCCACATCAATTGATTCTCTCTAACCGAGTCTCAAACTCAACTCTCGAAAGTCGACAAAAGAAAAGCAGAGAAGAAAAACGAAGAAGAGGAAGGAAGAAGAAAGAAGAAAAAGAAAAAGAAGAAGAAGGAGAAGAAGAAGAAGAAGAAGAAGAAATAAGAAAGAAAAGAAGAATAAGAGAATAAAATTCTCCTCGGTAGTTTTGGTGATAAGACCAAACATAACACTAGGACACCACTTGCTTAGAAAACGGTAGCTTAAACGTGTTTGTGTTGCAGTAAAACCATTTATATGAGAAATGATGATTTTACCATTCTTATAAACTGATGATATATTCTTCGTCTGATATCCGATTGACACATGCGAGTAGTCCATTCTGCGTAATTTTTCAAGAACTATTCCGTGATACTAATTTTGTGTCTATATTGTTGTTAGATTAATTCCTATTAATTAGCGTTCATGTTAAACTAATCGGGTTATTACCGACTAAAACGTCTCTTGACTATCATTGGACCAGTCAAATAGCGTTGACGAGCTTGAGGATCATAATAGCAAATATATCCATGCTTGTAGAAGTGCCATATTACCTCCGATTTGGTTCTTTTGAGCCCTAGAAGCCTTTCTCAACTCGTTCAATGAGTGTGCAGTCATGGATGTACCCCAAGAGTATTCGTGAATCTTGTTAAATGGTTTAAATAGCTGGATAAAGTTGGCGCTCAAATGGGAATCAGAAACTTCGGGGAAGATAACAGCTCCTAGGACGTAGAGGACATACGCATTGGCCGTGGCGATGATACATTCCCTGTTCAGCACATTTCCCTCGGCACGAAGTTTCTTTGTTCCCATGAATCTTTCCCTCAGCTTCGAGAGATGGAATATCCTCTGCTTTGACTTGCCTACCAGCATCTCTGACTTGGTCTTCTCCTCATCCCATTGGAACACATCCTTGGTGAACGCATAAATCTTATCCCACTCAAGCTCTTGCACATACTTTTTCTGCTTCCACTACACCATTTTAAGGATATAGCAACATACAATAGATGTTGCTAAACGGGGTCGCAACGGGACTTTGCTGTTGTTAAACACGGTGTCGCAATTTTTAGCAACGGCATAAGCTTCGTTGCGAATCTTGGTCAGCAACGGATATTCGCAACGGCCGTTGCCGTTGCGAAATTTTCTATTAGCAACAATAGCCTGTTGTTGCTAATATGTTGCTAATTACAGGAATACCACTACCCGTAACCAGATATTGTTGGTTCTGTTTCTACTGTACTGGTTCTGGTTCTAAGTTAGCAACAGAGCCCTGATGTTGCTAATCTTTTGCAACCTCAAAAAAAAAGGTCAAGTCCCATTCTATTGACCTAGTCAAAATTCATTACCCCAAATTTCCCAGTTCCCCATATTCAACATCCAAACATATATACAAATTACAATGGCAATACAAAAGTGATACAAATGTAGTTGAGAATCACCACTAGATAATATTATCATAAAAGAAATGATTCTTCAATTGATACAAATGTACACAAGTAAATTTATGAATGTTGTGACTGTCATACAATAATCGATCTATGATACAAATGTACACAAGTAAACTTATGTATGTTGTGATTGACATACAATATTGGATCTATGTTGATGTTTATAAACGGATGGGTAACCTAGTTTCTGTCGACAGAGGCATTGAAAAACATGGAATAAAAGACTAAATATCACCAGACTCCGCTAGCTTAACCAATCTCATCAGCAAAGATTCAACTGCTACTAAAATATCACCAGAGTACTGCTTTTTGACTTAAGCCCAAATACCTGCATAATAACCAACTTGTTGTATCAGTACTGATTTCACAAACAAAAGACTAAACCCTAGAGTTTGTATAATCTGCAGATACAATTGAAAACCATGTAAAGCAAATATCAACAAACTCTGCTATAAGTGAACTAAATGGAGATGTATGTAGAAGCAAATCCAAACCAAATATTTAAGAGAACATCATGTGAGAGGGCGTAGAGAACTCCTTCTTACACTACTCTACTATAAGTGAACTGAAATTGAGATGTATGGTTGTAGGACTTAGAACTCCATTTCAGTTCACTTATCAAAATGTAGTAAGAATAACTAGGAACCTTGATAATACGGTTAGTTCAGAGAGACAAGTGTGAGAATAAGAGAACAATAATACACTCATAAAATCCAACCTCAATACCATACAATCGCACAAGAAAAATATGTCATGTTCAAAATTGTTTACCTAATCTAAAGTAATAGCTAGAATCGAAGGGTTTGGTGTGAATACCATACCAAAAACTATGATACAGGACAGTCAAGGTCAAAACGAAAAAGAAGAACAAAATGGCACATACCTGTGCCAATAATCCATCTCCTAATGCAGTCTTCTCTGCAGATTCCTTATGTGGAGCCTTACTCCAAGGACTGTAATTCCAAAATAAAAGTAATATTAGGATTCATATGAGAGTGACCACAATACGAATATTCTCAAAAGCACAGTCAAATAAAGATTGATTCATAAAATATATTTCAATTAACTTGTTCTGTTTGCTTAGCTTCTTTCTTTTGCTCATGTGCACATGCGCAATTATGAAAAATTAGTAAGACTACTGATAATACACTTGCAAGCAACAAATGATCTGAGGCTACGGGCCAGTTTGTAGAAATGACGGTTTTGCATAAATGTGTAAGCATATAAACATATTGTGAAATCATAACGATGCGGGAAAAAAAAGAAGCTAGTTTTAAAATATCACCTTTCTGGTGGAGTTGAAAAAAGTTCTGTAAGTTCAGTAGGTCGTAATGAGCCACCCTAGTAGACAGTGGTGCAGGGGTGCAGAGCTGACACTCCCGATATTCCTGAACACATTTCTTCAAGAAGATTAGTATGTATATAAAAACAGACGACAGATAAGTTCTAACTATTCAATTATACTGGGAGTCATGGACAAGAATTCGGTCCAAGTGTAGCGCCTTAGTTCTAGTTTGAATCAATGGGGAACAAGAATTAAATACCTGTCATATAAATGGGATGCATCTTCCTGCGTAGAAAGAGTCCCCAAGTGGATTCTTTTCTTGTCCACCTTGATTGTTGCTTTCCATTTCATATTCTTGTAATACACACCTCTCAGAAAGTATGTCCCATGAGCATCTTTCTACGTTTGATACCTTGGACTAGAAATTAATAAAGTTTTGTTAGTGGAAAGATTATAGAATATTTAAATAGTCATTGGATTATACAATGGTGTCTGCAAAGCTTCTTTTTGGTTATACTAAAAATATGTAGGAGAGTCATAAATTAATGGTACAACGCTCACATTAGATGCATGAATTCCGAATAGGCCAGTGTCAAGTGTAGATACTGCTGAATGTAGAAAATGAGTGAATCTGGTGATACTTCATTTAGATTTCAAAGGTCTGTTTAGATTACAAATAATTAAGAGTTGCATCAGAATCCATGTGAAAAAATTGGCTATCGTTAATAAATAAACAACAACATACTGATAATGCTTCAGAGAAACTATGATACACCAGAAACATACAAGGCAACACTTACACAGCCGTGAGTGCATCACTTTCCCGAGCCACCAGCTGAAAAGGATCCGCCTCGTCCCATTAAAAACTGTAGAAAGATGGGAAGATTAAGATCTTTAAAGGATAAAGCAACGAGATACATGTGAGGAAAATGTATAACTAAGCCAAAAGGAAATATTTATTCAGTTAATCAGTAATAATGTGAAAGTCCCAAGACAAAATACGGAACCTGAAGTACAGTAGCATCCATGGAATCCTTCTCGTTAAGCTAACCCCCGAGAACTTCAATTGCAAGGGAAACATGAGTTACCAGTCATCATATAAGGAAAATAAAGAACTGGTCAAGAACACACCAGTGAAGCAGCCGCAATACGGGAATCACCTCCTACATATTTAGCATCGTAGGAGGTATAGGCTATGTACTTGGTGTTCGAAGAGGATCACCTGCAAGTTAATTTAACCCTTTATAATTTAGACATACAAGTTCACACAATCTCAAAGTAAACTAACGATATAAAATCATTAACACATACTTCAGGGTAAACACCGATATAGTGATCCAAAAAATGCCCTGCAATGAAATTGCGCCATTTCAATACAGGTCTACTCTCAGATAATGTTTCTCCGCTTAGTCCAGAGCCACAGCCTAAAAACAAAACACACCGTATAGAATCAAAAACTAATTCCACATTTCAGCCGTCTACTAATAAAATCACAAATTTAAGTATCAAAACATGAACTTACCAATATCAAGGAGCAGCCACAGAATATCGTCCCCGGGAAACACAAGCTCTATTACTCTCTCAGAAAGATTTTCCTTTACACCATAAAATCGACTAGAATTAGTAAACGAAATCAAACTATTTGACTAGAATTGCTAAAAATATGTTGAGGAATTATGATTATTAAACCTGAATTTGAGTGATACAAGAAGAAGAGGTATGTTTCCTAGCTTCATGACAGTTTTGTGCACCAAAGCTGAAGGGTACTTCTGCTTGTTAGTCTTGATAGTAGCGAGAACAACACCTGAATCTTTTCTTGCTTGAACTGAAATAGTCTTTGCAGTAACTAACCCTACAATACACCAAATTACCACCAACATCAACAAATCATTAGGAAAAACCCTAAAATCTAAATAATGGAATCGAAAAAAAACCCAAATCAGAATTTAAAGTACAAGACCAGCTGTTGTTTTTCTTACCAAAGCGTTTGAAGGTGTTAACATTGTAGAGATTGTTAGGTTCTCTACTGAACTGAACCATTTGATTTCTATTTCCAAACTTTTTGACGAGGAACGCCTCATTCCTCTTCCCGATCTCTCAAATCAAAAACCCTAAAAATTTAGGGATTTCACACAAATCAGATTCAAACAAACTCGGAATCAAAAATCAAACATATATAGGGATAAAATCAAGCGAGACACTTTATTATACTTACAAGGAAATGAGAAGTTTAAGGCCTTTCTTCTTCTCTGTGCTGCTGCTCTTGAGAGTTTTTGGAGACTACAAAAGAGAGACTGAACCCTAAAACAACTTTTGTATGTAAACCTCGAAACCTTAAGGAGAAAAACAAATAGGTAACAAAAACTATAATCTAAGAATATCTCGAGCAAAGGAAGAAGACACTGATACAACCTTGCAGCTGGAAAGACACCCATCAGCTGATTGAATGGTTTGAATGGTGAACCTAATTCAAAGCTTATCTGTAGCTGTCCAAGATCCTTGATATCAGAGACAAATATAAAAGACGAAGCTTGCTAAATGAAATTCAAAATCCAGCATAAGATGCCATACCAAATATCCAAAAAAACACTCTTATGTAATATAATGTAATTTCACTTACTCCTCAATTACGCAAGTAACGATCATAATCTGATCCAATAGCTTCGGTATCCTCACGATTCGACCACCTCTTTCATCCTCAATTACGCAAGTAACGATCATAATCTGGGCCAATAACAGGGCAATTCATTACCATGTGAATTATCTACCAATCATCACAACACAAAAATTAAAAAAATAGACCAACTCATCAATCCATACACAGATCTCCATGAACAATGTTATAAAATCTTAAAATACACAGAAAAAATTAACCCCAAGTCTACAAAAACACTAAGTATCAGGGCAAGTATATGAGCTCCAATAAGCTACAAGATAAATCATGCAAAAATAATAATAAATGCTAACCAATTCTATTTCTAACAAAAACAGAAACCAAAATCTAACTTATCATGATTTCTTAGTTCTTTACCAAAATCTAACAAAAACAGAAACCCTAAATCTCACAAACCCTAAATCGGAAAAATTGGACCCAAATCAAAAAACTAGAACAAAGAGATGATCTTATTACCTGATTATCAGATCGATGCTTCCAAATCTCATAGATGACCTAAGAGCTCGGATCGATGCTTCCAACTGCAATATAAATTCAAAATGAAATCCATTAGCAAACATAAACCTAAACCCAACATACACACAGAACAAAACGATTATTACATGTGTTGATCGAACTAGGGTTGATGTGGTTCAATCGATTTTGTGATAGGGTATCTGAAGATGAATTTATAAGAAGAAGTCAGTTGAAGAAGGGTTTGATTTTGAATCTAAGATGGGGTATTGAGAACTAAAGAGTCTGATGGTGGTCCTATGATCGATCTGGTTTAAAGGGTTCGGAGTTGTTGCTTAACTAGGGTTCTTCAGAGCTGCAGCTCGAAGAAGAAAGAGAATGAAAAAAAAAATGGCTGAGAAAACTCCAAGGATGGAAAGATAAGGCTGAAGGGTGGAAAAAAAAGAAGAGGGGTTGACCAAACTTTGACTTGGGCGTAAACATAGGTCAAAGTGTTCCCGACCACACGCGTGCTTCGCATGCATGAACAACTAGCGGTTGCTAATAGCAACTGAAAATTCACGTTTGCGAAATTAGAAACAGCACCCCGCCGTTGCGAAATATTAGCAACGAAAATTTCGCAATGGCACTAGTGCTGTTGCTACTCTGGGTTGCTAAAACCTTAAAATGGTGTAGTGTTCACTGCGTTACCATCTATGCTTAGCTCGGTAATGAACTTCACATCATTTGGAGTTATTGTCAGTTCTCCAAACGGAAGATGCAAAGTATCTGTTTCCTCTTAATATCTCTCGGCAAAGGCGGAACAAAGAGGTTTGTCGTAACCAAGGTCCAAATTATCGACCGCGGGGATCAAACCCATTGAATTGACTAGATCGATTACTTCCGGAACTTTTCCCATGGTTGATTCTATTGCTTCCAGTGGCCATTTCCTCATCATACTCACTGACGTTCCCGGCTTCATAAGACGAACGACATCCTTGTGATCCTATAAAACAAAACAAACCTGATGGACAACATTCAAAACACTACACGAATAATAATTTTTATGTTACATAACATAAGGTTTAGGTACTTACTATTGTATTTCAAACGACGACGGCCCAACTGTCTTTGTACCCCCATAACATCTATCCTCCATCATCGGGTAACCCATGAACGGGATCAGTAGGGCCGCGAGAAAACATCTTTAGTGGGTCGGGCATGTGATCCCCTTTCTTTTTCTTCTTACCATCTGTCTTATCTTGCTTTTCAGCGTCTCCTCCTTGGACTTGTTATTGAACTTCTCCTCCTTGGACTTGTTCTTGAACTTATCATATCACTTCATCACTTTCATCCTCACCTTCTTCTTCATCGATCTCCTTTCCACCACTTTCTTCCTCATCACTTTGTTCTTCACCACCTTCTTGTTCAGTAGGTGTATCGGAACCAGATTCTTCATGTGTTGGTTGCTCCGCTTGAGATGGTGGGTCATTGATGCTGATCCCTTTGGCTTTACTCCTCGTGGCCCCTCGGTGGGAATCATTCAAATTTTGACCGTCTTTTCTACGAGGTCCCAAAGGCCTAGGAGAAGCAAAGTCATTTGTCCTCTTATATTTCTTTTCGGATTGCTTTTGTTGGTTGCCCTTGTTTGGCATGTAGAATACGGAGTTAAGCAATAAACAACATTGGAATCAAATGTATTTTTTTTTAAGTCAAGGTACAATCAGTTTACTCGATATACATATAAAATCCGATTCAGAACATAACAAATAAATAATCGGTTTATTAAAGTACTCTTGTAATCTGATTCTAACAATAAAACCAACAAACGGTGTTTTTAAGTGCTAATGTAAACCGATTCTAATAATCGGTTTTCTCAATATACATAAAAAGCCCGATTATTGACTAAGCATATAACAATTTTAAGGCTACACAATCGGGTTTTTTGAACACATATGTAATCCGATTCTAACAAAAATTAGTTACAGAAACAATGGCTACGAGAATCGGTCTATTTAAACATTAACGTTCTCCGATTACAATGTACATGCAGAACAATCGGTTTATAACTGTAAGAACATAACTCGTTTCTAAAAGAAATCGGGTTACATTGACATTAACGTAATATGATTCTGTGAACACGGAAATGTTTTGATTTCAAAAAATTCGATTTCTAAGCAATTGCATGTTACGAAAACCTAGTTTAGAGGATTAGGTTGATAGAAAAGTACCTGATTCGACCCATTTCCTCCTCCTGTGCGATCAAAGATGGTTCAACTTCCTCAATCGTTTTCTTCGTTTTGTTTCGAATCGCTTCAACAAGTCCAGGATTATCCTTACTAGGAAATATCCGGTTAGTAGGATGCTTCACTCTTGTATGTTTCGTCATTCTATAGAAGAAAAAATCGATTAATCGTATTTGGATCGTCGATCATCCACGGTGTTTTGGTTTCAAAAAAAATGAAAAAAGAGGGAGAAGAAGAAAAGGAGAATCGGTTTATGAGAGAAATGAAAACAAATTTTAGTTTTAGGTTTATTATTAAGAGTTGAAGGGTAATTTAGTAATATTAATATAAAAATTTAGAGGGTAATTTTGGAAGTTTCAATAAATTTGGACACCACTTATCATTGTTTGTGATTGAAATAAAATTTTGATAAGCCCCACTAAACCCTAATTTAGGAAGGTTTTTTTGTTCTATCGTTCATAAAGTTGCTATATAGTTTGGATGTGTTATGTAATTGAAACTAGGGCATTTAAATTTCAATTAGTAAAAACCTATATGGAACGGTAAGATTCGTCTAATGATCAAGTACTAATTGTAACCATGTGTTAACTGTTTTAACCGATGTCTGCACAAATTTTTTGTAACTATTAGGAACCCTTTGGTCACTCAATACATATATGGGGAGTCAAAGAGTCAAAGAAATTGTCTGGTCTTGAAGCAAAATATTATCGACCTTGCTGCAACAGCCGGGACAACAAGGGTTGGTCTAGATTTTGGACATGACATGTCACAATCTTAAAGGTCTTAAAGGTGAAGAGGGGAATGACTTTAGTATTAGGATTGGTAGTGGGGTAAAGATGAGAATGATCAAAGGTCAGGATTGATTGTCCTATATCTGGTCCATATTAGGCAGGACTGCTAATGGGGGATCGGAATAAGCAAAGCAGTACCGTTTGAGTGATCCGACGGCCAAGATCGGATATAATTTTTTTGTCTCGTATAAAACGGTACTCTGCTAATTTCGGTCCCCATTAGCAGTCATGATATTAGGTGTCCGAGTTCAGAATTTTCCTAATATTATCAATACCTACAACGGTGCTTCTTTTCTCGCAAGTGAAAAAATAAAAAAATGTGTACAGGTACATTTAATTGGAAAAATGACCCCCTCCTAAGAGTCAAAGAAGACTTGCTTTTGATCCGAGTCATCCGACCACTTTGAACATCTCTATGAGCCAAATAAACCAGGGCCGAACACGAGAAGTTGGCGTGGCAGGGTTGCACCATCTTTGCAGTCGAGTCTGTTTCTGCAAATGTACGATTTCCTAGCTAGTAGCTACAGAACTATAACCTGTTGCTTACCTACAAACCATCAGTCCAAACGATGAACCGTATATGCATACAGCTGGGTTTAGTGTCTTTTACTGGATCTTCAGATTTCATACTTATAAAGTTCTCTGCATCTTTCTTTTCATGTTTAGATTAGATTAGATTAGGATGAAGTAGATACGTATAGATAAAAGTGATCCCTATTGGCTAATTCTCTCTAGCTTACTGCAAAGCTAAGAAGTAAAAATCTTATCTTAGATTTTGAGTCAGTTTTTATCTGAATCATGTTTTCTCTTCTTTTTTTACAAGTATTAGTGTATGCTCTTACTATTACCCGTCGAGTACTTGATTTGATCCAAAGTGAAACACAACTCATTGATCCTGACTACTCATTGACTTTATTTATTGTTTTTTTTTTTTTGGTTATTTGAAAGTCGCCTAATTTCCACTGGAACCGAACAATTTGGGAATTATTCCAACGTAGTTTCATGTTCTTTTCAGGATAATAATAATTGTTTAACGAAAAATGTTTTTTAATTAGGTCGTGGGATGTTCAAAAAAATATTGATAATGTTGGACTTGAGTCACTTGACTTTGGCATTTCCCTCTCCCAAAAATAAATTCCCATGGAACTGCCATGGTATATTACCTTTTACCAGTGCAATATGTTTCAAATTTTCTTTTTACCAGTCTAGTATGGTATGCATCTTACAACTATCAAATCTGTTATTACAGAGATGTATCACTGTTTACCAGGGTAGTTTGTTTCAATTTTTGATATAAAATCTGACAATTTTAAAGTGCATGCTCATTTGCAGAGTTGTTATGTACTTGTTAAATATGTAATAGCACGACTCATTTGTTATCCATTGGGCTTGAAGATTCACTAATTTATTCCATTGATCCATTCTTGTGTGCCATATGATGTAAGTCTAGTAATTTTGAGATGTATATTTATTATGTTATTATGCACTTACATACGTGATAATACAATTCATCCTCTCTCATAAATTTATAAATGGATTCAATTGAGGAATGAACTAGGAATATAGCACCACGATATTTGGTTGCATTTCTCAACGTCCCATAGTTAGGGAACTAATAGAGCACCATGATACTTTTTTTTTTCTTCGAAAAATGGATCATTTGTCCAAATATTTTTAAAACACGATTTTAATTGACGAGTAAAATTAGTATGGCTGAAATGGACACAAAAAAAATAGTCAAGATGAAACTGGATTCATTTTGGCTTAATCTTAAAAAATAGCTAGGATGAAACTTGATGCATCCGGTGTAAATTAAAAATAAGAAAAAATATTTGAAAATGGACAGAATGAAACTGTTTACATCCTGACTATTTTTACATTTTTATCTATTTAAACAGTATCAAAATCTAAATGTGTTTTTTACCCAAAAAATGTTGATTTTTATCTTTTTAACAAATTTTGTGTTTTTATTTTTTATTTTTTTATAGAAAAACTTAGGCCAAAAAGGACTTAATACACAAACAAAAGGTTTGCAAGACTCTTGTTACTAATTATTTTTATAATAAAGTGTCATATTAAAATTTTCTAGATTCTGAGATCTATGAATAAGTTTAAGGATAATTAAAATAAAATTAACTAGGTTCGGTGTGGTAGTATTGTCTTCTTCTTCGTGGTTCATAACTTCACGAAAGTTCATATGAAATCTCCCTTTAACATCATTATGATAAAGTAATTTCAAATGTCATCACAGTTCACAGCAGCACGATACAAGTGATGACATTTGGACCTTCGGTGTATACAAAGTGAGTTTTTACTAAATTTTCCTCATCGTTTTTTCTTGTTTTTTACATGTCTCACGGATGGTTATCACAGTTTTTCAGTACTGCTAGCTGCTGCTGCTGCTGCGTAAGTCGGCAAAAGCAAAGGAAACAATAAAAAAAAACACGAGAGAATAAGAAACAAACAAAAGGTTATAAATTTTGCATCTCTCCCTTTTCCTTTTCTTTCCCTTTCTCACTCTAAACACTCTGCAAAACCACAGGTGAGGAACAAATTTCAAGAAACAAACCATTCCTAAACTTAACTAGACGATATATATCTTCCCTCCTTGGAGTAGACAACAACATCATCCATAAATCTAAACACCGTATGATGATGATGATTATGGTTTCATAACAAGTTCATTCATTTGGTTGTTTAGCACTACTATCTAGTTTTTCACTGTTCTTGGTTTTTGTTCTTTTAACTTCTCTTCTAGAGCTTTATAACAGCTCAGAAACCAAGAGAAAAAAAAGGAGAAGATTGTTTTTGGTTACTGTGATTTTTGGGTGTTGTGAGATAAAACCATCTGATTCTGTTGTTTAACTACTATCACAACTGTTTCAAGTATCATGAGTAATTGTAACTGGTTGGGTTTTTCACTGTCGAGTATTGAGGATGGTTTTGGTGTCGGTGGTGGTGCGGGTGGAGTTGAAGATGATCAAGGTGGAAGTAATGGAGGTGATAATGGAAGTTTTTCTGCTCATAATCATCATGACCATATTTCCGTCATGCCTTTGCGTTCTGATGGTTCTCTTTGTATCGTTGATGATCCTTTTGCTAGACATTCAGCCAATTCTTCAGGTATTTCTTAACTCTTTCTGTCTCTATAGCTCTCTTCTTCTTCTCCAATACCATGTCTCTCTGATTGTTGTTTGTTGTACTGTTGCTATTATTAGGCTGGACATATGAGAACAATACAATGTCTACTACATCAACTACAACAGAAGGAGATGAAGCTGGAGGACCAAAACTTGAAGATTTCTTAGGAAGTTATTCAAACTCAACAGATAATCAAACCAATGATGTTTATAACTATCAGCAGCAGCAGCATGATCAAAACCAACAAACATACAGTGACAATGGGTGTAGAATCAACATGAACATACCTCCACCAACTTCAACTTTCATGAGTACTACTGCAAGTAATGATAATCATCATCAGCAAGGAGGCGATGTAGATGATAATATTACAAACCCTTATCTCAACTACAATGTTCAACAACACTACAATATCAACCCAAACTCTAACACTACTACCATGTACCACCATCATCAAGTTCCTCTTGAAAATGCAACTTCAATCTCAGGGTTTAAGAATTGGTTGAGACAAGGTGCACCATTTCCAAATGATAACAAATCTTTGATTATTGTTGATCCTATCAATATCCACAACCCTATGCATCAAAACTCATCACTTTCTCTATCTATGAACCCTGTTTCATCATCAGAAGCTAATAATCCAAATGGTAACGCATTATGTGTTCAACAACAACAACAACCGGCATCAACTAGGAAACGTTCAACAGTTGGCAAGAATGGTGGTGTTGTTAGAGAACCAGTTCCTAGAAAATCACTTGATACGTTTGGCCAAAGAACTTCTCAATACCGTGGTGTTACTAGACATAGATGGACAGGAAGATATGAAGCTCATTTGTGGGATAATAGTTGTAGAAAAGAAGGTCAAACCAGAAAAGGAAGACAAGGTATATAAACAATCACTTGACATTTATTTATTTTTAATATATTTTTGTTGCTCTTACTAATTTTTGTTTATTTTGCGTGTTCGAATCCGATTCAATATGGCCATGACTGTGAACAGTTTATCTTGGTAAGTTCCAAATCCATTACTGTTGCTGTAATCTTTTACTATATTTTCTGTTTTTGTTTTTGGTCTTTGTTGTTGTAATAAGATTCTAAGAACATTGTAATGTGTGCAAACTTGTAATCAGGTGGATATGATAAGGAGGATAAAGCAGCTAAGGCTTATGATTTAGCAGCATTGAAGTATTGGGGTCCTACTACTCATATCAATTTTCCAGTATGTAACGTAATTTTCATTAGTTTTTTATTTTTAATTTCATGTTTTTATTATTGTATATTGATTGATTGATTCTTCTTGAATACTTTTTCAGCTAACTGTATACGAGAAAGAACTTGAAGAAATGAAGAACATGAACAGACAGGAATTTGTTGCCAGCTTAAGAAGGTAATAAGATTTTTCTTCAGTCATTGTTAGAGACTTGTTATTGGGGCAAGATTTTTCTTGGTATTGATTGTGAAAAATTGTCAATGATGCAGAAAGAGCAGTGGTTTTTCAAGGGGTGCATCAATGTACCGCGGAGTGACTAGGTCTGGTGGTTATAATAATGATGCAATAATTATGTACAAGAACATTCAATTCTTTTAATAAAGTCCATAGTTTTTTTTTACAAATTCCCATAATAGTATTTATGTTGCTCTTTAAAATGTTTTGATTGTGGTGACGAATGTTTGATGCAGACACCATCAACATGGAAGATGGCAAGCTAGAATTGGGAGGGTTGCAGGCAACAAGGACTTGTATCTTGGAACTTTCAGTAATTCCCTCTTCTCTAGATTTTTTTTACTTTTTTTAATCACTTGAGTGAGCTTTTTGGTCTTTTAAGATTCTAAATTCATGTACCTTCTTCAGGCAAGTTATTGAGTAATATTTTCTTCACTGCATTGATGTTTTCGTGTTGACTTTGTTCATGGGGGTTGTTCAAATTCTATTGAAGTTTGATTATGACATTAATATCTAGTCATATTGTGTTGTTGTTGAAGTCATGGTTAGATTTAATTGTGCTAATGAAGACCAGTAGTAATCAATTATGTACGTGTATACGTCAATCAATAATTGATTGTTGGGTTTAATTCTTTGTAGGTACACAAGAGGAAGCTGCCGAGGCTTATGATATTGCTGCCATAAAGTTCCGAGGCGTAAGTGCAGTGACAAATTTTGATATCAGTAAGTACGACGTTAAACGTATATGTGCAAGTTCAACTCTCATTGGTGGTGATCTTGCGAAACGTCCGTCGCCTCAGAACTCTTCATCCTCTGTTGCTGCCATTGAAAATGAGCCAGTTGTGGTTCCTAATTTGGCAATAGCAATTGCTGAGCAGCCAAGTGATGAATTTGGTACTATAATGTGGTCAAACAGCTCTTCTGAAGAACAGAATCAGATACCAAATGAACCCAATTCTTCAGTTCGTTCCATGAGCATGAGTAACCAAAATTCGTCGAACCAGGGTAGTCCTAAAAGCAGTTCAGTTGTTTCGCAAAGTGATCAGTATGATCATACAATGGGTGGAGGAGATTATTCATCTCATTTTACAATGAACTCAGCAGCTGAAAGCGTCCCTACTAGTGTTGATCAAGTCTCGGCCAATAATTGGACTACAGCGAGACGGGAATCGCCTAATTTATCAGTTCATCATCATTTGCCAATGTTTGCATTATGGAACGAGTGAAGTACTGGGGTTTTGGGGGTTCGTTCTTTAGGTTGGCAAGTCAATAGGGGTGGGGTGTTGGGGGTATAGAATGTGAAGGTGGTATTGTTAAGCACAAGCAAGAAGACAGTAGAACGTAGTAGCCAGTGAATTTTTTGTTTTGAACTTTTTTTTGGTGCGAAAATGTTTCAACTTTTTTGGTGCTTACACTTGCATTAAGAAGGTAGCTATCTAATTATGTTTAGATTGCAATGGCTCTCCCGTTCATCAGGACGCTAATGAATTAAACTTATGTATTTTCTCAATTTTGCATTTTGTATAGCAGCTCCCGCAGTTCATCTCAATGAGGATAAAATTATCCACTTGAACCAAAGAAACATCTCTTCAGATTTCAAGCACATTGTTGATGGAAGTAAAAACTAAAACTGTACATCAAATATCCTTGAATATGCTAATATACGCTGATTGTCCTGATGACATGCCATCAGTCCATTGCCATCCCATCCCTTATGTACACAATTCCGCTGTGTGCGTAGTACCTTGCAACAAGAGAAACAACTAGCAAGTAGCAAGTAAGGACAAGAGACTAGATAGATACAGATAAACGGCAAAAGTCAAAAAGATAGGAAAGAACGAGAGAGAGGAGTGCATGCTGCATGCCTTAGTCTGCGTGCCCTTTCTTTTCTTTCTAGCTTAGCTCTTCTGTCTCTGTATACAACCAACACAAGTCACAGTCAACAAATTCAACCTCTCTGCACTCCCTACTCTCGTAGGTTTTATAGCTGTATTATCTCCTGTATTAGTATATTTTCTCATTTCTTATTTCAGTTTCATTAAGTAAACAAACTCAATGTCTGTTGGAGTGCAATCAAGACCTCAGATTCATTGACCTTATATTTTATAACAATGGGAGGTTTTTAATCTGACAGATTTAAGTGTTAGAAGAATGCAGGTGTGAGAAGGGAGTGGGGCCCACTCGATGTTGAGAGGGGATCCTGGACTGTCCGATTTCCTCTCTCGGTGCACAATCACGGTGTGTTTATCACTGCCGGACCAAATTTCAGTTTCAAACGGATGAACAAAGCAATGTTTTAAACAAGTACTAATGTTTTTTTTTTTTTTTTTGCTTTCCCAGAGGAAAGATAAGGAAAACGAAAGAATTAAATGAAGACACCTATATGTATACAGTAGTACTACGTGTTGTTGCCGTACACTGCGAGGATTTAGTGTGTGTTTTTTGTTGACAGAAAGAAAATTTAGTTGATAGATTCGATTTTATTTGAATAATTATCATTATTTAGTAATATAAATTCTGGTGGCAGTTCTGCTGCTGCTGCTGATGAATGAATAATGGATGAGTAAATGTTGCATTCAGAAAGTAGCAATAAAGATCTTTATTAAGACAAGATACTTCATGCAGAGTCATTTCTCTATCAACTCTCTCTTTTTCTTTCTTTCTTTCTCTGGTATGTCATCCATCCTTCTAACACAACAACAATAAGTAGCTTCATCAGTCTAGGGGTTAAAATGTTTCTCTCTCTAGCTAGAGGTTTTGTTACAGTTATCCTTCTTTAGATCTTGTCAGCTTCCTGCATATTGCCATGTTTGGCATCCTTTTTTACCAGAATTAACCAAAGATGTTCCACCCTGGACAAACAGCTGTTTCCTGTTGGTTATTAACTTGCTGAAAAAATATTTTGGTGGTGCTAGTTGATATATATATCATGTATCTCAAAAATTGTTCCATACATCTACTGTAGGAAAAGGGTTCCATTTTATGGTTCTAGATATATACCAAGTGGCAAATGATATTTTTGTGAAGCAAAAAAAGAAAAAAGTTGGTTCAGGGTTATGGAGGATTACTTGCTTTCAGGGGCTGAACCACACATTGCTTTATCCTGGGCTAAGCCAACCCCAAAGCTTAGAAAAACTTAGATTTTACTGTGGTTTTAAAGGTTGGTTAAAAAATTATGCGTACAAAATGGTTGGTTAAAAAATCAAGCCTAAAAAATACGCTTACGTATACGCCAGGTGCAAACAAAAAAAAAAAGCCTAATTAACTCTCAAGCCACTCTCTCACATAAAATTTCTAGCTCCACTAGAAAATCAGAAACACTTCGGCTTGTAAGTGTTGTTAAACAAGCTACACATATAAGTGTGATAAAACGAAATTTAAATAAAAAAATTATTTTGTTTACAAAAATAAGAGTAAATAGATTTTGAGAACAAGTTTACAACTTACCTAGTTAGCCCTGCTAGACATGAAGCCGCTAGAGAAATATTTCATCTTCGTAATTATGAAAGCAGAAATTGTCAAGAAGAAAGTAGTAGCAATATTGACATAAACCCAATATATTTTGTTTTGCTGAATCTTAGAATCATCCAGCGAGGTCAAATCATGGATGCTTTTAATTTAGCACTTCTTTATAAAAATAATGATGGCAGGCCGAGTAGTTCATCCACTGCCAATGCCAATGCCAATACAGTCTCATTGTACCGGTCTTAGTACCTTTTTAGGCCTAAGCAAAAAAAAAAAAAGCTAAACCTAGTTAGCCCTGCTGGCCAGATGTTAACACTCTCCTAGCTTATGTCTACTAGTTTTGATTGATGCTAATGTTTCAAAAACTCACTACATTTTAACAACATTTAATGATGATAATCATACTACAAAAAAAGTTTAAGGTATGATCAATAATAGTTATGTGATGAGAGCAGCAGGAATCAAAACAGGGTATAGGCTGACCAAACTTGACCGTGACCCATACTTTGTCATTTATTTGTCTCTCAATTTCCAACACCACTCCTCCTCCTCCCATATATACAAACCGTACGTACAATCCATGATTTGTGGACCCGAAATTCCTCCACAATTCATTCATTGCTCACCAGTCACCACCACCTTTAATCTTTATCACCAAAATGTAACATTGCTTTCATTTGTTCCATACTGTTTTTGGTGCCAAAAATGGGGGATTCTACAGGGACCAATTTCTTTTTAGGAGATCGTGAAGAAGAGTGAATGATGATGGGTCACAAAAAAGAGAGGAGAGGACGACAGTCTTACTTCACAAGCAAAGAGGAAGAGAAGAGTAGTGAAAGCATATAAAGGACTACTGCTTGGACTGTCTTGATGAGAGGAGGGAGGAGATATTTAGGAGGCCTGCCTTTCCAAAAGACTGTTAGAACTTGAACCAGTAGTGACTTGAATAATCAGGCCAAACAAACATGCATGCCTCTATATCCTTTGCCCTTAACCAGAAGCCAGGGTTATTTGGGACATTTCATCTTATTTGGCAGCATGGAAAAGGTTCAATTATCTACCAACGTACGGCAGCATGCTGGGATGAACAAAGTTCACGAGCATGATTTTATATTATTGCCTATTGCAATGCAAAAAGATGTGGTACATACTTGGCTGGTGTATGCCAAGAGATTCCAATCTCATATATATCTCATCCAATTGGGGGTTACCGTTACCATACCAAGCAAAAACATTCTTTCAATCATACAAAGTTTGCTGCCTCCTTGTATGATTTGCTAACCCCAGTGGCAGCATTGCGTATTCATGAATCACCACATAATAATTTTATTGTTGTACTAGTGCACTAGAGTTTAGAGATACGTCTACAAAACTGTTTTGATGTCGCCAAAAGGTGAGTCAATGAAGATTGCTTTTTAGGCTTGGAGTCGGTAGTGGTGGGAATTGAAAAAGTTTGAGACATTTCAAAAGAACCATTTTTATTTTGGGACCATTTTTTTTTAATTTTTTTTTTGAAGGGATCATGTTTTATAAGGCCATCATCCACCTTATAATTATATTAGGGGTTTTGTTAACTTATGCACTCATGTACAAGATAACACCAATCATTGTATTGGGAAAAAGTGCAAAACCAATTAAAAAAATAAGAGTGAAATTTACACCATTTCTCTTATTAACGAGGGTTTACTCAATAAATACATTTGTAGATTTGAAAAGAGTCACGAAAATTAATAATTTTGCGAAAATTATACAGAGTTGAACAAATTTTTGTGGAGTTATGCGGAATTGTCTAATGTCTTGTAGACATTTGTAGAGTCCTTAAGAGTTGTAAAAATAAATTTTATATGGAAATATGCATGATAGATGTAGATGCATTTTACTACAAACTACATCCAAAGGATATATATCTTCTACTCATGCAAGTGAAAGTAAGAACTTAACAATAGACACAAGGATATACGTGGTTCGGTATGTTTACCTACGCCCACGGGGGTGAAAGGATGAATCTTATTACTTCAAGGTGTTACAATGGTGTCACCCTCTAAGTTAAACTCTCTTCCTTATAAGATGAACTAGTTCCCAACTCTCTTTCTCTCTAGTGCGATTTCAAGTCTCTCTCTCTCTCTCTCCAAATTACAACCTCTCCTCTCTTGGATACAAGTTCTTCTATATTTATAGGGGAGACTACATACAACCAAACTATGGTGTTGGTCACAATATATCTATCTTGAAGTCTTGTGTCGGGCCCGTTCGTGTCGTCTCTCCTTCTATAAACATGGCCGATGTAATTTGGTTCTTTAGCAGTCTCTTATCCGAGTCGATAATTTTATGTGTTCTCTTGGTGCGATGTCTCCCTTCCAATCCTGTCGCCCTTTCGGTTGGCCGATATGGCATGTATATTTTTATCCCTTTGACTAAAGCTCCCTGTTTGACCAAATACGTCTCGTCTGTCCGCTTTGTCAGAGGTCTGAAGTCAAGTCTTGTCCGACAACTGTATAGTAGTCATGTCCGACCCACGTGGTTCCTTAATCCTCGCGCCTACCAGCCTCTATCCTATGTTTCTCGCTTCCTCCATCATAGCTTAGGATGTTTCCACCTAGCCCTGTGGATAATCTACACCTACATTTATGACCCTTCTTTCGCTCGTGTGGTAGACATGAGTGGAAGAAAATCGTTCCATCTTCCCACGTCCTCTTCCATGCCGCGATTTCCGCCATGCAGTCCCCCATTAACTCCCCTTTATGACTTGCAACCGTCGGTGCCGGTCACACTTCCTTCTTCCTTTAAATACCCCATTTCCCTATTCTCTTTCTTCTACTCCAACATTTTCTCAATCTCCAGCCGCTGCAACTGTTTTCTCTGAGATTTTTCTTCATCACTTTCTGCTTCTGTGAACCCTTATCTTTTTGATTCTCTTCCTTCACATCCTCATCACCGAGTGCTATAGCGGCTGTGGTTGCGCTTCCGTCGTCCCAACCTTCTTCTCCAGCTTCCGAGTTTTGCACTATTCACGTTCATGGCTTCTTCTCCCTCAATGACTGAGAAAAGGTGTGTTGATGGTGTTTTTTCCGAGATTGATGCTTTTCCCCTTGATTCCCTATTTTCGTTTGATAGTCCCTCTGAGTACGATGATCGCACCATAAAATCTATCTTTCCTGACGGTTCTCCTTCTATTTCGTGTAGGTCCGAGAAAAGGGTGAAAGATCTCTCTGATGGAGAATTCATTGAGCAGCTGAAAGAGAAGTACCGTCTTCAAGGATACGAAGTTACCCTGATCTCGGGCCAAAACAACGCCTTGAGGAGGTCCGACATGGAGAAGTACGAGCAGTCGGCTGAGTGCGTGGTTATCACTCTTGGCCAGATGGAGCTAGGTCTCCGTCTCAAGCCTTATCGTGCTCTTGCTCAATGGACTGGAAACACTTTTCGGATTATGGATGAATGGAGAGATCGCCGATATGGTCGTGGCTCCACCGCCGACTGGTCGACCTATAAGCCCGAGGACTCTCCAGAATATACCGCTGCCAATTTCTTTGCCAACTATAAAGCCAGTACTTCAACCAACGGTGACCTTGCCGGTTTTGCTGCTAGTTCTCATCGTCACAGAACTATGCCTAAGAATGTTGAAAGGATGATGCTAGATGCCGATCCCATCGGCCAAGGTTCTAACAAGCGACCCCGTCATACCAATGACCCAATTTATCCCCGAGTTCCACTTCTTGTCTGAGGGCCCATTTTACATGGTAGCTTCCCGTCGCCTCCATTTCCCCCCGAGCTCTATCCTTTCTGGGTGGTTAATGACGACAAGGATGATAAGGTATGTGTCTCCTTCTGCCTTCCTCAATTTCTAGCTTGTTAGTTTTGACACCAATTGGTTATTTGTTGTCACCGAAGTCTCTGGGCGATTCTGCCAAGGCCGCTGCATCGTCGAGAAAAAGGGGTGCTGGCACAAGGGTTGAGGAAGTCCAGGAGAAGGTAACAAACACAGTGATTTTATTATAAGTACATGTAATTTCCCCTATTTTTTTCCTTCACATGTTCTGACGAGAACCCTTGTGCAGAAATTTCCTAGGCACGATGATGATGAAGCCGGTGGGTCCGATGTGCATGAGATTGATGCTCAACCTCTTAGGCGTAATCCTTCTAGAGGAAAGAATGTTGTTACTGAGCCGCAATCGAGGAAGAAGCCAATCATCGAGATTCCCGATGAAGATGACATATTCGGTGAGGATTTCTCGGATGACAAGGTCGATGGGAAGGAGATGGGCGAGAAGGGTAGTCATGAGGTGGTCGTGCCAGCTGATTTGGTAGGCGACAAACAAGAGCCCATGAAGACACACGAGTTGGTAAAGGTTGTTAATGCTGAACCGGAAGTACTCCCTCGTCTGCCCCGGATCACTGATGGATCTATGTCTAGTGCTGAAACCTCATTTACCGTCTCTAGCCCTACCCTGAACTCTCTTGGAGCGCTCACTTCCCCCGACTTTGGAGCGTACACTGATGAACAAATGCTCGGTGCAGTGCCGCTTTATAACGATATAGCTCGGACTCTTGATACGGTGGTGAGTGACTTTGTATGCCTGGGTGATGCCCCACTTCTTAATATCTTCCTAATTGTCTCCTGCCCTTTTAACTTGTTTACTTGTATCAGATCCTTAACCGGGTACGGTTGGATGCTGCCAATCGTCGTAGGGAAAGGAAGTTGGTGGAATCTCTCCAACTTAAATTGCAGAATGAGAAGAGTCGTGCGCATGAGCTAGAAATTAAACTCGTCGATGATCAAGGTGTGTTACAATTATAAAAACCTTAACTTGTGTTGATTGAGTTTATCGTGCAAGTATCCTGAGTCGGGTGTCCTTCTGCTAGCCGAGATAGCTAGTATAGGTTTAGATGCTTCTTTGGAGTTTAGAATCATGAAGAGGAAGTGGGATATTGAAAAGGATTTAGTGGAGAATCTTCGTCGGCGAATGGAAAACAAGGATGGGAAAATAGATCGCCAATCTGATGAGATCGAAGAACTTCAAGGTGAATTAGACCGATATCGACAGTTTGAGTATGCCCCTGAAGAAATAGACAATTTGCGAGCTCACTTGGGTTCTTCTCAACGCCTTGCTGCTGAGAAAACTGCTTTGGCCACGGACCTATAACAGTAGGTAGACTCTTTAAAATTGAAAAACCGAGACCTTCACGAGGATCGCCGACGAATTTTGATGGATAAAGATGTAGTGGAGCGAGATAATAGGGATTTGCTGGGCAAAGTGGGTGAATTTGACAAAATGGTGGGTGAACAAGAATGGAGTAGGTCGCAGCTTTCAGTGCTCCAAGTGTCGCGCAATCGTTTAATGGACGAGTGGAGTGAACATAAGAATTATTGCCCCAATAATGAATTTAATGAGCAATGCTATAACGAGCTAACCATGAAATTTTCCATGGCCGAAGATGAGTTCTCCAAGTCGGTAGAATCGCTTCAGTCAGTGTTACCAGCCCTTTCAGGTCTCTTAGACGATGTGTTGAGGCAGTTCCTTAGGATTAGATTATTTTATGTACTTGTGAAATTGCTAAACCATATTCAATGAATAATCCCGTGTTGTTGTAATCTTGTAGCCGAGAAAAAACGTTCTCAAGAATTGGATCTGGAGGTTCGACAGTTGAAGCGGGTCGAGGCCGATTTGGGTACCAAGTTGACCAATGCCGAGGCGGCCAATTTGCAGCTTACCCAAAAGGTTGAGGATGAACGCGTCGCCCATGAAGAGGAGATAGACGAGAAGGTTCAGTCAGGTATTTTTGAGTATGTGGAGAATAAGCGGCGCGAGATCACGCAAAGGAGGGCCGGCGTTGTTACCCCCCAAGTCTTAAATTCTCCTTTTATAGTGTTGCGCCACTAAGTTGCCCTTTGTCATGGGTTGTAAATCGATTTGAACACATCTTCCCTTTTTACTTCTAATACACTACTTGCTTGTTTAAAATGGGGTGCTGCGTCGCTGATGTTGTACTTTTTATTCATGTTATACTTTTTACTTCGTGGGGTTTCATGACGCTTTTCGTGCTTCCTTAATTGGTGTATGACGCCGTCGCTTTAAATTTTGTTTCTTATGTCATTCCTACAATTGTTGATCATGTATGTTAGTATTTTAACCTTTTCTGTCGATCACACCCAACAAGGAGGGTCATAGGGCCCAATGCCATGTCCTTATTAGGGCATTTGATCACTATCTCTTGGATTCAGTGGAAGGGTATTATTCAACCTAATTTTAGGTTCGATTGCCCCGAGCGGTTATCGATCAACCAATCTCGGGCAAGTGGTCATAGCCACCTGCAATGGGGGCGACCTTTCAAATGTAAGTAGGCTACCTAGATGAGAATACCTCATGTCTGGTCATTTTGTTTCTTATGTCATTCCTACAATTGTTGATCATGTATGTTAGTATTTTAACCTTTTCTGTCGATCACACCCAACAAGGAGGGTCATAGGGCCCAATGCCATGTCCGACCTCACTATCTAGTAGGCTATCCTAGAGTGGTCATAGCCAGAATACCTATCAGCATGTGGAAATGGTTTCCAACCACCAGAAACCTTAGGCTACCTCGGCACTTGCACACTTCCACTGCCCCGAGTACGAATAGCCAGACGACTGTAAGTCACCTCGGCACTTCCACACTGGCTTTGCCCCGAGTACGAATGCCCATTCGAGTGTAAGTCACCTCGGCACTTCCACACTGGCTTTGCCCCGAGTACGAATGACCATTCGAGTGTAAGTCACCTTGGAACTTCCTCACTGGCGTTGTCCTGAGTACGAATGACCATTAGTCGCTCATGCCCTATCTCATACCCCTCACGGTTTTAAAAAAATAGAAGACAAGTATGCTCACCTTTTCTCCGCACCTCCCTTTAGGGGTGGTAGAGTTTCAGAAACTTAACGTTCCAGAGTTTGGGCTCTTTTTTTCCATCGAGTTTAAGTAGCCGATACGATCCCTCGCCTGTCTTAGACGCAATTATGTATGGCCCACCCCACTTTGGTGCTAGATTTCCGCTCTTTTTGTCTCGCTCCCAGTCGTCCAGAAACTTCAGCACTTGCTGCCCTAGTTGGAATTCTCTTGGGCGAACACGCTTGTTGTACTCTCGTTGTAACCTCCTTTGATAGTTTTCCATTTTTTGCAACGCCATCTCCCTTGTTTCTTCCAAATCGTCGAGTTTTTCCAAAATTAGATCGGACGAGACGTTTCGCCTCCAAGATTCTGTTCTAGTAGTAGGGATCATTCCTTCCGTTGGTAGAATCGCCTCGTTTCCGTAAGTAAGCATGAACGGCGAGAACCCTGTAGCTTCCCTCCGTGTGGTTCTGTATGCCCATAAAACGTTGTATAGATCCTCGCACCAGTCACCATATTCCCCATCCAATTTATTATTCATGTTTTAGGTGATTGTTTTGTTGGTGATATCGGCCTGCCCATTAATCTGAGGGTAAATGGGTGTAGCTTTACTCTTCCTGATATTATACGTGTTGAACAAAAGATCTATGTTTTACCCTTGGAGTTGTTTTCCACTATCGGAGACGATAGCTGCTAGGACCCCAAAGCGGCAAATGATATGCTCCCAGATAAACTTAAAGACATCTTTGTCTCGGATGTGCCTTAGTGGTGCTGCCTCTACCCACTTGGTAAAGTAATCCGTGGCCATGATCAAGTATTTCCTCTGCCCTGTTCCTACATGCAACGGTCCGAAAATGTCTACCCCCATTTGGAGAAGGGCCATGGGATTATAACAGAGTTTAAAGGTACGCCTGGTGCCTGTATTTTCTTGCCAAACCGTTGACATTCTTCACAAGCTTTCGCCATTTCCTTTGCATCTTCGTTCATGTACATCCAAAAATAACCCATTGTCTTTGCCTTGGCCGATAAGCTTCTCCCCGAGCTGTGGTTTCCAGCGGCTCCATAGTATAATTCATGCAAGATTATGTGGCCTTCCTCTCTACTTATGCACCGTAAAAGTGGCCCTAAGTAGGATTTCCTATATAATATCCATTCCCTTAGCTCGTAGGACCCCGACTTACTTTTTATTTTATTTATCTCGGGCCGACCCTTGGGTAGCTCGCCCGTTTCCAGGTATTGGTGTATCGGCTTTTCTAATCGCCCTCTTTATATCGATTGGCTGTGTTAAAAGCCACATCGATCCGTATGTCCGGTGTTTCTGGGATTGAGGGAGTAAGGAGCCTCATAACACAAATGCCCTCTATGCTCGGGTCTACCAGCTGTGAGGCGATGTAAGATAGAGCGTCCGAGTGCCTGTTATCTTTTCTACAAATATGACGGAACTTGATGCTTGGTATTTGGTTGATGTAAAACTGGGCGAGCTCCCAATACTTTGGCAACACGGGGTCGTGTGTCACATATTTGCCCGTAATCTTCCGAATCACCAACTCTGAATCACTAGTTAAGCAAACCTCCTACAACCCCATTTCTACAATTATTCGTAAGGCGTGGATTGTCGCTTCGTACTCGGTGACATTATTTGTTGCTTTGAATTCCAGCCTGAATGAGTGCACTACCTTTCTTCCTTTCGGCATGGTGAAGACTAACCCAAGGAATGACCCCTCTTTGTTTGATGCCCCATCGACGAATACTTCCCACCGTGTAGGACTACTGGCTGCTAATAGGTCAGCAGGCTCTTCTCGTTCTTCCATCATCCCAAGTATATCTTCAACCTCGTCTTCATCGCTTAGTGGGAAATCTGCTAGGAAGTCGTCCACTACTTTTCCTTTGATCGCCGTCCTCGTCTCGTACACCACATCATATTTTTTGATTAAGGCTCCCCATTTAGAGATTCTCCCTGATCGCCCTGCATTATCCAAAACTGCTTCGATAGGCGATTTGGTGAGCACCTGTATGCGATGAGCTTGAAAGTATGTTCGGAGTTTAGAAGCAGAAAAAGCTAGTACAAGTACCATCTGCTCCATTCTGGTATAGTTTTTCTCAGTCGGACTTAGTGTTTTGCTAGTAAAATACACCGGCTTCTCCGCATTCCCCTCCGTCCTAACCAACAATGCACCAATGTCATATGACGTCGCCCCTAAGTATAATGTGAGGATTTTTGACGGCTTGGGCCTCTGAAGAACCGGGAGGCTGGCAAGGTGTAACTTGATATTTTGAAAGGCCTCTTCTCGGGACGCCTAACAGGATCGTCCATAACTGCTTTAGCCTCCGCACTAGCTTCTTGTACTCCCCTATCTCTCAATTCGGCTTGAATTTCTTCTAGGGCGATAAAATATTCTTGCATTTTCCGCATCTCCTTTAAGGTTTTTGGCTTTTCAGAGAACAAATCTACCCAGATGGGGTCCGATCTTCCCAATGCGTTTTCGAATCCAAAGATAGATTGATCTATTGGTACTTTCCCAATTTCAGCACACAGTTTCCTCCACCTATCGGTCAAGGTTCAAGGGATCCCTGAACCTCCGGGCGAGGGTGAATAGTTTGTTCATTCTTGGCCGAGGTCGGCTGTTGTGCATATAGGTTTCAATAAAGGCCTCAATTAGTGCCTCATAACCATCGATCGATCCAGGTGGAAGTGAATAAAACCAATCTCTCGCCTCGCCCTCCAAGCTGACTGGAAATAATTTACACATGACTACCGTGTTATTTTTCCATTGGTTCAATGACATGGTATACATTCTTAGATGCTCGACCGCATCTCCTGTTTCGTCGAATCTAGAAGGAAATGTAGGTAAGGTACACTTTGGTGGGAACGACATTTGTTCAAGTTCTTTGTAGAAAGGTGTCTTCTCGGCCTCGCTCATAATTTCCGCCAGTTTGTTCTCTTCGCTACTTCCTGATATCTCTTTAATCTTTGCCTCCAAATCTTTGAGTTTAGCTTATGTCGCCCCGTCCTGTCGTCCGCCCCTTTCTCTCCTTTCTTCATTAGTAGACGAGTCCTCGGGTGGTCCATACCCTCGTGGGGATGGTATGGGAGGTCATCTGGACTGACTAGGGTTGGTCGGCCCAGTCATAGGTGGTCGCTGACCTGATCGGCCATGATTACTCGACGTTCATCAGCTGGAAGATCCTCTTGATCTGGTTTGCCGGTTCCTCAACTGATAATTCTCAAACTCCATGGCGAGATTCCGTCGCTGGAGCTCTCTTAGTGTCGCTTCTTGTCTTCTTTGACTTTCTAAAATGGCCAATAGCATCGGGTATGTGCTTTCATGACTAGAATGTCCATTAGGGTGGTGTGGCAGAGACTGTAATGGTACCGATGTTGGTGGTGGGGGTAGTATCGGACTTGTTGCATGACCTGTTGCATGGACTGGTTCAGGGACGACATTGCTAGCTGCTCCTCGCCCCAACTTAATCTGCATGAGACACTCTTGTTCTCTTCCTAAGGCTTCCTGGTACTCACCTTATTGCCTTGCTCTTTGTATCTGGGCTTGTGCTGCAAGCGCTTCCTCATCGTTCTATGTATCTGAAGCTGTAAGTCCATCTACTTGGTCAACTCTCCTATGAGTCAAGATAACCTGGTATAAGGGTAGGGTATCATCATCTCTCCCAAGATCCACTCCCTCATCAACAGTTGGCATGCCTCGTGCATCTGCATAAGATTCCTCGGGCGGTGGTTGTCGACTTCCTTCTTTCCTCGGCCCAGTTACCCCTGCTTGCATGCTTCTTCTAGTAACCGTACGATTCCTTAACGTCCTTCCCGTCCCTGAAGTACTAGCGATCGGGTGTGGCGCATGGTGAGCCGAGTGTCGTCCTTACCTACGTCAGCAAATATAAAGAACACCTTACTTTCACCTAATATTGGAAATAGACATTCAAAAAGGTGAAAAATATTCGATTGACACAAAAATTGTCACTACGTCAGAGCTTGCAGATATAAAGCCTACTCCGGTTATCGAATGGGTGCTGCCTATCTACCCTATTTTGACTCTATGCTGACTTTGTGGCAGATTTTACGCTACGTCACTATCATTCCGTACGACATCTCCTTTGGTACTTGACCTCCGCATTTAAGCTAGTTTGTCCTTCATTCTATATGCTCTAAATCATTAAACTCACGCACGTGATGATTGAAAGGTACGACATGTAAGTCAAAAAATTAACTCGAGTCTCTACTGTTGTTATATTCTCAAGATATCTTCATGGATGTCTTCCATGGATCCTCTCAAAGAACTTTCTGACGACTAGACAGCATCGCCGGACTAGATTTTTCTCCCTCTTTTTTCCTGATCAGACGACGTGGGTTGTTGTCGATCAATGAAGCAAGGGTACAAATGCAAAAACGCTTACCAAGAACTTGGAAACAAACTCTCCTTACTAAAATAACATCTAGAACATGGCTTCCACGATGGGAAGCCTAAAATCGGCAGCTTATCATGCAAAAGACACCTTAAACTTGACCTTTTGTAATTCTAAGCACACAAACTTTGTACCGCAACAAGAAAATAACTTATTTACCACTAAACTTCACTTAACCATTGAAAACAAACAGTCATCCTATCAGCAGATTCTCAACCTAGCTCCTAACCTGTGCTGTCGATCGCCGGTGAGCTTATGGAGATTTTCTGCTGATCAAACCGTTTATGGGCGAAGAAACGAGAACTCTACCATACCTTGTAAAGACGTTGCTACTGCTTTAACTTTTCATGTACACTAAATGACTCAAACAACAGGAAATGGGCGGCTTCGGCCAACATAGTTCGTCCTAGCTTCCACTACAACACTTAAACGTGTATTCAGGAGCTTTTGATCGTCTCTAAAGGCCTTTTAGGCAAGGTATCCGGAGATCTTAGTCAGATCCCCTTAGTCGGCGCAAGAATGTAGATGCATTTTATTACAAACAACATCCAAAGGATAGATATCTTATACTCATGCAAGTGAAAGTAAGAACTTAACAATAGACACAAGGATATACGTGGTTCGGTATGATTACCTATGTCCACGGGGGTGAAAGGATGAATATTATTACTTCAAGGTGTTACAATGGTGTCACTCTCCAAGTTGAACTCTCTTCCTTATAAGATGAACTAGTTCCCAACTTTCTTTCTCTCTAGTGCGATTTCAAGTCTCTATTTCTCTCCAAATTACAACCTATTCTCTCTTGGATACAAGTTCTTCTATTTATAGGGGAGACTACATACAACCAAACTATGGTTTTGGTCACAATATATCTATCTTGAAGTCTTGTGTCGGGCCCGCTCGTGTTGTCTCTCCTTTTGTAAACATGGCCGATGTAATTTGGTTCTTTAGCAGTCTCTTATCCGAGCCGATCCTTTTATGTGTTCTCTTGGTCCGATGTCTCCCTTCTAATATTGTCGCCCTTTCGGTTGGCCGATATGGCACGTATCTTCTTATCCCTTTGACTAACGCTCCTTGTTTGACCAAATATGTCTCGTATGTCATCTTTGTCAGAGGTCTGGAGTCAAGTCTTGTCCGACAACTGTATAGTATTCATGTCTAACCCACGTGGTTCCTTAATCCTCGCGCCTGCTAGCCTCTATCCCATGCTTCTCTCTTCTTCGTCCTTGGTTACATCATAGCTTAGGATGTTTCCACCTAGCTCTGTGGATAATATACACCTAAAATAGACATAAATACAAAATTTATTGTAGATTATTTATTATAGTAACTTCAACTAAATTAAAATAAAAAAAAATTATTTTTTTGGACAATCAACATATTTCAATTCATTCAAATCAAAACAGTGATTACATATTCCCTTACAAAAATGACAAAAATATCAAAATAAAAGATAATCAAGAACCCAATACAAATAAGGACATCAATTACAAGTAGATCGCGAAGAGAAAGAACAATAAACTGCAAAGATATCCAATTTCTTATTATGTATAAGGGAGAGATGATGGTATATCCGGAAATGATTTCCGACCATTTAATTAGATTGTAGTCTTCTTCGAAAAGAGATGATCCTAAAACAAAGGAGTAATTTTCCCATGAATTTGTCGATCCACACAAATGCAGATGCTGATTGAAAGCGATGTAGTGATGAACCGTCGATGTTTTTGAATCGAGATAAGCAAGCCAAGAACTAGCCATTGAAATTTGAAGAACTCGCCCCATAACGACGAAGAAAAATCGCCCCAAAATGGCGAAAAAAATATGTCAAAAGACACCAGAAACGATGTAAAAACATCTTATTCATTACCTATCATCAAAAACTTTGAAAGCAAAAAAGATTCTTGCTCAGATTTGGTCCATTTGAGCAAGGCAGCTCAAAGGTTTTTTTTTTTTTGAGAAAGAGAAGAGAAAGAAAGAGAAGGAAGAGAAAATAAATTATTATTATTTTATATATATAACTTATTTCTTTGTAGTAATTGAATTATTGTCTCTCCTTTTGATGGGTCTTCACAAATATCCCTAACAAACTTTACAAATGTCCCTGATGGCATAATTGAAATTTTATTGAAATTTTTTATTTTGATGATTTCCATTTTTAGCCCTATGTGTTTATACAACATCTTATTCAATTCTGAGAAGAAACTTCATTCTTCTTCTCTATCGTCGCCACCACAAACCAGCACCACCAGCTCCGCCGCATCCGCCACTACTATCAACAGATTGAACACTAATTTTGTTTCGATTTAAACTGATTTCAGTTAGTTATTAATTGTTCTTCATCATCTTAAGTTAGGGATTGATTTCGAAACCAGATGCAGAGATTGATTTGGTTTTTAGGGTTTCAATTTTTGAATTTGGATTACCATCTCCATGTCAGCACACCAACAATCGAGACGTATCAACAACAGATGAAAATCCTTCTTCTTATATAATTAATTAATTCTTAAAATCATATCCAAAGAAATCGAGATCTGATTTTTTAGGTTTTGAAATCAAGTTTTGAGCAAAGTCTGCGAACTATTGGTGATCGATGTTGGCATTGGAGATGGTGATGTGATTCGATTCGATGGAAAATAATCAAAAATAATGGATGGATTTTCATATTTGAATTTTCTGAAAACCAATTTTACTGTTTAAACTGATCGATTGTGGTGGTGGTTCTGGTTGGTTGGAATGATGAATTGGAGATATATATAGTGGTGATTCTAATTTTTTGTGGTGGTTCACAATTAGCTGGTGTGTAGCTCAAAGAAGGTGGTGAAGTTGCAAGCTTCAAATGAACATTCATCAACCTTTTTGATAATCTCTCTTCTGAAGTTGATGTAGTTGCAAGTTTAGAATTTGTGTGTTAAAATTCAATTGGTTTATTAACGGCAGAAGAAGAGGTGGATGAGTGTGAGAAATTCCTTGAAACAGATGCAACATAGGTGGATGATGGACAACGTCAGTCAACAACTCAAAGAACAAAACAATGGAGCTCCAATAATCGCCGTAAATGAGAAACCAAATATCGATATCAACAGTCAGGTTCGCTTTGCGCTTATGTGTGAAATATTTCGATTTAATAAGTTGTGTTAAGCTTTAGATTAACTGTCGCTGAATGTTATGTTGTTGGTTGCAGGGAGTTAACGGAACTGTGCCATCTGAACAAAATGTGGGAGTAGTGCCAGAAGGTTTTGCACGATGAAAATGTGAGTTTTGACAGAGATCCGTTAATTTCATTTCATTTGATTTTCCATATGTTATATTTGTCTAGATGGTTAAGGTTTAATACTTTCAAAGAGTACTGTGCTTGTTATGTAGTGAACATAGTGGGAACATAGTGTGCTTGTTATGTAGTGAATACTCCACATGTATGCAATTAGTGAAGAGTACTGTGCTTGTTTTTTTTGCGAACAAACCCCAGTAAGAGTGAAATTTTGCGTTCTTCAATGCAAGTCACACCATCTCTCTTATTTTTTTAATTGGTTTTGTACTTTCCCAATGCAATGATTGGGTGTTATCTTGTGCATGGGTGCATGTGTGCTCAAGTTAATAAAACCCTTATAAGGGATGTTTTAAAGTAGTGACATTACCAATTTAACCTTAACCCTAATTAAAATTAAAACCAATATCTACCTAATCCTAATCTATTAACAAAAAACAAAAAACAAAATCCGACCTTCCCCTTCCCTAGCCGCACACGAACTGGTTTTGAGAAAGAACAAAAACCAGTTGGTTTGATTTTGATTCGTTTAATTGAATAGATATCATCAAAATAGGGTTCAAATGGAAGTTTAACCTATATATAAGACACCCAGAATTGTTTACATAAGATTTTGGTTTAGTTGGTTTGATTTTGATTCATTTAATTGAATAGAAATCATCAAAATAGGGTTCAAATGGAAGTTTCAGTGCGTTGTTCGGTTAGGACGAGTTTCAAAAAAACCCTAGTTTCTTAACTGAACTTCATGAAAGGAAGAACATGAAGAACAGTTCGGTTGGTTCGCAAAGAAGCTAAAACTATTTTCTAACCGCACATTACCAATATTACAAAAAAAAAAAAAAAAATCCAATGCAACCGAACTGTGCTATTTTTCCCACTGTGTAGAGTTTTGATTTAACCGAACTTTGCCCAATATGTTTGGTTGGTTCGCAAAGAAGGCTAAAACTATTTTCTAACCGAACTTTACCAATATTACAAAAAAAAAAAATCAATGTAACCGAACTGTGTTATTTTGCCCGCTATGTTGAGTTTTGATTTAACCGAACTTTTCCGACTATGTTCGGTTGGTTCGCAAAGAAGGATAAAACTATTTTCTAACCAAACTTTACCAATGTTACAAAAAAAATAAAAATCCAATGTAACCGAACTGTGCTATTTTGGCCACTATGTTGAGTTTCAATTTAACCGAACTTATCCCACTATGTTCGGTTTGTTCGCAAAAAACCTTGACAAACCGAACTCTTCACTAATTGCATACATGTGGAGTTCGGTTAGATATTGGTTGGTATGAAGTTTGCGAAACAACCGAACTTTGTACACTTGGTAAAATCTTAATCAAAGTGAAGTTCGGTTAGATATTGGTTGCGAACCAACCGAACTTTTAGACCCTAAAGTTCGGCAACATTGTGGGCAAACCGAACATTACTCTGTAAATCCTATAAACAAAGTTCGGTAACATGTCTGTTAACCGAATGACTAAAAAACTTCATTACACTACAAGAAACTTCATGTACTGCAACACGTGATCGTATGGCAAGAGCCCACTTTTCGTGTGGCAACATCCTTTTGACACATAATTTTTTTTTGCCACACCGTGTGGAAAAAAACCGTGTGACAAAAAGTTATTGGCACACCTTTAATATGGTGAAGAAATAGATAGGTTTTATGCCACACCAAAAGGTGAGGCAATAACATGAGGCAAAAACCATTTTTCTAATTTAATTATTATTTTATTTTCATTTTTTTTTTAAATAGGTTTTATGCCACACCAAAAAGTGAGGCAATAACATGAGGCAAAAAGCATTTTTATTATTTAAATATTATTTTATTTAAAAAAATTGTTGCCACACAACTAGTGATGCAATAATGTGCGCCTAAAAATAATTTTTTTAATATATAATTTTATTTTTATTTTAATTTAAACAATATTTCTGCCACACCAAAAGCCTGAGTGAAACAACAAAATATCTATTGCAACATGTGCGCCAACGCGTTCATGAACACTTTTTTTTTTTTAAAACACAGACGTTATACAGTAAAATTGTATTAAAAAAAATCATTTTACTTGCATGAATTAAATGAGAACAAATAATTCAAATTGAATTAAAACCAAAAATATATGTTAAGAGCGAGTTCAGTAACCTGCGTGTTTGGAAAAGGTGACCGAACTACACTTTCAGATGTGTTTGGTTACCTGTTATTCACATAAGGTAACCGAACATTCCCAAATCTACTTAAAAAAATTACATTTTTTTTGAAATTTTGGATCAATTCAACCATCCAAGAAATAACTCATATTCGGATCATTGTGAAGATTAACGAATACTCTAGGAGAGGAAGGAGATGAAGATTCAGATGAGCTATCATCACTTGAATACTCAAGCTTAGTGAACTCCAAAACCCATCTGATTTTTTAATCTCACTAATTATCTTTCACTTAATCATTTTACTAATCCTTACACTAACTATTATTAACACTAACTAATCATTACCCAAAATTAATCAGGAGGGTAATTTAGGTATTAGTATAAATATCTAGATAAGGGGTGACCTAGATTTACATCTAATGTCTTACCCAAAATAAAACAATGGTCCCAAAAAAAAAAAACCATGGTCTCCAAAAAATGGTTCTTTCAAAAAGTAGCCTCGAACATCTTTATATTCTTTGCCTTTTTTTTTTTTTTATTGTTCTAATAACAAAAATGAAAATCCAGCACAAATCCATTGCGATGAAACAACCCAAGAAAGGATGAAGGGTGCAATGAAACATAAGATGAAATCTATTTTTTTATTCGCAAGAAGGATTGATAAGAGCAATGTAGTCAATCTCGGATTTTAGTGTTACCCCGAGGTCGGGGTTGAGATACCAGGACAATTTTATTTTCGGAGATTTTCGTAGAATTTTCGAAGTCTTTATTTAAAAAGTTATGCCGGTAATATGTATGTCAAACATTTTGCATAAGTTAAACTTGTATAAATGTAAATAAACAACACTAATGTTTTTTTAAAAAAAGTAAAGAAAATCGAGTTTTTAAGGGATGAATCTGATTTTTGTTACTAAATTTTCATATGCTGAACTTGTCACGACAAAATCTCGGCTTTATCTTTGAGTCTTTGGGTTAAATCCTGTCTTGGAAAGATTGAGAAACTGGTATCTTGGCCAAGGTTGACTACACTAGTTATTAGGAGTACCAAAAATATGAGACGCAAACTTAGTTGGGACAACTAGGTTCACTTAGACAGGGTGCTATGGTCGTTCAAGATTCAACATTCAGCCTAAAAATAATTATGAAAGCGTGGTCATTTCCCGGATTCAACTTAAGGTTCAAACTGCTATCTTATCTCAGCATTCAACAAAGCATGGGATGCAAACTTAGTTGAGACAAGTAGGTGCACTTAAACTGGGTGCTACGGTCGTTCAAGATTCAACATTCATCCTAAAAAACATTATGAAAGTGTGCCCTTTCCTCTGATTCAAATTAAGGTTCAAGCATTTGCTTGAATGTTATCTTGAACCAACACGGGAGTGACCAATGGTTAGGCGCTTAGAAATCTGCGTTAGCTTCCAACGGTTGGCTTTCAAAAGCATATTCTCCCAGAATATGCTTTCCAGCATATAATAGTTTGGCGCTGGGCGACTAACCATTTGGCGCCCCACCTGGGCGCCTAGCCATTGGTCGCTGGTGTTAAATATTCCTCAAAGTGCAGCTTCAAATTTTGAAATACATTATCATGTCTCCATGTCTTTCCATATTTAGGATTGTCCTCGTAATCAGCTTGACCTCTGGTGTACTGTTATTTTTAGGGGTAATCCAGGAGAGGCTACTCATTTGGCGCTCTGACCGAGCTGACTAGGTCAAGCGTCAAATGATTTGGCGCTCTACCAGAAGCACCCAATGGTTAGACTCTGGGTGCCCAATGGTTAGTCGATTTTAGAGGGAATGTTGAACAACTGTAGGGATGGGAGGTGGTTCATAGTAAAGTTGCACCATCTTGAATATTGAATCTAGAATCTTGAACCTTGAATGACCACAACACCCAGTCTTAAAACAATTTTTTTAATGAATCTTTGCTTAGATATTTAGAAAATTTCTTGTGGATTCAAAAGTTGAAAGAATCCTGAAGTTAAGACCGTATAAAACCTCACACTACTGGATAACTATAGTGTATAAGTGGGACCAATGTTGGCTGATATCTACGTGGTCACGTCGTAATAAATCGATAATAGAGAAGCAGTTTGTGACCAATCGAATATGACCACACTTACTCTAAACCACTCGATTAGTTTTCCATATGTTAGATCCAAAGTGGCTACATGTGAGAGAATGCGTTGAGATTAATCCCTTTATGAGAAACATAAAATCCCGTAGTTAATAAGTCTTGGGAAACCCTAACCATGCAAGTTGGTTTCGACGTTAGTTAAGAACATGCATGGACTTCAACATGGAATCAGAATTACTGAGGGGTCATATTTTCACGAGTAAAGGGAAGGGTATGTCAGAGTCTGGACTATATATTCTTGAGCCAAGAATGACTATGTCTTAGGGAGTGCGACACTTAGGGTATGGTTAAATGAGTCCCATAACACCCAATAAAAGTATGTGGCGATGAAATATAAGTAACAATTCATTGTATACAACTAGGTAAGGCCTTTTAAGATCGATGACTTCAGGAGATGTATATGGGATCGGGTCGTTACATGTAGCAGGACAAACATTTAACCACCTCAATACTACAACAATAACAAGGATTCGTCCTAAGAAATATGTTTTAACACCCCGACTTAAGCACATATCATCAAGAACCATGCACTCTACATCTCTAGCAATATGTCTAGCCTCTGTAACTCCAAGATATCCCTTTGCAGCTCCATTATAGTAGCATAAGCTCATCATATTCATGATGATACTGATAAATGCTTAATTTATATGTTTTGAATGTCAAATCCATACTTGTTTTAGCTATATTTCTTTCATATTGCCTTGTATTTTGATTGTTTTGTAGTTTGTGTCTTTTATTAGGTGAATCATCCAAAACGAAGTGGAAATAGATACACAAATGAAGTTTACAAGTGGAGAAGGTCCATAGACCAATTAGAACTCGTTCGAATTCATGATTTCTTATTTCTTGAAGAAAACAAAAATGCAAAGGCAACGCAAAAAGGATAAGCTCATTCCGAGTTCATATGAAGAAGTTTTGAACAAAATGGTGAAACCAATTTGTATTTAGTTTCCGTTGGGCTATTTTTCGCATGGGTGGGATTATAAAGAAATGATACGTTTTGGACTTTCCTTGGACGTGAAAAATAAGGGGTTTTGTTGGATTTTGAGGAGGTTAAGTGTCCTAATTAGATATGGATTAATAGGAGGTGTTAGTATTTGAGGAGGTTAAGTATTATAGCTACTTGGATAAGGATTAAAAGGAGGAGGAAATATTTGATGGTTATCAGGTTTGCTAGTTGGATATAGATATCAAGAGGAAGTTACAAAATCCTATATAAAGAGGAGCCTAGATACAACTATACATAATTCTTTGTACAACACAAGGAGGCAAGAAGAGAGGCTAACACATAGGGATGGTCATGGGGCGGGTATGTCAAATCCCAGTCACTGCCCCGTTCGTATAAAAAATACCCATACCCGCCACGTTACCCACATGAATTGGGACGGGGCGGGTATGGGGAATACCCGTATGGGGCGGGTTTTCCCATGGTTTACCCGTTACACGGTGTTAATAAATAAAGTTGTTTATAATCAAAACTTAAATTTGAAAAATAATAACATAACAATAATACATTCTAAAATTTTAAATTCAGAAATTCATCTTAAAGTGAAAAAATGAAGTTTTAAATGACTTATTAGTTTTTCTACTTTTCCCTTTCTCATTCTATCTTCGTCCATGTTAATCATTTCATTATCTGTATCATTTTCACTATTTTAACTTTCAGATAATGTATTTAATCACACCAAAGAAACGAAAGTGATGAATATACAAGAAAGATTAAGAATATAATAAATGAAAGAAAGCTCAACTAATGGTAGAAATATAAAAATTCGATGCAAATTCTGGCATAAAATTCTAAATTCTTATAATATAAAAGCTACGGGGCGGGTATGGGGCGGGGATCTTGAATCCCGTCCCCACCCCATCCCCGTAGCTTAGGTTTCGGGTATTACCCATACCCGACCCCATCCCCATTTGTGCGGGTAAAACCCTACCCAAACGGGGCGGGTACCCACGGGGATGGGTTTGGGTGGGGCAAATGGCCATCCCTACTAACACAAGAGATTAAGGTTTTCCCATACATGGGAAAACTATAGTAATTTTATTGTTCTATTTTCTTCTTCTTCTTTTTATATTTTTCATGGATTTTAGTAAATTCATGCATGTGTAGCTAATTTTTATTGATTGAGGATGAATTACATGTTCTAAACCAAAGTTAAATTGGTATACAAATTTATTTGAAAATTTTAATCATTGACCAATTGTCTTTACTTTGTCTAATGTTTATGAGTAATTCTTCGACTTTTTTGAGTACACACAAAATTAATCTATTGATTATTCCGTACTAGTAGAAGTTAAGAGGTAAGTAATAGTCTCTTAATTCTCTACACAAGTAGAAATTATGAGACGTTGCACGAGGATAATTTGGAGCAGTTACTAGTGAAGATGACACCCGCAGGTGAACTTTGAGCTAAGAGTTTAGGGGTATGCATGCTTCTAGTTGGAATGCTTTAAGACTCATCTGATACAATACAATACATAATTGATTTCAAGTTTAGTATTCACATCCAATCCATCATCTAATGGATGTCTAAATGGACGGATTGGATGCGAATGACTTAGTGAATTTTAGTTTTAGAAATACTAGAATTGATAAATAATCTCAATAATAACACCAATAGATTGTTATTATAAAGGAGAAAATCCTTCATTACCTTTTCTTATTTGGCTCTTAATTTCAATAAAAATTCAACGAAAGTAAATGATGGAAAAATGAAATGAACATATAGTGATCTTATGTAACTAATACTCTATCCTTATTTTACTTATATTCAATATGATATGTATGAAAGTGCGTCCAACGAATAAGACAACATTTTTGGAAACACAGGGCATACCAAATACACCCAACTTTTTCGTTCGACAACATGTATAGGTAAAACTTAATACAATAGCAAGTAGACCAACTATAGATCCTTGAAAATATGTATATAGAGTTTATATCTCAACCACTACTCAATTAGTATGTGTATAGACACTGAGTCAGTGAACCTGATTGTTTAGTAGAGTACTTGGACGATCTCAAAAATAAATATCCAAGATCAATATAGTCGTATCCAAATAATCTAATCGGAATTCTGCCAAGTGATTAAACTTGTTATCTATATTTCAAGATACAAATTCTATAAGAAACAAGTTTCATAAACGATAACAATTAAGCAGAGATATCTACTTATATTGAATACGTACAGACCTGTGTAAAATCAAATTATAAAAATAAACAATATAACGCGAAAAAGGAAAAATACGAGACACCATAAATTTTGTTAACGAGGAAACCGAAATAAAAGAAAAACCCCGGGACCTCGTCCATATTTTAACGCCATACTGTATTAAGCCGTTATAGACACTAGGATACTATCTACTTCGGACTAGAACGTAGTTAAGACTGAACCCATCGATCCTTCAAGGGATTCAGTTACAGTCACGCTCTTCACGTATCTTGAACCTTGCAAGCCTCTACGCACTTGATTCCCTTAGATGACGTCCTTTACATCCTAAGAGTTGTTTCAGCCGAAGTGAATACTTTTGATACCAATGTGCCTCTAACATATAAGCCTATTTGATTTCCGTTTAGATTAAAAATCAAGGCGAGAAAATATGTATGCAATAGACAAATCTAGAATACCTCACCAATTCAAAATTTACGACTCCCGATGAGCATCCTAGATTCTTAATCACCTCTTAAGAATCTTCAAAAGATCAATTAAGAACAATTTTCAGATATTTATCTTGTAATACCCCGATTTCGGTAGTGGTTCGCCGATGGAATGAAATATAGATAATGGTTTCTCCTTTCCTAATACCGAGGTCTGATGGGTTCACCTGACTGAGTTGTGGGAAGAAAATTCTCAATAAAGCGTGCTCGGCCCAAAGTAGTCACAGGATGGGTGACCTCTTGGGAAGCTGTTGTTGGATGACAAGAATACTGCAGTTGAAAATCCTACACTGTTGGATAACTGCAGTGGGGTAAGTGGGAACAATATCGGTGTTAGTTGGGATACAACTAGGGACGGTGCGCTTGTGCTCATGTGAGAGAGTATGTTAGGAGGTTATGGCACATACTGTTGTCACAAGAGGTAAGTAAATTTTTCAGCACAATTGGCTCCAGAGTTGGCAGAAAACTCTACAGTTAAGCGTGCTTGGGCGGGAGCATTCCAAGGATGGGTGACCTCTCAGGAAGTTACTGCTGGATTACCGCAGCGATGACCGTTGAAAAGCCCACACTGTCGGATAACCATAGTGGATAAGTGGGGACAATATCGGTGGAGGGATGGGTCATTACAAATGGTATCAGAGCCGACGACGGGTCACCTGCCGAGGGTGGGAAGGTATACATGATGGGGTTGGTCCAGTGCTTCTCTCATGAGGGGCAGTGAAAACGTCCGAGATCTGGGATTGAATATATATTCCGGAGCCGAGGACGGCTCCAATTTAAGGTGGTGGTATTATAATACCCCGATTTCGGCAGTGCTTCGCCGATGGAATGGAATATATGTAATGGTTTGTCCTTTCCTAATACCGAGGCCTGATAGGTTCACTTGACTGAGTTGTGGGAAAAACTTCCCAGTCAAGCGTACTCGGCTGAGAGTAGTCACAAAATGGGTGACCTCTCGGGAAGTTGTTGCTGGATGACCGCAATACTGCAGTAAAAAATCATACACTAATGGATAACCGCAGTGGGTAAGTGGGAGCAATATCGATATTAGTTGGGATACAACTAGGGACGGTTCGCTTGTGCTCAGGTGGGAGAGTAGGTTGGGCGTTTATGCCACATACTGGTCTCACAAGAGGCAAGGAACGTCTACATTATATCGAGGGTTTTTCAACACAATTGGCTCCAGAGTTGGAATAAAACTCTATAGTTAAGCATGCTCGTGTGCGAGCAATCCAAGGATGGGTGACCTCCCGAGAAGTTACTGTTGGATTACCGCAGCAATGCCCGTTGAAAACCCCACACTGCCAGATAACCACAGTAGATAAGTGGGGACAATATCGGTGGAGGGACGGATCATTACATATCTTTAGGAATCACAAAGTTTGAGACGAAGAGAACTTTGAAATTACTATCTATCTTGCATGAAGAAGATTACAAAAACCCGATAATAGAAAAGAAAGATCGGGATACACGAACCATCAAGTTAAAGATAGTCGGACCTAGATTCAAGATTCCCCAAAGCAAATCTTTTAGTCATAAACCTAATTATGTTTCTTAGAGGAAACCTAGGTTAATATATGACGAATCTAGAATCAACTATGATACAAAGTGCCAGGGATTGATTTTCTTAGTTGAAATAACATCTCTATTTATATTTTTTCAAGAGAACTCTATTCTTCAAAAATACAATAGAAGAATTGGTCCGGTTATTGAACCGTATAATGACTATTCGGTTCGACAAGTTATCCAAAGAACGAAAAACAATTTGATGTTCATTTAAACACCTAAGAGTTTAATCATGGCGCACACACATAAGTCTTTAAATGATCAATGAAGTCTTAGAAGTGTTTAAGAGAATTCTAGCAATGTTAAACATATTAAACATAAGTCTTTGAGTATTTGCTAAAATATAAACTAGGATAGTTGGTAGGACGGTTCGTGAACCACATGGTTTATTACGAGTCAGGGTGCAAAGGTTCATGAACCGGGTTCGCCAACCTTACTAGACTACTGAATTCAGTTGGCAACGATTCATGAACCGGGCTCGCCAACTGCTAACCTACTATACCAACTTTGAAATTCAGATCACCACGTTTCTTGAACCGGGTTCGTGAACTATACCCAAACGAACTTGCGGTTTACGAACTGGTTCACCAACCTTCCTGTATTTCTGAAACTTATATATATATGGTTTGCGAACTGGTTCTCCAACCTACCCTAAGTATATTTCTCTCTTATGATGTTTGAAACATTCCCAAGTGATAAAATCATTTGCATGGGCAATTTTCAATTGATAATTCATAGAACTAATATTGTTAAAGAGCGTTGAACATCTTTGCTAAATCATATTTAAAGATTTTTCACAAGACAAGCTTGACTCGAAACTTCTTCTTTGTAGATCTACTAGAAGTCATACAACATAGTCTCAACAAATAAAATAGTAAGATAGTGAGTAAAATAGAATGGTCTAGTCTTCACATATCGAATATAGCAGTTCTCCAAATGTCTTCGTCGATCTTCAGTCTTGAAGGGTGATCTCTGATACTCAAATACAAATTCTAACCTTGTCCGAGACTTGACTTAGTAGACTAGAAATCAAGATATAGTTTTGATCAACTAGTATTGACAACAGGCTTAATATAGCAAAACTTGTGGGTTCAACCGAACAATGCTCTAACAATTTGCATCAAATTCAAAATTCGTTGAATTTCACAAACTATATCTGCATTCATCCATTAATGTATTGTGCAGACCACCTATCCGCAAAAAAAAAAAAAAAAAAAAAAGAAGGAAAAAAAAAGAATGGGCCAGATCAAATCTACGGAAGATTCATATTTAGGGGTGAGCATGGGCCGGTATGGACCGGTTTTCACCTCATCCGCATCCAATCCAATTCTCTACGGATTTCAAATTTGGCATCCGCATCCAATCCATATCCAACGGATTTTCATCCAATGGATGGACGGATGAACGGATTGGGTGCGGATAATCCAATGGATTGGTGTTAGTTAAAATTTATAATAAAAAACTAGAGCCAATATAGATGACTTCTTATAGAACCTACACATTTTATATATGTATATAAATATAGAAGTGTCGCGGACAACACTCCAAGCAAACACTATAAAAATTACAAAACTATCCATATATTTTCTAAAACTTATATCTTTAATCTAACGGGTATGGATGTCCAACGGATTTTCAAGGTTGCATCCGGATCCAATCCATAATTCGTTGGATTTCAAAAAATCTCATCCGCGTCCAACCCATTAGCGAACGGTCCGGATATCCATCCGCACAAATACGGTTGGTCCCGGTTAAATCCGCGGATGACGGATAAAATGCTCACCCCTAAGAATCATATTCAAGTTCAAGTGTTCAACTCACAATATCTTAGATGAATCAAGCCCATTAAAAACCAACTCGGTGTCGGCGCTAAAACCGATCTACAAATCCGATTCAAAACCGATTCCCTAATAAACAAGGGGAAAGAAGAATAAAAACATTTCCCAAATCGAATTAACAACAGCTTGTACCAGGTTCCCGAGTCTTGACGAGGTTCAGATTCAAAGTAACTTCCTGATCTTTGTCCAAATCCAAACTCTTCTGCTAAATTATTATCAGTAATTTCACATTATTGATGAGAAAAGATCAATATTCAAATTGAAGCCAGGTGAAGTTTTTAGATCTCTTCCGAAATCTGGGTCTTGTTAAATTGATTGAATTTGATTAATTGGATCGCTTGATTTGTGATTTTTGTTTTTGTTTTGGATTACAGAGAGATTAAATGGCGTGGTTAGGGAAATTCTCTTCAGGAGGTTTCCCGGATCTAGCTGGGGCAGTCAATAAACTAAGCGAAAGTGTTAAGAATATCGAAAAGAATTTCGATAGTGCACTTGGTTTAGAGGAGAAGTCGTCATCTGAATCAGGAGGAAGTGCAGGAGCAGGAGAAGGTACTACTACTCGATTTCATTATACAACTACTGCATTCCAATTTTACTAGTAATTAGATCTCATTTGATTATAGAACTAGTCGATTGCATTTGAATTGTTTGCGTAAACGTTACTTAGACGTGCCCCGGTGAGATCAAAATTTGGAACTTAGTTGTACTCGATTGAATGTGTATTGTTTGCCTTATTGTTACTTAGACGTGCCCTGATGAGATCAAAATTTAGAACTTAGTTGCAATGAACCGTTATGATTAGTACTCGACCGGATATGAATTGTTTGCGTGAATGTTACTTAGACGTGCCTTGGTGAGATCAAAATTTAGAACTTAGTTGCAATGAGTCGTTATGATTGGTAATGTGAATTGTTTGCGTAAACGACATGCCCCAATTGAGCAAAATGAATTCAAAACAATCTCACTATTATCAATTGCATAGGATCACATTTCGTATTTTACTTCACGTGTTTATGTTGAGGTTTTTTTGGAGGGTATGCTTATAAGGTTTTGATTTTGTATTGCTTGAATTATGTGTGGCGTTAGCCTCGGGGTTATGGCCGTCTGGGTATGACAGGAAAGCATTATTTGAACCCATGATGGCCTTCATGGGGCAAAAAGGTGAAGAAGAAGAAGAAGAAGATGGGGATGACGATAAGGATGAGGAAGCGGAAAAAGCTGAACCTTCGGGGGTTTCTTCTGAGGAAGAACTGAAAAAAACAAATGATGTAGCGGAGTCTGTCTCGGAACAAAGAGCGTCTGTTGATAAAGATGATTCTAGTGAAGCATCTCAAAATAAGGAGGAACGAGATCATGCATCTGTAGAAGAAAGGACACCTGGTGAAGATGTTGATCAGCCTGATACTAACAAACCTAAAGCGGATTCAGAAGCCAAGGAGATTGAAAAAGTTGACATGTCCGAGGATTCTCATTTACAGGTAGAGCATTTAGAAGTAGGAACCAGTGAAGTACCACAATTAGTTGAATCCTCACCAAAAGTGGGCGATCTGGAACAAGTGGAGAGTTCTGTCGTTGATGGTGTGCCAGATGAAGCACGTTCTGTGACGGATGTAGAAGAACAGAAGGTAAATCCAGAAAGCACTGCTGAGGAAGGTTCTTATGTGCAAGTTGAGGAAGTTGATCATCAACAATCAGAAAATGTGAATGCTCCCCCAGGTTCAGATTCTACTAATGTTATAAGTGCTGAAAGTACCAGTGATTCGGCGCAAGATCCCTTGCCAAATGTACCAGACGCAGACAGGGAACATGATATGGTTGCTGTATCGGTACCTCATGAAGTTGTATCTGCCCCAGGTTCAGATTCTACTATTGATGTAAAGGGTCGAGAGGTTGATCTGAATACCAGGATTATTGAAGCACACATGCAAGCCAATGTCACAGAGGCTGATAACAAAGATCAACGATTAAGCACAGTTTCCAATGTGTCTGACCTTGTAGATGCTGCGCTTGAAATTGAGACATTGAAGACAGAACTAAAAATGATGGAAGCTGCATTGCTAGGGGCCGCTAGACAGTCTCAGGTGCTTCGTACTTCTTAAATCAGTCTTATGCTCTATTATTAATACCACTATTTTACCTTTTGCATCTCTATTGAGATGACAAACCTATTCTATGTACTATCAATAGGATCAATTATAACAGGTAACTCACTCATATTCCAGAAACACCAAAGAGTACGTAAAACAGAGTGAAATCTCCAACTATAAATTTATCCAGCAAACATTTTCTTTCTAGCCTTTTGCTTGTTGCATATCTAATCCATAGACGTGAATTCAAGTATTAACTTAGACAATTATATAGCTTTCACTCTTAGCCTGACATATAAACCCTCTAATGTATTTCATCAAATTTCTGATATCTCTCTTGTTGCCAACATCGTCTTATTGAAACAAACTTTCTTCTCGTCGTTTTCATCTTGGCTTGCTTTATATTCAGTGATATATACCGCTACTGTAAGTTATTTGACCTTGTTTTTTCTGTAACTTCTACAATTCTCTGAAATTTATAAATTTTCCATGTTTTACCAGGCAAAAGCTGATGAAATTGCAAGATTGATGAATGATAATGAGCACCTAAAGGCTCTTACAGAGGATCTGAAGGTAGATACTGTTTCAATACTGCATATTCTTGGAAAGAATTATGGGCCAATGCATTTGAAATACTCGAGTACAAGAGCCTATCAATATTTGAATGACTATATATGGTGCCCCTTTTATTTGGCATTTGTCATCGTAGTCTCATCTAATCTTGGCTTACTTCTGTGGATTTTGGTTGAAATTGTCATGAATGTCCAACGTAAACAGACCACATCATTTTTCCTTTTTCTTCTTTTCTTGGCTGCTGGTGTGCTTGCAAAGTTGCTCTTCATTGTTGGTTTGGGAATAGGCATGCCCTGCTAATTGAGTATTAACCATATCTAATGTAGCAATTAGGAGTATAGAATTTCTGCATGTAACATGGTTCAACACAAACTGAACTCTAATCTTGCAAACTTGATATGCTAGAACACACATTTATTTTTAGTATTGTTGGCTTCCTGTTCATGTTGATAATTGAGGATTAGTACAAATGCAGTCGAATAGGAATAAGTTGATAATTGATAACTAGTACAAGTAGGCCCATATGAACAATACTTAGGTTGCCATGGAAAAAAGAACCCTTCACATTTTGAATGAATTTAAGGTATCTAATCAATGCATTGTCTGGCTTATGGATGAGAAAAAGTCAAATCTAACCTGGCAAATTTATTGAAACTATCCTGACCTATAGTATTTCATTGATGAATGAGGCCATATCTGACGTGATTTGGTACTTAGCTGCATGTTGAATGTTGACAGTCTTTCAAACAATGATTGTAGTTTCCTGTCTGCTAATATTGAGGTTGATGTACAGAGAAGATCAAGTGAAGCAGAAACTGAGGCACTTAGAGAGGAATACCATCAACGAGTGGCAACTCTTGAAAGGAAGGTAATGTAGTTCTTCAAATGATACATTTTATATCAAAATCTAAAAGCTTGTCTTTTATCTACACCTTGTGTGTTGGCCTTTTCTCCCGGCAGTCCGTAATTAGTCATTCCACGTCCACCCTTCTTTCAATTAGGTCCTCTTTTAATGAAGTGTACTTCTAAAATGTATCTGAACTCTCTATACAACCTTTGAGCTAATAACATATAATATTTCTCAATTTATTTGTAGTTAACAACTGCAAAAATTTCGTGGTTTTTATAATCTTAAGCATATGTTACTTACCATAAATTTGTCTTATCAAATAGTTTGGTTCACTTATTTTCTCGTATGGGTCTGTTTTTTCCAGTCCTCTATAGCCAAATCAAATGTATGATTCTTGACACTTTGTATGTCAGGTCTATGCTCTTACCAGGGAAAGAGATACATTAAGGAGAGAACAAAATAAAAAAAGTGATGCCGCTGCTCTTTTGAAAGAAAAAGATGAGATCATCACTCAAGTTATGGCTGAAGGTGGGTTCTGAAGTTATACGTGACAATATCTGTCTTTGTATGTTATTTATATTTTGGTTCTCAAACCAGCTATCATTTAGTTATTAAAGTAAAGTTGAGTGTATCTCAGTTTGACTGATTTAAAGTTCCCCCGTAAGCCAGTCAAAATATGCTCGAGCTTAGGTATACCCATTTTTACGGAAATTAGCATAGAACATTTCTTTTAGAGTTGAGTGTTGAATTCAGTTCTTTCTTGTCAGGTGAGGAGCTTTCCAAAAAGCAAGCTGCTCAGGAATCAACCATCAGGAAATTAAGGGCACATGTGAGCTACCAGTCCTTTTGATTCTGCTCATTTAAAAAAAACGAAAAAAAGAAAGGAAGATAATTTTATTACTTTCACATTTTAATTCCAAATTCTTTTCCCGTATTGTTTCTGTGGAAGCTAGATCCGAGAGTTTGAAGAAGAAAAGAAAGGGCTAGTTACGAAGCTTCAGGTATAGATGGATATCCTTTGTCATCTGCTTCTTCTTCTGCAAAGTGTTTTCTTTATGGTGACTGCTATCGGTCTTATACCTTTCATGTTTTATTTTTCAGGGAGAAGAGAACAAAGTGGAGAGTATTAAAAAAGACAAGGCAGTGACCGAAAAGTATCTGCAAGAAATCATAGAGAAACATCAATCTGAACTTGCAGCTCAAAAAGAATTTTACACTAATGCTTTAAATGCTGCCAAGGAGGCTGAAGCATTGGCAGAGGCTAGAGCGAACAGAGAGGCTAGGTCTGAACTTGAGAGTCGTCTGAGAGAATCAGAGGAGCGTCAAAATACATTGATTCAAACACTTGAAGAATTGAGGCAAACTCTAAGCAGAACGGAACAACAGGTAATACTTGTTGGACACATCTGTTATCCCAAAATTATCCTAAGCACTATAATCTGATTAATTTATAATTGACATACTAGGCAGCATTTAAAGAAGACATGTTCCGTAAAGACATTGACGATCTTCAAAAGCGCTATCAAGTGAGTTTAATATCCTGACTTTCTACTGGCTTCCTATGTTAATGCTGTTTATAGTCATTTTTATTGATTCTCTGTTTTATTTTACATTTTGTTTGTAGGCAAGTGAGCGTCGATGCGAGGAGCTGGTTACGCAAGTTCCTGAATCTACGAGGCCACTTTTGAGGCAGATTGAAGCTATGCAGGTTCTTTTTCTTCTGTCCCTGTGACACTGTAGTCATGAAATTCGTTCATAAGAATTTGTACGCCCACTTAAATTATGGTGAGAGAAGGATGGGCTTTGAGCTTTGTGTATTTGATCAATGCTTGCAGGAGACAACTGCGAGAAGGGCAGAAGCTTGGGCTGGTGTGGAGCGATCCCTTAACTCTCGACTCCAGGTCATATAATTTTTTGGGTTATTGCCGGAGGCCTTGTATGCAAGTATCGTTCAAGGTCTCAATTCTGGCTTACATTTACTATTTGATATACAGGAGGCAGAGGCCAAAGCAGCAGCAGCCGAGGAAAATGAGAGAGCTATGAATGAACGCCTTTCTCAGACCATATCTCGAATGGCTGTTCTTGAAGCGCAGGTTTCTTAATTAATTTAGTTGAATTATTTGGTAAATGGTTTCTTAATTATTTGCTTACATGTTCTCGGTGTTTCAGATCTCATGTCTTAGAGCCGAGCAAACACAGTTAAGTCGGTCTCTTGAAAAGGAGAGACAAAGAGCATCTGAAAATCGCCAGGAATATCTGGCAGCAAAAGAGTCGGTTGCCACCTATGAAGTGCGTGTCAATCAACTTGAAGAAGAAATCAAGGAGCACAAGAAGAAACACAGACAAGAACTGATGGATCTAATGTCAGACAAGGAACTATTACAGCAGGTAGTTTTGAGTATGGTAACCTAGGGTGTGTATTGACTTATGCTACAAGATACTGTCTCCAGAATCTTGTTGTTAATGTTGTTTGTGTTCGATACTGTCTCGAGATTTCTGATATTGGGACCTATTTTTCTTTACAGGAATTAGAACGGGAGAAAACAGCTAGATCAGATTTGGAAAGGAAGTCTCGTCTTCAATCTTCTGTGCCTGATCAATCTCCTACAAACAAAAACATTAATACCTATCTTGAAAATGGTAAATTGTTGGTAGATTTCCTTTGGTTATTTTACCCAGGTCTCAAACTTTTTTTTTTTCTTCCCATTTCTGTATTCTGATCTACTGGACTTTCCCCATTTTATGTAGGAGGCAACTCCATGCGAAAGCTTTCAAGTGCTGGAAGCCTTGGCAGCATGGAGGAAAGTTTTTACCTGCAAGCATCTCTTGATTCATCCGACAGTTTCTCTGAGAAGAGGCTTAGTGAGGCAACCATGACTCCATACTACTTGAGGAGCATGACGCCAAGTGCTTTTGAGTCTACCCTCCGCCAGAAAGATGGCGAGCTTGCTTCATACATGTCCCGTTTGGTATGAGTTTCTGTTATTTCCTTTCTCATTTTCCTCGATCATTACCAGTTAATCGAGAATCCTATATTTGGGTCAATAAAAGCTTATTAATCTTTGGTTAAGGAAAAAAGTAACTAGGATTATGGAAATATTAGTTTGCAGAACAGCATGTGTAATAGTCTAATACTTGTGAATCATACTTAATAAAACCGGACAGTGGTCTTAGCATATATGGTATGACATTCTTATCCCTGTTTCCAGGGTTCATCTTCAACGCTATATCACAAGTTAGTTGGGGTGGCTGGTTATGTTAGTTCGTAGAAGAATTTAGTTTCTGTTCTTGCTAGCTCCTGAACTGGTCGAGGTTCTTGTTAGCATACAGGGAGACTGGTGATTAGCTCATAATAAGATTCCTTTTCATACTTGCTTTTGCTTGTTGCCATTACTTAATTACTTAGACATGTTTATTGTTGTGTGCTACAGATGCTCAAAATAGGTCATTTTTGTTTTACTTAACAAGTTATGTGACTCATGTATAGAAATTTCATTATCAGGCAACTTCTTTTCGATGAAAGATAAAAGTCATAAGATTGGGCCTTTTTGTTGCTACCTCTGTCCATTGACTTCTATGCTTTGTACTCTTTCAGGCATCCTTGGAATCTATTCGCGACTCTCTTGCTGAGGAGTTGGTCAAAATGACAGCAGAGGTCAGTACATGCACATTTTGACTCTTTGCTTGCTCCCCCTTGTGATATCATCTAACATTATGCTCTAATGATGTCCAGGTTGAAAAATTGAAATCAGAGGCGGCTATTCTGCCTGGTTTAAGAACTGAGCTTGAAGCCCTAAGACGAAGGCACTCTGCAGCGCTTGAGCTAATGGGTGAGCGCGATGAAGAGGTATGCATTTCTTAATTTGTTCCTCAAACAATATCATTTACCTGCTGAGGCGTGAACATCAAAATAATCAGCCATCAAATAAATTATCTTTATGAGAGGTCCCATATAATAGTGTATTCACACGGTAAGAAGTGGTGGTACTGGGGTCCTAACGCTCTTGGTTTGTTTGTGTAGCTGGAAGAACTTCGTGCTGATATCATGGATGTGAAAGAGATGTATCGAGAACAAGTAAACTTGCTTGTAAATAAGGTACTATACTCTTAAAAAGAAGAATGCATTCCCTTCCTTTTTCTTAAATGTTTTGCGATTTTCGTTTTCTTTCACTAACCCTATGCATCCTCCTATGTTGACAGATTCAAATATTGAGTTCTTCTGTTGGTGCCGCTTGAACCTTCCAAGGGTGTGATTGTCATTAACTGTTTCAAAAGTCGCATCAAAACAATCCAAGGCACTGTATACAGAAGTACAGCTCGATCCCATCTGTATAGAGTAACTTGACGGCGACATACATTTATAACACAGCAAGCTTCAAGAATGTTATCGCTGGTAAAGGAGGTTTGGTTCCTAAGGATTCAGATTTTTAATTTCGAAAGGTCTAGCATCCAGATGATTTCAAAACAATGTCAATTCCACCTCCCATTGTATCCTAATGGACAGAGTTGCCCTTTTGGGTTGTGCAGTGTGCCAACTCATTTTATAGATGAAGTTTGATTAATGTTTTTTTTTTTTTTTCCTTTCTAAAATAGGCCTAGCTAGAAGCTTTCTGTGTTTGTTTCTTGAATATGAATACTGGTAGTAATGTAGGATTTTCTCTTTTTTGTTCAGTTTTCTATTGTCAGTTGCAGCTCTTCTACTCTAGCTACCAACTGAGGTGTTCATTTTACCAATTGTATAAAAACAATTTTAAGTGTGTATCTATGGACACTCAAAACAGTTTCAGTTTACCGGTGTCCATTTTTACTTGTGAAGGAAAAAGCTGGAACCATTGGCTGGTTCGGTTTCGTGGTTGTGGGTCTAATTTCGTGGTTATGAAGCGCAGAGAATTCAGCAAGGAGCTATCACTTGAAAGAAAGAAGGAATCACTGCTGGCTTGGGTGTGATCAATATTGGTCTCAACTTATGTTTTTATTTTTCGGTCTCAGGAACAGGATAACCATGTAGAATTTCATGTTTTAGAGTTGTAACGTTGTACGCAGTAGAATAATCCTCCATTACCGTAGTCATCTTGATCAATAAGATACACATGAGAAAAGCTGTTGTCTGTTAAATTTGGCCGCAGTAGAAGAGGCACCCTTCTGACCACCCAAAAAAACTGTACGTACTGGGTCATAGCCATAGCAAGAGCCATTGAACGATCCCTACCATTTCCGTTGTTTTCTAGAGTAGTATAACCTAACAAGATCTTCTCATCCCTTTTAAGCGCGTGCATCTATGGACTCATTGAGGAAAAAGCATGGGGATCTACCTTTGATTTGATTAAGTACATAACAAAATTGCAGCCAAAGAGTATAAAAAATGCAGCTGTTCACCTCAAATATCCAATTTCTCCTCCCATTAGACTTGTCTGATTTTTCTTCTACACGAATCACGTCATCTAAAGAAGCAAGTCACGGTAAATGAATGGAATCAGCCTGGTTTTGAGTGGGAACTTCAGAAATGACCTATTGGGCATTATGATATTTCTTGTCAGAAAAAACACAAGCAATTACTGAACCTGGAAATTGTACATGAAAAATGTCTGACTACCAGAATTGTTCATCTTTCCTTCTTTTGAAGTTCAAAGCATACAATTCCCATACCACATAAAGTTCAAACTGATATATGCTATTTAAAACCTTAAACAAGCAAACATTCTTGAAGGATGAATACAAGGATTCCACCAACATAAAGAAACTAACAAGTCATATTTCATGTTTCAGCAGCACCAATCACATCCTACAGTCAAATATCTTTTAGCTACGCTAACATCCTACATTCAACAAGATTAATACCACAAAAAGATGTCACTACAACGTACCTACGCTAACATCATATATCTTTTAGCTAGTAACCAACCTTTCCTTGATGCACAGCAGCAGGAATACAAAAGTGCAGATGATTCACCAAGGAGTTATCAATTCAACAATGGAGGAATCACTGTCGACTTGGGTCTGATCAAAATTGGTGGCAAACTCATTCGAAATTCACTGATCGGAGGAATAGGATGACCATCTAGAACTTCATGTGTTAGAGTTGTAATGTTGTATTGAAGACAGCAGCCCCACTGAACAATGATGATAACATTTGGATTCACCGGATTTATATAGACGGCCTCTATTTCTGATGCTCTATAACCCTTCAGTTCCATGTTATTGTGCACAGTTTCGCAGTTAAATCCTCCATTGGTGTGGTCATCTTGATCAATCCGATACACACTCAGAAAAGCCCTATAATAATCAAATTCCGAATCTTCAATCTGGCCATAATAGAAGATGGACCCCCCTTCGGACTCCCCAAAGAAACTTACCCTATTACCATCTTCATATACGTGATCAGTCTTCATAGGAAGATCCATTGACATGTATCGATTCTCAGCATTTTCATTGTTATCTAGAATACTATAACCTATCAAGACTTCACCAAGACCATCAGGTCCACGAACTTGACCCGTCCAGTACAAGACACCATGACGTATAACCATATCTGAGAAACGCCACAATTCTATATGCTTCCATAGATTTCTAGGACTAGAAAATATTTTCCATTCGCCGGTATCGGAGGAAAAGACTTGAAAGCAGAGGTTATCGCCTAGCGTATCAGCATACACATGGACCACCTTATAGTTACATGTAGTATCTTGACAAAGTGTCTCAGATTCACATACTAATTTTGTGCAATAATTGAAAACTTTTTCAGAACCATTAACAGGTCTAGGAGGGAGGGCGATCCATTGTTTTGTCAAGGGATTGCAAATGCATAAAAACATATTTATGTTCCTGTCCTCCTCTGCTATGGCACGCTCGTATACTAAAGCAAATGGTGAATAAAGTACCAAACCATTGCTACATGAATCTAAGATGCACACTTTTTCTAACTCTTGTCCGTTGAATGGATATGTATCTAAAAGGAAATCAAAGGATAAACGACGATCACGACGGTTTACAAATTTGTGGGTATCTTGTTTACGACAGAGCTGGACTTGTATGTCTGAGGGATCATACATGAGGATCCATGGGATTTTACTAATCAGAATGCTGGATATTTTGTTGATGAAAGATGCTTCAGATAAAAGAGAATTCCATAACTTCGATACACACCTGAATTGACACACCAGCTTGAACGAGGGTAGCCGAAGCAAGATGTTGCACAATACTTCCGTTGGCAAATAAACATGGTACCCTTCACTGCTTAGAGATAACATATCTACAGTACGGTGAGCTGCTCTAAAAAAACAACTTCAGGATGCTGAAAGAATAAGAACATATTGTCAAAACATACTCAACTCTTTTGCTATCCCAAGTAACATGCCAACACTGTCTCAGTCGAAAACATGCTAGACGGTATCTACCTCTAGGTATAGCAAGAAATTACATGTACACACAAAATAATGATAAAAAAGATCAGCATTATATGAAAAATAATGTTCATGTACACTTACAATTGGCCAAAGTTGGAATCAACAAGATCTGGAGCAAGCTCTTGCACAATATCACTAGGGGGCTGACCACATTCTTGCATTTCCAGCACAAGTTCAACAATTCTTGTTATGTTTCCGGAATCTCTATCATACACTTGATTCAGTTCCTTTATAAGCTCATATTGGTGATTGTAACCATCATAACCTTCTTTGCTTAAGCTAGATTTGTGTTCTTCCAACCATTTTGAATATCTCGTGTCTATTTCTTTCGTGGGTTCATGAGAAATCTCCTTAGATAGAACCCACTGGATTGCCTCCGCTAGGGATCCCATGTCCTACAAAAAATAAGATGAGCAGTAAGTTCTCAGAATGTTGCACAACTAGGAATAATCAACATTATGACTCTCAGGGAAAACCTAAGCACCGAAAAGTTGGGAAAGGAGAGAAAAAAAAAATCAGAAGAAAGAAAGGCATCAGCAGTAAAGTAAATGCAATTAGTTAACTAATTCGTTCACAATAACAGCTACATTAACAACTTCAAACAAACTGAACCTTCCTCAGTTCATTAGTAAGAAACAAGATAAGGATAACAACAACAAATCAAGGTTAGGCAGCTGGTCAAAGTTCTAATGTGATAATGCACGCTAAATTTCCACAGATCACCACTTCTTCCCTTGTTTCTCTGCTTAACAATGCATTCACAATCTGGTTGTTTTCAGATTCAGAATGGGATTTCAAGGCGATTGTGGTGTGGTAAAACGTATTTAACTTGCAAGAAATCTGGTAATTCTGATTTATTTATTTATGAACAAATTCAATGGAGAGAAATAACTAGCAAGACTAAAGAAGTGTTAGGGAATGACTAATTCAGTAACATAAAGATTAACTAGTCAGTGATCAAGCATCATATATACGACAATCAGAAGAGGTCATCTACCTCTAGGTAGCAACAAACATCTACCCCTAGGTGGCAACAAATGTAAAGAACACAAAAAACAATGATAAAAAGATCAGTATTATCAGTCGAATATACTCCATTATGCAAGTCATTCATAGTACATTGAAACCTACACATCCAAGCTTAAGATAAATCGCCTATGCTTCCTTAATCACAAATCCACAAACATTAAACCCTAAATTGATTATTTCGAAAGATATTCAATTCATACTTGAAAACAAAATCACTCACATGACCAAAACAAGTACTGCCTAACTTGACAGTAAAAGCATAAACATACTACCGAAAGGTAAATGTGCATGACAAGCACTTTCTAAAGTCTCCTTTCTACATGAGCCAATCTAGTAACATGTTAAGAGGAGATCAAAGAATCAAAGAGATAGGCGGAACTCAAAAGGAGCCTAAGAACACAGGGTCAGAATGGGGCTTAAGCCAAAGAAGCTAATAGTTGGTTCCTAAATAGTTTAATAACGAGACAAGAACCTAGGAGAATTTCCAGGAAAGCAACAAGCATACACAGTACACGCGATGAGGATCAACGTAAACCAGTCTAAAGAGGCTCAGCACACATAGAAGATAGCTAAAATTTACTAGGCAAAATCTAAGAAAGCTTCAAACTACAACTATGAGTATTAGAAGTATTCGAAGGAAACATGGAGTAACAGGATCAAAAAGTTAGAGGAGCAAATAAACTTCAAGGATTATAAATTAATGAATTCCAGTTTAAGCAATTGAAGGCTAATGTGAACTAAGCAAAACTATAAATTAGAAGTGAAATGAGCAGACTAGAGATTAAGCTAACGCGACTAGCAATTATGCGGATACAAAGATATAATTACATTAAAATTAAATGCAAGTAACAAAAAGTAGCTGAAATTAAAGGCAAGCAAGAAGAGATAAGCTAGAAGCATTAGGGTTTTCATAACATCCTTCTTCTACAAGTAGTAGTAGCAGTAAGTAATTACATAAAATCCCCAATTTCGAAAACCCTAAAACCGACCCTAAATTCAAATAAAACCCAAATTTCACAAACCCTAAAATTGATTATACATATAAGCCCTAAATTCAAAGTTGTAATTAAAGAAAACATAACCTACTTATTAGATGTGATATTCAACGAAATTGCATCTGGGTATGAAGAACTTACAAGTTTTGAATCGCTGTGGTCCTGCTTTTGCAACTTTGAAGAAGAAAAAAATGCAAACGTCTCTGAAATTAGAGTTCTTCTTCCTCTAAAAACACATAATCATCTCTGCAAACACATCAACCAACTCGATCCATTTTTCTTTCTCTCAGTCTCTCGATCTTTCTGTCCGTTGCTTAATGGTTTTTAGTACACTCTCACACCATACTAGAGTATATAGACTATAACAAGACCGTCGGATCCAGAGTCTTTCTAACAGTCCATGGTCTAAGTGATGTGTCGATCATCTAAAGGCTGAGGATAGAAAAGCCCAATCAGAGTCTTTAGGGGTATAATTGACAACCAAACTTTAATATATAACATGTCTACAAATCCGTGTCGTAGAATTTTACAAATTTTATCTGGTTGGAAAGGTTTTAAAAAAATCTACGCAGTGAGTACAAATAATAATAACAATATAGGTTTTGTATAATTTAGAGAGTCGTGGTTGAAAGATAAACAAAGATCGAATTCTAGAGCTTCTGGCCCCACTTGAGAAAATATAGGCCAATAAGAATTGTGGGTTTTCAGATCTTTTCGTTGTTTTTTGGCGCACACTAAATGGGGAAGGTGAACAAAACCGATACCCTAATTATATTTACTTCTCAATATCCATGCTTATCAAACTGATATCCTAATTATATTCTCTTCACGCTTTCTATTCTCTTCGGTCACACCAGATTTTATTCTGAAGAGAGACTATAGAGAAGATTATCAGACAAGTTCCATTAATTAGCGGGCGTAAACAAGTATTGTTATTGCAATGGTGTGTACCATTAGAATATATCTCTCTCTTTTTGTTTTACCGCATCCTCTCCTTTCTTAGGCCTATTCCTATGGGTATGCCAAATACTGATGTTTGGCATATATGCACACATTATGGGTATGCCAAACTTCCAAACTCATATGCTAATATACCAGGAATAACATATAGGCATACACGACAGAGTTTCCAGCGAGCGATAGAGTGTCCATCGCTCGATGGTCAAGCCAACGCTCGATGGTCATTAAATCGCTAGCGATAGTCAAGCTGTCGCTCGATGGTACGATCAACGCTTATCAGATCTTCATCCAACGGCAGCCATTCCCCCCTCTCTATAAATACATAACTTCCACCCATTCCAACACAACTCTATAATGTTCATGTGCAGGGATTCAATATATAAGTTTGTATTTGCAATCTTAATTTTTAATGAAATGTTAAACTAGTTTGTAATTCAATATTAAAATGTTTCCATTAATTAAAAAAGAAAGAAAGATTACATTTGAACTAAATTGCTTACATTTCAAATAAAATATTACATTCAAACTACTGATTATCTTGTCCATTTCCTCCCTGACCAAAGATCCAATTGCCCGCGTTTTATGGATCAAGAGTGTTGTTCAACATATCATTTATCGATCCGGTTTGAGACTCACTTGGTGGTTGAGTATCATCAGAATCACCATAAACTTGATAAGGAATGGTTGGAACACGATACAAATCTTGAAATGGGTGATGTTGATATCCTTGAGGAGTTTGATGCTGGAATGGTTGAAATGTTGATGAGGTTGAGGCAATTGGGGGAGGGGGGGGGTGGAATTGGGATATACAGAATTGATTGCCTAATTACTTCAATGTTCACACCACCACCTAGAGTCATTATGTCAGTTGGCGTATGACTAAACATACGTGCAGGAGTTGTAGCCAAGCCAATGTTTTCTTCACCACCACGTACTACTTGACTATCTAACACTATATTTGGAGTATAACTTTCTGGTAACTCCTTCATAGAACGACGTCTCAATCTTCTATCACTTCCACGACTTTGATGACTTCCAGTTGGACTCATTCATCTACCACTGGTACTCATTCCTCTAACAACTCTACCATTGGGACTCATTCCTTTAGTATTGGGACTCATTCCCCTACTACTACCTGAACCATCATTACTATCAAATCCTTGACTCATTTCAAACATCATGCTCTCCCTCAGTTGTTGCATCTCTTCCAAGTGCAATTTCTGAAATCCCTGAAGTAGACAATTCATATTTTTCAACCGGGTCTGATTCTGCAACTCATTAGCATTGATCCCCAAATATGGATAAGTCTGATCAAGTGCACTAGAAACAATTAGATAAGTAACAACCTCTCCATATGTCCTGGATATAGTCTGTACCTCCCAAGAAAATGGTGGCATGTTTGATGATGAACTTTTAGAAGGATATGCACATGCGTCACCCGTCTCTGGTGGAGGTTGGGAAGGAAGAAATTCATCGTCAAGTGGCATCCTACCTAAAGCTAGGAAATCCATCCGACTTAAACTTTGTGGTTGCATAGAAATATTGGGCTTGAAAACAGTGTTATACCAAGATAAGTAGTCATTTGTGTCCATTGGCTCCTGGATCAATTGATCAACTTCTTGCAAATGATGACCTTTCATTATTAATTTGAAGTAATCGTCTGCTGAAATATATGAATTTGGATAAGGGTTGATGGCTATCACTGATCTTCTTTGCAACCGAAGAAGTTGTCTTTCACCATAATACCAAACACCCTTTTCAGAAATAGGGATGTATAACACCATCCTTGTAAGGCTTAGCTATACCATTCTCTGAGCTATTTCTTCTTTGAACTCGAGTATTCCTTCATACAGATGGGAGACAATGTTCAGGCTTGTTCTACGCAACTGCTGAATCTTATGAACAATAGAAGTATGTTGACCATCTTCAATCTGTTGCGATGCCCAATTCTCGGAATCATACTTTCGTATGATCATAAATATATTGGTATGATTCTTAAGAGAAGGTTTCGAAACACGGAAATATGTATACCATCAATACTGAAAAATAATAACATATTATTGCTTACTAAATTTTCTATGTGAAAATGACAATTAAATACATAGTGTGAAAATTATTGGTTCTTACTAAATTATCTGGTAAAATCGTAGACCCCCAATCATATGTTGGTGCTTGCTATAAATCTTCTAATACTTCGAGAAACCAAATTAACACCATTGGGCTAGCATTTGGAAATAGACATTGGCCTAGTGTCCACAATACAAATAAACGTTCGAGCTCCTCATAATGATCATGGATCAAATATTGATTACCAACTTCCCTGTTTTCATTCGTTTACCTAGCATAACGCTGAAAAAAACTTTTCAACCCATGCGCTTTTATTTGTCTATATGTAGGATTTCCTTCTAATTCATTTGAGTATAAAGGAAGTCTTTGTTTCCATCTATTTTCTGATACCCAATTTAGTCTGTTAAATGGAAGTAAGTTTCCTTCACATGGAATTCCCGTTAACATGTACAAATCTATTGGTGTAAGGCCTATTAACAATAATTATTCATAATTAGAATTTGTTGATTTTTATAAATAAAAACACATAATCTAAAAATTAAATTACTAGAAAAAACTGACTTATCGCATTCAAATTCCTTGAAAAAGAACGTGTTTGTAGTCTTCCACCATCGTTCTAATATAACTTGAACTCCTTGACCCCTGTGGTTTCTAGGTTGTATTTGGTATAGATGTCACCAAGGATATATTCTAACTCTCTCTTGAACAACATGAGGAAGTAATTGAAAAATCATACGTAAATCATTCCATCCACCTCTTAGATTTACCAAACCAGCTCGCTCCTCATGGTCAAATATGTTATTAGAAACATACCTTCACCGGCTACTTGTCTGACATTACCAAACTCATAATTTGTATCCATGACAAAACTTATTCCACCAGCAGGGGTACTAGTACATCCACTACACCATTTTAAGGATATAGCAACCCAGAGTAGCAACAGCACTAGCGTCGTTGCTAAATTTCTGTTGCTAATCTTTCGCAACAGAATATCGTTGTTGCTAATTTTGTAACCGCGGAATTTCGGTTGCGAATAGCAACTTCTAAGTGTTTATGCGTGTGATGTATGCGTGTGGTCGGTAACACTTTCTTTATTTTTACGCCCAAGTCAACAGAAGGTCAATTGGTCTAAATTATATTTCACCCTTCTCTATTTCTCAGTCGTGTGATGTATGCGTGTGATGTAATCGGGTTTATCTTCTTTACCTTCTCTATTTTTTTCAGCCACAAAAAAATCTCTCTCTCTTTCAATTCATATCTGCTCTGTAGAAATCTTGTTCTCCTGCATCAAGAAAGAGGTAACGATCGTTTAATCCTCTTTGTTCTTTGCTCTTTGTGTATTTTTTTTGGGTTTATATACTCTCAAGAACAAGGTGCATGTTCTAATGGATTTTATTTGAATAATAATACAGTTGGAAGTAGAAAAAGGAGATTTTAGGTCATCTGTCTGTGATAATTCTTTAGTTGCTAGTGATAATCGTAGTGGGGCAGGTACGGTCATCTTTAAGCTCTAGTTTGATGTATTGGGTTCAATTTTGGCTGTCTATGAGATTTGGTTTTTATTTATTTTTTTCGATTTTGATTCTATATAGAACTAAGAAATCATGATAAGCTTCACTTCTCTTCACCTCTATTTTTTTTTTTAAATAAACTTATACCCAATCTCGTCTTCGATTAGGGTTTGTGTAAACTTGATTTTAGGTTTTGAGAATTAGGAGTTTCAATTAGGGTTTGTGTAAACTTGATTTTAGGTTTTGAGAATTAGGGGTTTTGTTTGAAACATGAAATTTATGGGTTAATAAATTTTGGGTTTATGTACTCTGAAAAACTTTTGTTCTAATAGATTTCAGTTTGAATAATACTGCAATTGGAAGCATTGATCTGCAATTTTAGGTCTTCTATCAGTGATATTCTTGAAGGATGACATGTCTTTTGGTTCATGTTTAGAGTTAGTCTGATCCTTCAATGTGACACTTTGCATTACATAGGTTGTCAAGTTATAAGAAAGATGCCTAATTGCATGCGCCAACTATCCTGAGTTATGGATACGGTACGTACTAAGCATGGAAGCTAAAGGAAGCATGGATCTTGCGAATAATGCTCTTGCTCGTGCAACTCAAGTCTTTGTCAAGGTATGCCACAATTCTGTTTCACTTATCCAGTGTTCACACTGTACCAATTGTTCGAGAGGAGAAAGAAATAAACAAAAACTTTGGATCTTCCCTAATTTAATATCATGCATGCTCAACATAGACAGCCAGAAATTCATATTTTTTCGGCTAGACTCAGAGAAAAGAGTAGGCATATTCAGGAAGCTCGTCACCCGGTTTACTAGAAGCAATTAATAAGCATGCCAACATGGAACATCGACTAGTAAGATTTCTTACAGCCTTCTGTAAATTCCAGTATTCCCACTAGTATTGACTTCATAATTTTTATATTTATGCTGGTTTCGGGTTTTACAGGGTAATACGGAAGAGGATTTTTCATTGTACGAGCAGGCTATTGCCACTAAAAAAGGGAAAGAGCAGTCACAACTATTGCCTATGTTGTTTGTTCAGTATTCACGTTTTTTGTACCTGGTGAGTGATAGTGCTAAAAATCGACTCTATATGCTTGGATTCTTATTCTTTCATAAAGCATACATGTAGGAGCACTTCGTTAGTATGAAACATGTTAGTTTTTCATTATGACGCTAAGTTGGTAGTTTGTATACATGCGTAAAATCTATATCTTTTGCTTCTCCATGCTTCCATTGCCAAACTTAGTAATTGTATTTTTGCGTCCGCTGCTTCCTTTTCAGTTTCATAGTTTTAGATAGTTGGTTGGGCCTTTGGTTGGAGTGACATGTTTGTTCATTTCATTTATATATTGCCGAGGCTAGCAATGTCTCTCTCTCTCTCTCTCTTTGTGTGTGTCTGTGTCTCTCTCTCTCTCTCTCTCTCTCTTTTGATATAGTATGTATGTATCTTAGTTATCCTCCAGATGGCTCCCTTTGGGTTCCCTTAACTATTACATGACTATATTTACCCTAGAAAAGAGTAAAATTCACTCGATCATTTTTACTATTTGGTGTATTTTTATAATGCTTGTTACTTTTTAAATCTTCCTAAGATACCCGATTCTTATTCTCACTCATGTATTCTCCACCATAGCTGTATATATATAGCGCATTTTGCTTGAATTGTTGAATTTAGTAGTGGGTTGGGACTATGGGTGAAAAAATGATTGAGTGATATGTTCTTACTTGTTTGATTTTGTAAATTTTGTAGGCTGAGTATTCAGTAACGCAAATTTGGCGAAGTCTTTGAAGCTTATAAGTGGTTAGATTCATTAACTGTTTTCTGTGATCATGTCTTGCACATTAAAATCATATCTACTGGTCCTTTGTCATGTTATTTTGGTACTGAAATCTGCAGGTTATAAGTGAAGATGGGAGGCTCGAGTGTCAAAATCCTTTCACCAATTTTGATTTGGAAGAATTGCAGGTAATATCACCAACTACTTTGTTATCTTTGATGTGTGTTGGTTGTATCATGGACAACAAGAATGTACACCTCGCCATCGCTTAGTATGCGCGCCTTTCCATTTGAGTACCCACATCTTATGTGTTTGGAATGTAGAACACTACTGCTGCTGTAATTAACAATCTTAGAGATGGTTGGTCATTGATACTTTTTCGTTAATAACTCTAAAATTCATTATCTGAATATGCTCCTCTTTTTCCTGCTCCTTATAAACTTACCCCTCGAGATGTTTCCACTCTTTCCAAGAATTTCATAATAGATTTAAATTAAAGAATTACAGAGGACAATCGTGTTAGTGCAAGTATGGTGAGAAAACAGCTTTCCTGTGAAGGAATTCATGGGTTTCCTTCTCTTTCCAACAAGTCCAAGGTGTCATTTTTTGGTTTCTCACTACCTACTTGTGGTTGTTTTTAGGTAGCTATTGGAAACGGTGATGGCATGTTCCAACAAGTCCAACATTTTGAGGTATTGATCATATGTAGATGTAGTGTCTATGGTTTATTCTTACTGTTTGCCTATATTTATTTAAGAACAAGTGTTTTAGTTTTCTGATTTTTATCTATTGAGATGATTTTTATCATATGTAGTCAGCATAAGTGGTGCTTGCCTCCATCTGTATGTTGGTCAAAGGAGTTGATATCTCCTCGTTTCAATATCTAGATGTTTACTCCAAATTTTAAAAATTATAGAGATAAAGCATTTTGACTTCGAGTGATGTATTTATCATGGTGTTTTGGTTGCATATGCACTGGTCTCTACTACTTGAGAATGAATGAGTCTGCATTTGTGTTCTTACCCCCTTAAGTTTCATTAGGGAAGAATTACGGAATTCACAGCAGTCGAATTTTACAAAGTTGAAGTATCGAATACCATGTCTCATAGGTATACTGTGTTACCTTAAATTGTTTTTTTGTAGACCGATACAATTATCTGACTTGGCATAACTTGGGATATAACGAAGATATAAAAAAAAAAAAGTGACAGAGTAGATGTCCTGTGAAATGTCATAACTTAGTAGATTCCATTAGGATTGTTTGGAGAATTTGGTTAATCCTTTACCTGTTATTCTCAATGATGGACCTGTCAGACATTGTTGTTAAGGGTAGTTTCCTTGTTCATCAATTTTTATTCTGATTCAGTCATTCTATTTCCGTATTCTTTGTGCAGCAAGGCTACTGATGTGTACCAATTTGTATATTTAGAGTGAGAGCCTTAAACTCCTAGCAGCTGCAGTTTTAGTTGATGCACTTCGTCGTTTATCGTCTTTCAAGGCCGGGTAATTTCGGTGAAATGCACCAAGTACTTTTTCTGTCTCGCGTTGTCTGCACCTTTGGTTTACTTTTGTAATAATTAGCTCATGTTGTTACATTCCGGGGAGGTGTTTTATTTTCATTTATCTTTGCGGGAGTGGGTCTTTATCTTATGAATTTTTGGTTGGTTCTGCACTTACTATATGACTTCTCTTGAATTTTCGGAGGTTTGTTCCTTCAATGTGTTACCAGGAGTTTAGAAAATATTAATAAGAAGTTAAGAACTCAATATACTATTGGAAATTTATGATTATATTCTGCTATGTTAGATTTAGCCCCCTTAGTTGGGAAACTTCTTTGTGGTACTTTATTTTATGTGTTACTGGAAATATATGTGTTTGTAGATGCTGTAACACATTTATTGGGTGCAAGAATACTCTCTTCCTTGGTAGTTGGAGATGTCATGAATTTTTCCCTTCAGGATTGAACTATACCTGATATTTGAAAGCTTTCCTTACTTTTTGGAATTACAGCATGTAGCTTTGGAGCATGGTATGTTATTAATTGATACGAAGTATGAGTTTGGGAAGGAAGCTGATGGAAAAATTTATTGTTACGGGATTATGATGTTGCTGACCTTTCTCTGGTAAGTCTCTGTTGTGATGTTCATTACACCCATTTAGCCATTAGGTCTGGTAGGTTCATAGTTCAACAAGTTCCTTATTCCTTCATATTTGTGTAATTGGCGCTTTTCAATACATCTATTAATAACAAAATATGATGATAGATTCAGGTAATGTTGCTACTTACTCTTATATTTTTTGTATCAATATATGTTGTCATATTTTTATGTGATGTATGAGTTTTTTTAACACTCTTAAAGTTTTGCAGGAATAAGTTCAAGCTTAATTATGTCATGTGCTGTTTCGGTCCCCATTCTGCACCGACCTGTGAATTTCAAATTCCCTTTGTTGTCCTTCAACATGATGTAGATGCACTCACATCAGCAGTTGTTTCAGAATGTTCATGATCAAAAACTACTCTGAAATGAAGGTAAACAAACTTCTTTTGAAAGTTTTCGTCTATAAGTCATAAGCTTATAATGCCAGACCTTCCAAACTAGAAAATTAGTTGATTAAACAATCATTTCATTCACTAGTGTATATATCCTTAGTATTTGGATTTGCTTCTACATACATCTCCATTCAGTTCACTTATAGTAGAGTTTTTTGATTTTACATGGTTTTTGACTTGTCTCTGCAGATTACACAAAATCTATGTTTACACAAAATCTATGTTTAGCAGCCACTGTCAACAATGATGATAACATTTCGATTCACCGGATTTATGAAGAGGTCTTGTATCTCACATGATCTATAACCCTTGAGTTCGACATTCTTGTGCACAGTTCTCCTACAGAATAATCCTCCATTAGCGTAGTCATCTTGATCAACCAGCCATACACTGATAAAAGCCTTATGATCTCTTGTCTGTTCGATTTGGCCACAATAGAAGATGGGCCCTTCTGACTTCCCAAAGAAACTGTAGAAACGCTTACCATCATCATCTCTGTATGCGTGACTCTTCGTAGGAAGAGCCATTGACCTGCATCGAGCCCTACCATTTTCTAGAGTACTGAAACCTAACAAGATCCTCCCGTGATCAGTTCGGTCTACTTGAGCCGTCCAATACAAGACACCATGCCGAATAAACATTTCAGAAAAAACATGCCCCACATAAGGCCCCGATATTTCTTTAGGCCATTGAAACGTTTTCCATTCACCAGTGTTAGAAGAAAAGATTTGGAAGCTGAAGTTACCCGACTTATCATTATAGACATTAACCACCTTGTAGTTACATACAGAATATTGACTAAGCCACATAGATTCACATACCAATTTGCTGCAGTAATGAATATCTTCTTTAGAACAACCATTATGTGGTCTAGGAGGAAGGGAGATCCATTGTTTTGTCAAGGGATTACATATGCATAAGAACGTATTACTGTCCTCATGTGAATAACCGTCATAACTTAAACCATATGGTGAATAAAGTACTAAACCATTGCATGAATCTAAGATGCATACTTTTTCTAACGTTTGATCGTTGAATGGTTTTGTATCTAAAAGGAAATCAAAGGATAAACCACCATCATGACAGTTGAAGAATTCGTGGGTATCTTGATTTAGATAGAGTTGGAGTTGTAGATCTGAGGGATAATACATGAAGATCCATGGGATTGTACTAGTGAGAATGTTGGATATTTTGTTGATGAAAGACGGGTCAGATAAAAGACAATTCCATAACTTTGATACGCACCTGAATTTAAAAACCGTTTTTAACGATGGAAGACGAAAGAAGATCTCGTACAACACCTCCGTTGGAAAATCAACACTATACTCTTTAATCATGCTTGATGATGACGACATGTCCATAACAAGTTTCTCTGAGAAAAGAATAAGAATCGTTTTGGAATTCTTAGGGTTTTTTGCCGTGGAGAAGAGAAGCGAGTAAATAACGCAGTAGTATGTATACCTTTTTTATTTTGTAGATATATATAAGGTTAGCCAAGTCGGTTAAGGTTATATATAGTCGGGGAAATCCACTGAATGTTGGATTGGATTCGGATATCCGCCATATATTGGATTGGACCGAAACCAATGGATCATGTCCGTGCTCACCCTTAGATATATGGTGGGCTGATGCGTCGTCTATCGTGGAGGCAACAGGTGCAAACTTTGTAAAGTGAAAACTATTGCTAAACCATCTTGCTATAATTTTAATCCAAAAAACGCAAAAAAGGGTTCGAAAAACTAATTGGAATTTGCTCTTACTAGAGTTTTTATTCCTTCTAGTATATGTCTTGACTTCAATCTAGCAATTTCTATAATTTAGTCCTTCCACTTTAAATTTTGGAACCATGACTTAATTCTATTCCGAAGCTTTCTTGTTTAAATTTTAAATTTACTCCTTTAAAAAAAAAAGGAGTAAGGACTGCGTTCACCTTTTTTGACCCTTATTCTTTGAGAAATCAAACCGAGAGTCATTGCTACGGTAGTGCAATATCCTACTTTACAAACGCTTAGTTGTTGCATATCAGCGCAGCCATCCCACCTGGTAGCACACTTTTGCAGCTAAATTAGCAGCACTCAGTATCGCATCTTGTTTCACAGCAAGCATAGCAGCGCTCGTTGAATGGTTTTGTATCTAAAAGGAAATCAAAGGATAAACCGCCATCATGACGCTTAACGAATTTGTGGGTATGTTGATTTAGATAGAGTTGGAGTTGCAGGTCTGAGGGATCATACATGAAGATCCATGGGATTTTACTAACGAGAATGTTGGATATTTTGTTGATGAAAGATGGGTCAATTAAAAGAGAATTCCATAACTTGGATACACACCTGAATTTATGCACCGGTTTTAGTGATGGAAGACGTAAGAAGATCTTGTACAATACCTCCGTTGGCAAATCAACACCACACTCTTCCCTCATGGTTGATGATAATGACATATCCACAGCAAGCTGCTCTGAGAAAAGAATAAGAATCAAACTATGGATTGATGTAGAATTTTATTAGGGTTTTTCTTCGTGGATAACAACATTACGTGTATTTATGCTAAAGAAGTAATATCAAGCCGGCCGTAGGCCGTGACCATTTTGGAGTTTTAGGGTTAGACGAGGCCTTATTATTGTTTTAGGATTATCTGGGTCCGTAAGCCCAAGCCTGGTTAGCTTAAGGACATTTATAGTAGGGTGTAAGGGTGAGCATTTTATCCGTAATCCGCGGATTTAACCGGAACCAACCGTATTTTTGCGGAACCAACCGTTCCGGACCAAACTCAGGTAAACTAGTTCGCATACTAGGTACGTAAACAAGAGTTCCAGACCTTTTCAGGTAAACCCGTTCGCATACTAGGTACGCAAACAAGAGTTCCGGACCTGAATCATCACAATACAGTTCGCATATTGGGTGTACATACTGTGTTGTATCCAGACCTATCTAATCGTTCCAAACTCTTGTTTCAATCATTGAAACATCCTTGGAAGACGACAATGGTAATCTTACACATGCCATTAGCTTAAAGTAATTTTCAAGTGATTAAATGATCAATACTGAAAAAGCGGGGGTCTAACAACCACACCCAATATTTCGATTAGCAATTTGTATTGACAACTTCGAGTTACTTTCTAGAGAATCAACTAGACTCAATCAATAGAAAATATCTCAAGGAGTTATTATCTCAATCTCTCAATTTGATCTATACTCAAGCAAATAGAAATCTGCGAGTCTTTATCAAAGAGAGATAACTTGGATGGTACCAAAGAACAATATCCAAGTGTCAATCAATTTAAATCAACAACCAAGAAGGTCGGATATTATAATTGATTGAACAACGCACAACCTGTATTATTTCAATTATATAACAAAATATAATGCGGAAAAGAAATAACACAGACACCAGAATTTTGTTAACGAGGAAACCAAAAATTCAGAAAAACCCCAAGATCTAGTCTAGATTAAACATACACTATATTAAACCGCTACAAACACTAGCTTACTCCAAGATAACTTCGGTCTAGACTGTTGTTGAACCCCAATAAATCTCACACTGATCCAAGGTACAGTTATGCTCCTACTTCTCTGATCCTAGCAAGATACTAAGTCCTTGATTCCCTTAGATGATCTCGCCCACAACCAAGAGTTGCTACGACCCAAAGTCGAAGACTTTAATAAACAAATCTGTATCACACAGAAAAGTCTACAATAATTGATAAATTCGTCTCCCACGAATAAACCTACAAGTTTTGTTCTGTCTTTTGATAAATCAAGGTGAACAGAAACCAATTGATAAAACCATATTTATATTCCCGAAGAACAGCTCAGTTTTATCAATCACCTCACAATAGTCTTAATCAACGTAGTGAAAAAAGATGTTGCGGAATCACAAAAAATGAGACGGTGTGTTTGGGATTACTTTTATATCTTGCCTATCGGATATAGAAATCTCAAGCCAATTATTACAATTGTACTCGTATGATAGAAACATCAAGATCAGATCACACAACTAAGATAAAAGTAGTATCGGTCTGGCTTCACAATCCCAATGAAGTCTTTAAGTCGTTAACCTGGTTTTATAAGAAGCAAACCAAAGGTTAAGGAGAATGGACTCTAGATTAACACAAATAGTATCACACAGAATGTGTGGGGATTAGGTTTCCCAGTTGCTAGAGTTCTCCCTTATATAGTAATCAAATCAGGGTTTGCAATCAATGTTAGCTTTCTAACAAAGCATTTAGTATTCACCGTTATATGAACACCTGATTAGATTCAAGATAATATTTATCAACTGTTAGATCAAAAACATAGCTTGTTAAACACACATGTAATGCACGTTTCTAGGCTTGTGTAACCGTACCCAAACTTGTTCATTAGTTGGTTCAACAATAGTTAACCAAATGGTTAGCCATATGATAACTTTTATATCAACCATATTCTTCTTCACCATAACTAGTCCAAATGACTCAAATTAACTAGTTAGAGAGTTGTTCAATTGCAAGGAAATATCATGTACTGCATAAGACACAATCGAAGCAAAAACGATGTGATTCAATCGAATTGATTCATGAACTATAAAGCCACGGTTAGCAATAGCATTCCTTAGTTTATTAAGATAAGTTCACAAACATCATTTTTAGACATAACCTACTCAAGTTCGCGGACTTAAGTTCCCGGACGGAGATCACAAACTCCACCAGAAATTCTCGGGTTCGAGAAATACGCCAGTTCGTGGATTGGGTTCGCAGACTGAGTTTGCGGACTGAAGTTCACGTAGTACTCCGGTTTCACTTGATCAACAAAGTTCACAAACTTCGGTTCAAGCAATAAGGACTTATACATATATGTGTTTCCACAAAAATGCTTATATCCTACAATGGTTATATTGTCTAAACTCTCATTTCAATCATTGAAACATTCTCAGAGGGCGTTATATAGTTGTTATTCACAAACTATTTTTCGTCAGAGCGATTTCCAAAATGATTGAAACATAACATGACTTTCGTCACTAGGTAAAGATGTACTTGGCTAAAGAGAAAGCTTTACCAACACATATATCGATAAATAGATAAGCGAGATATAATCAACTCTAAATACCACATGTGTCTTAGTCTATATAGTAAAATGACTTTTTTCTCAAGATAGGAGATAGAGTAGATAGACTTTTGAGTGATAGATAAGTTCAAGTCTCCACATACCTTTTAGTCGATGAAGATCCACTGGTTCCTTGAGTAGTCCTTCATCTTGTATGATGATCGCCATGGAGTTCTTGAGCTCAACTACAATTTCTATCCTAGTCCGAGAACTTAGCTATAATAAACAAGAAATCAAGACTTTATAGTTTTGATCACTAATATTGACAAACATGCTTGAGATAGCAATGCGTGCGAGTTCGACCGAGCAATGCTCTAACAAATACGAAACTTCCCGAGTTAATCAACAAATGACTGTCTCACACAAACCATGTAAGATGTTCAAGGTAATTTTCACATGATCATCTTTTGACTTAATATTTAGTTTCCGAGAAAAGTTCAGTTAGGAGAAGAAAAAAAAGGGATGTACCCGAAGTTTTATCTGAAAATTCTATAAGGAAAATAGAAAGGCCGGGTTAGAGCTGGCAAACAAGCCGAAACCCGCGGATTAACCCGTGCCCGACCCGCGAAAACCCGTACCCGGCTCGGCTGGGTTATAAACCCGCGAAATGCTTGCTCGTGAGAAAACGGGTTAACCCGTCCCGGACCGTAAACCCGCGGGTTAAACCCGTCAACCCGTCTACAATACCTAATTACTAAGTTATATTTAATCCCTATCGTCAGATTATTCTAGGGTTAATCATATCCATACATTTAAGATATAAAATGATAAACCTAAAACTAAATGAAGAGACGTTATTTTCTTTTCTTCTCTCTTTTCTTCTTTTGCTCCTTCTCTTCTCCTGCCTTCTTCGGCTGGTCAAGAATTATAGACGAAAATGAGGGATTAAGACCGAGAGGTGAGGGGAAAGTTTCATTTGGTACTAGTAATGATGTTATTGAAGTTAATTAAGTAAAAAGAAGATGAATAAGTCGTGATAAGAGAAGGGATCGATGGATGGGTTTCATTTGGTGCTACGAAATCAGTGCATAGAGTTCTATTTTGATCACTAATTTGAAGATCTGTTTGTTGTTGTTGCTCAAATTAATTAATTAATTAATGATAAGAGAAGGGATCGATGGATGGGTTTGAGGGGAAAGTTTCATTTGGTGCTACGAAATCAGTGCATAAAGCTCTATTTTGATCACTAATTTGAGATATGTTTGTTGTTGTTGCTCGAATTAATTAATGATAAGAGAAGGGATCGATGGATGGGTTTGTTCGAATTGATATTCACCCGAACCTGCTGCAACCAAGAGGAGAAAAAGGGGTGAACTGTTATTGATAATTGATTTCATTAAAAAAAATGGAGATGTTCAAAAGATGTTGTGAGAGACATATGCATAGAGGATTGATGCCATGGTTTCATAAAGTCTGAGATGGGCGTATTGAGATTTATGTTTATGGAATCATGGATCAAAGAATCTTAGTTGTTTCAATTGATTTAACTCCTTTGTAGCTCTGTTTAATTTTTGTAGCTCCACCATTTGTAGCTCTGTTTAATTTTTCCCCGGACCTCAGGATCACAAATTTATTTTATTTTATTTTATTTTAATTATTTAATTAAACAAGCCAGGTAACCCGTAAACCCGCAAGTTTAACCCGTTACGGGTGCGGGCTGAGAAAATGACCACCCGTGAAGAATTTCAACCCACGGGTTTTGACCCGTATTAACCCGAACCCGTGTAACCCGCAACGGGCCAGCCCCGGCCCGCCCGTTTGCCAGCTCTAGGCCGGGTAGGAAATTAAAAAGTTCGGCTAGGAAATAAAAGTTTAGCTAGGATTTTTTTTTTTTTTTGCGAAACAAACGAACCGTTCTTCATTTCCATCAAATTCTGCTAGTTCGACAAAGTTTTTCCACAAAATCCTTAACCAAACTTCTTTCTGTAACTTCAATTTTTATGATTACCATTCACTCAATTTATCAATCACAAATGTATAGTCAGGAAGTACCTCTAATATAAAAATTTCTAAAATCCGGATTTAAAACGACTGTGAAAATGAAAGAGAAAACAAGAGGATATATTAGTATAAAAAAATGTTTTTTGTGTTTATGAATTAGACTTTTAATTAGGTTAATTTAGGAGGAATTTTATTAGGTTAGTCATAATTTAAATAAGGGTAAAGGAAAAATTATAAGTTAGGAAGGTGGTCTAAGTACATCATAGTCTCCCACAAATATGAGGGGTGCCAAAAAAAAAATAGTTCAAAATAAAAGAGACGTTATAAACGTGTAATTATGTTAAGAATATCTAGGGTAAATCTCGTTTATTACTGGGATGCCCTTGTGTATATCCCTATAAATAGAGGCTCTAATATTTGTCTATTGTACTAATGAATAAAGTTTCTCTCTTCTGCTTCCCCTTTATTTTGTGTCTTCTTCTCCTCTTTTCATATATCACAACACGTCATCAGTCACGATGCTCTACCGACTAAGCGAAAATATTTTTCTCTTCCTCTGTATGGTTGGATCGGACAGGCTACACTCTGGATCATAAAAATTCGAACACGATTTGGAGAATTATTTCTTTAACCTAATACATTGGTTTTGTTTGATTCTTATTACTTTGCTAACTTGTATTTTGTCCTTGTATAGATTTCACTCATCTCGGACAGTGTACGAGAATAAAAGATCAAGGAACTTCCCATTATTACATAGTAAATTAATTGGATTTTCTTTTTCCTTTACTTTACTTTACTTTCCTTTTTTATTTTATTTTTAATGTTGTTATATTAATCAAGTGATTAATTAAGCATTATTTTTCTTTCCTTATTCAATGACCACCGTTAATGGGAGATGATGCTTTTTCTTTTCACGCATCAATGGTGTATCCCCTGGGGATAGATTTTATACATATATACCTTACCAAATAAGTTCAATCTTCCCTTTTTCTCTATTTTTTTTTTGCTATAGAGAAAGGAAAAGAAAATCTATGGAACAAATGGTTTACAGTTTCTATCTCTTAATGAAACTGTAATTACCAAAAATTGGTGTTTCCGCAATCTAATTGCTTTTCCAGTAACCAATCACGTGCATGGTTGAGAAACCTCCGGCCAGTTAATATTGGTATCTTTGTCCCTTAGACAAGGATCATGTTATTTATTCCTATGGTTTCTATTCTTTCTAGCAAAGAAACCATTCTTTTACCACTATGGATTTCCATAGCAAACGACATCTTCTTGTTTTTTCCAGTCGTCGATATGATTTTGGTATATCGTTTTACCAATCAGTATTAATTTTTTTCCATAGATTCTCTATAATGAGATGCAAAAAAAAATTGGCACTCTAAGTATTTTAGCCAATTTTTGTTATTGGTTTCTATTCCTTCAAAGAAATCTTTATCAACCAAAATGTAGATTTTTTCTCTACAAAGAATACCTTAATGATTTCTTTATTTTCTTCAAAAGAATCATTTAAACCAATTGAAATTAGATTTCTCCATGGATCCTAGAAGGATGAGATTGGTTATTACGACAAACACCAATTTAACAATTTTTGGTTTTCTTCATTATGTTATTCTCCAAAATTTGAAATAGTTCCACTTGTAGTTGGAATTGGACACTAAAGATTAAAGAGTGTGCACCCGGCTTGTTAGCTATATCATTAGTCCTTGTTGTGACTATATTGATCTTGATATAAATTTTTTTTGATAAAAAAGTGTTCAAAATTTCATTCTAGTTCATTATCTCGTTGATCCTTGAGGTCATGAAATTATTTGGGAGTTTTATTTGTATATTTTGGCTGTAACTAATAAAATACATGGTTGATGTTCAATGTGTATCTCAAAGTAGATTTCAATTTTGGGACAATTTTTTTTTATGGCTCTTGAAATCAGTATCTACTGTCCCACCTGGTATTGTTAACATCCAGAAATTATTATAAGTATATGTCCTCGAATTAATCGGATAATACTTTAAGAAAATTGTTTCATTTTTAAAAGATGAAAATATTACCGCCATAATCAGAGGGAGACTATACACGAGAAACAGTTGGTGTTAATTAACCTGAATGTTATATCAGTTTCTCTCCCATCATGATCAAATTGAAAAAAGGCTGCCATTGACTAGGCGTGAAATATCATATTTGTTTTTGCATAAGCGTTTACCTCTTTAAGAGGAAAATCCAGTCACATCTAGTAAAATAAGTAGTGTTCTATAATAGGCTACTGGTAGTGCTCCAATTGAGTGGGCCAAAAACACGATTTGAATTCTCAAAGTTATTATCTCCTCAATTAAATAAGAGGAGATTGTAATGCCCGTGGGCGCTGGTACCAGCAATTTTATGATTTTTTTTTCTTTCTTCAAGATATGCATACATTTGAGAATTATGTGGGATCGTAATTAATTAATATATTGTCGAATCAATACATCTTTATATAAAGGAGAATGTTGAGGATGATGTGTCGACTCCATATTCATTTTCAACGATTCTGAATTATTGTAGCGCCACATAAGCATATACTAAGCACCACATCATATATTGTGAATAGACACTTTTTGAACAGGTATTTCAAAGAGATGTGTTTTTTGGTTTAAGTTTTCCTTCCCTTCGGCATAATTATGAGTAGATACCTCGATTCAATTTATCATCAACAGTTGTGTCTCGAGAACCTTCAAGGAAAGATGAAAAGATATTGAACCAAACCAGTTGGGATAAGTAACTTTTTTAATCGCCCCATAAAAGAACACCAAAGTAAGAGAGCAAAGAAGAACGCCCTTCTCTATAATTGAAGAATAAGAAGGAAAATATCTAGAAAGGTTTGTAAAGGTGAGCTTTTTTGTTAATTTGACTTGAAATTTGATTCCAGTCTTCGGTAACACATACATGCCTCTTAGGGTTTTGTTTTCGGTACTGCACGCCCATGTTTCATGTTCTTCTTATAATTTTGTTAGGAGAATATTTTGGCTGATGTGTCAGCACCAAATGCATCCTCAAGAATGGATATAAAGGGTAAACCTTCCGCGAGTGTGTCAGTTTATTATATACGTGAGAAGATGCGTCTCTACGGTATAAATTGTACGAAAAGATAAAACTGTTGTTCGGATATTGTCACCAACAGAATGTATGAGAAGATTTGCCATTTTAAAACTAGCGTTTGTCAAGCTAAAAATCCTTCCGGTGTGGGTTAAGAAGTAGTGCCTTTTCAACACTACTGTTCTGTTCGGGTATGACGCTTGAAAGAAAGTCTATAATACTGCGCAGCTTTTTTTCTAAACAATCTCAGGGTAAAGGCGTAAATCTATTTAGTAAAATTAGGGTAATATTACTTCACCTTCTTGCATCCAAATTTGGTATCTCTGCTCAAAAGTCGTTATTTACATTTTTTTTTTATTTTTTTTTTGGTTTTTCTTGCCAGCAACAGTTGTAGCGAAGGCAGATGATACATAAAGAAAATGAATATTGTATTTACTAAGAAGGCATTTCCAGTCACGAACAAGAATTTTGGGGATCATTAGGTTCGTAGTTACTATAATCTTCTTTCAACTTAGAATCTCTTTTTTAACTTTTAACCTTGAACATCCGTAGTTATAAATGACCATTTATTCCAACCTTTACAGGTAGTACAATTTTTCTATATTTTGATTTAATATTTCACTGATGAATTTTGGTTTGTGTTGTTATCGTCATTCCTATACTTACGAAAGGAATATGATGAACACAGTTACACACAGTACACCAGTACAGACAACTGAAGAACATGGAAGTTGTATTAATTTTGTCCAGCATTTTTCTTCTTACAGTCAGTGTACAGTTTTCTTTCACTCCCTTTTTATGAGTTGTAATTATGGACCCAATTTTCCAAAAATTGAAATTGTCGTTGTTGTGATAATATATATTGCATCTGACAGATTCCTTCTTAGTAATTTTTTACAGGGAGAAACTTCAACAAACTGATATAGATATGCCCGGATTCACTTATATACCTATAAAAAAAAGGTTCCAAGCGTTTCGACAAGGATATAGGATCTGTATGCTGGATGATTGACTCAAAATAATAAAAACGATGTATTACTTAAAAGATCTTATCCATCACGATTCCAGTTTATTAATAGAGGATCTTAACATTTTAATTAGTATTTGATTGAATCTGGAAAATATACCGGAAGAATTGTTTGTCCTAATTTTACGTACGTGATGTTAATTACATTAAGATGTTAATTAGTATCGTTCACATCTTCCGGGTACCAATTTTGTTGGGCGAGAAGAGTTTGTTAATTCATCAAAATAAATTTTCTTATGAATAGCCTGTGGAGGAACAACCTGGCAGATTCTAAGTAATTTTTTTGGTTGAGGTAAATTTGGCCCCTATTTGTTCGAGTAATCACTAGCAGGTCCATGAACTAACTACATTTTTCTGCATTTGTACGCCATTGGTATTAGGCGAAAATTCATAAAAATGGTCCACCATCGAAAAATCATAATTGGGTGTAGCAAATAGTTAATAATTGTCTTCCAATATTCTAATCATCTTGTCTTAGTTGTTCGTTAAACACCTTCAGTGTACCAATCTTTCCAAAATGACATTAAGTGCTCCGTTTTGGTCCAAATAGCCTTTCAGGCAGTGGCAAACACTCTGAAGATATGAAAATACGGTGAATACCAGTTTAGTGTCTTTTCGTGTTATGCAACATTCTGCATATACATAGAAGAAAGGAAAAGGAAGCTGTAAGATACAGATTCAACACAATATAACATGACATTCATGTTAGAACATAGTCATTTCTATTATGATTATTTTTTTTTAAAGTGCATCACATGCATGACAGGAAAATTTCAAGCAGAGAAATGAAAAGGGTCAGTATTAATGAAATGAAAAGGGTCAGTATTAATGAACTAGCCCGTGCATCTGCACGGGCATAAATGGCCTTGTGTTCATTTAAAGTAGCTACTGAAATAAATGATGGTGCTTTTGAACCCCTATGCAGAGGAATATCGACATATGTGATTGGTTGGCATACAATCCAAGTTCGGTTGGATTAATTTCTCGATTGATGCAATTTTGGATCCAAATTTAACACCTAAAACATGCCAAGCCTATTAATTACAGGTTGGTATAGTCATATTGCGTCTTCATATGAGAAATATTTTCGTTGTAAAAACGATTTGAGGGTTTTATTTTTTCTTAAACCCTAGGATTGGTTTAATAATTGATCTCTTTATATGATGCATTTGGCGTGGTAGTCTTTGAATGACTCATATGCATCCATAGAACATATTCGTATATGTAATACTTGTAATATTTAAATTATATTTTGGCATCCACCTGACTCGATTATGTTAGGTTGAACAATCCTCTATGTGTTTTTAGAAATTCGATACAAAATCAAGAATCCGGATTAATTAGTTGATGCTATCAACTTTATGGGTCTTTTGAGGAGTCCTTAAAAACACTAAAATCCACGCTTTAGCAGCATAAATTCTTTTTTTTTTCTTTTTTTCTTAAATTTGAAGTTAGAATTATGCTAGCTTAAACTAGATTTATGATTTTGATGCTTGTTTTTTGTAATACTCATATAGTTGGGTTAGCATCCATAAATCGTCAAAAGTTGTACTCTTTTCCCTTCGTTTCAGGTTTTTTCCCATGTGGTTTTCCTGACAAGGTTTTAACGAGGCAACATCTCACAGACGATGAATTTTATTCAAAATGTTAATATTGTGCTCTTTTTCCTTCCTCCAGATATTTTTTTCCCATTGGGTTTTTACTGGAAAGGTTTTAGTGAGGAAATTTAATTCAACATAGTGGTCATCCAAGGGGGAGTTGTATTAATTTTGGTTATTTGGTGGATTCCCACCATTAGCTTGGTCATTTTGTTAGACCAAGTCAACATAAAAACCCATAGAAATTTGGATGTCATTCCGATTCACATGAGGCATGACCACAAATACATTTTTATTCACTTCTGGTACTGTATCTACATCTTGGTCCTTTGTTGAAGAGACTACATCAACTACTTCTGCAAATATTCTCCGAGAAGCTAGCAATCCAAGACACAAGTCATGAATGTATTTAAAGTAGCATGAAGACTCGAGAACACAGTGTAAGAAGACTAACATAAAAGAAAACTTCATTAACTAACAATCATCGCAAAAGCATAACAATCATCTGCATTCGAGAAATTCGTTTACCAAAATTGGGAAGTCTCAACTCGAAGATTTGCAAGCCAATATTCAACTGAAGTACTTATCCGGGGGAGCATCATAGTAAAATGTATTTTACTGGACTATCACGTTGTACACTTTTTCCTTCATCAAGGTTTTGTCCCACTAGGTTTTTCCTTGTCAAGGTTTTAATGAGGCAACATATACACGTCCATCACCGTTCTAGGTTTACTCACAATTGTACTCTTATCCCTTCGATCAGGTTTTTTCCCTTCGGGGGTTTTCTGACAAGGTTTTAACGAGGCAATTAGTTTAGACACAATGTCATCAGGGGGAGTGTTATAAACGTGTAATTATGTTAAGAATATCTAGGGAAAATCTCGTTCATTACTGGGATGCCGTTGTGTCTATCCCTATAAATAGAGGCTCTAATATTTTTCTATTGTACTAATGAATAAAGTTTCTCTTGTTATAAACCAAGTTTATTTACTAAGATTCCCTTCGTGTCTAAGTTTAGGGTTTACATATCTAGGACACCAAGTCTTCTATCTATATAAACAGAGGGTTAAACATTGTATTCTACATCCATATGAATAAGAAATTTCTCTCTCTTCTCACTTTACTTTGTGTCTTCTTTTCTTCTTATTCTATACTAGTTTGAAACCCGTGCTACGCACCAGGATTGTTGTAATTTTTTACATCGCTGGTGAATATCAACTGAGGCCCCGCACCTGTTCTGATGAGAGTTCTAATACAATGGAAGCTTATTAATTAATACTCGATTATTTAATAAACTCTCTTAAATAATATTTTAGCGGGTTTCAAGTTGGGGGACAACGTGCCGAATTAATAATTCACTAAAATCATAAAATAATATATGTAGGCCCCATATGAAATATAAATTAATAATCCTATATATATATATATATATATTCAATACATTAATGATTTTTGAAGATTTTTTGAAAATTTATTTATGAAGAAATTATTTAATGTGATTGCCGTTTTAACGATCTCGTTTCATGGAGGGGGATCAATTGTAGAACTTTCACCACTTTCTTTCCCATTTTTATCAGTTCCCATAACACTCTTAATTATATCTTCATCAGTCAATAGTTGCATAACTTCATTTTCTTCCGGATATTCAGGACATGTTGACATTCATTGAACTGACCCAACTTTTTGATCAAACTTTTTTTATTTGTTGATTGAAGTTTACAAAGAATCAAAGCAAAAAATTAAAGGGTGCTTTGAAGAATTTAATATTCTACAGTATTTAGAAAATAAATTTCTGATAATAAATTTCTCTATAAATTAATATTTTATCAATTTATTGGTTAACTAATATCTCGCTTAATTAATAATTTTTTATGGTCCCAACAACATTAATTTATACAGTTTCTATAATAGAATTATGATCCACCAAATTAAAAATTAACAACTAAAACTATGTAGCTAAATTTTTTTACTAATCAAACTTATAATATTATTATCATCTACAGATCTCACATGGTTTTAAAAACTAATTTCAAGCGATTTAATAAAAGAGTAATGTATTTTTCAAACAAACTAAAATAAATAGATTTAAGTAATCTCTAAAGTAACATAATTTAAACTCTAAATACTAAAGTATTAAACCCGATCGACCTCACATACGAAAAACAAATATAAAATGTTCAACATTGGAAACCTTGATAACTCATGGAAGTAACTAAGAACATTGAGGTCGATTTATTAATTTCTATGGCAGATAAATCAAAAGTACTAATAATAATCTTGCCCATCAATTCAAAATATTTAATCACAAACCTTAAACAAAATAATTTCTTAACTACTAATTAAATAATTGATATTATCTAAAAACTATTAATTAACCAACATGATACCTAAACACCCGGTACTTTGGGAATTGTCTCCCACTTGGTGAGGCGGGGCTTCGCCCGCACCCATCCCAGAAAGTGTTCCAATTAATAACTGTAGTGCATAATGAAACCATCAGTCCTAATTTAGTATATAAGCAGTTGGAACTAAATTCATCAATTACATACTGTTTAAAGTTTTCGAGATTAATAAATCCTCTAAAAGAAAATACTTTTGGAAAATCATATCGATTTTTGAAAGCAATAAGTAGTTCATGACATTATCAACATCAGTACTCTAAAAATAATCGGTAAGGATAGATTTGAAGTCATTTAATCCAGTAGCACTACAACGAAACTTAGTCTTGCTAGATTTTAGAATATTCATTTCTTGCTTAATCCATATTTGCAACTTAAAAGTAAAGAAACAAAGTCATAATAATATTCTGCCTCAAAACTCCAATAATGGTTTCCAATTCAGCCAAATATTGTTCGTACTTCACCTGTTATACACTCCCCACCTACCTTACAACCATATCATATACTTGTGTTAAGAATCAACCCACCAACTCAACTGCTCCTCCAGGTTCCAACTTCATATAGTTAAATGAAAAAGAGATACTAAAAAGAATCACCCACTATATAGTTGTATCAATAGTTATATTAGAACACTAAAAAGAAACACGATATTAATATAAAATAGATGGAAAACTCTAAATAGTGCAAAGCATGTGAAGTATTTCCCATCAGAGGAAATATATAATGAAAAATCATGTACCTACGTCAAGAATCAAGAAACCAACTCAATTCACTGTAGTTAAATGAAAAGTCACACTCGTTGTATAGTTGCATCAATGCCTGATATTAGAAAGATACTAAAAAATGATATTAATATAAAGTCAATTTCCAACTCTAAAAAGCGCAAAGGATATAGAGTTTTTCCTGTCGAGTAAAGATATATCAGTGCTTCAACTTCTTGTAGTTAAATGAAAAATCACACCCACTATATTGTATTAATCAATATATGATATTATAGACGCTAAAAAAAAAACATGATATATTAATATAAATAAGTTGGCAACTTTAAATAGTACAAAGCATATGAAGTGCTTCCCACTGAAGAAGATGTAATCAAGGAAATGCATTGATATGTCTATCTTTACAAATCACACACACACACATATATATATATACTTGCGTTAAGAATCAAGCAGACAACTCAACTCGTTGTAGTTAAATGAAAAATCACACTTTATAATTGTATCAATACCTGATATTACTGTAAAAAAAAAGGTATATAAAATCGATTGTCAACTCTAAAATTTGCAAAGCATATGAAGTGCTTCCCGTCAAAGAATATGTAATCAAGAAAATGCGTTGATATATCTTTATTCGGAAATCATATACTTGCGCTAAGAATCAAGCGTCCAAATCAAATGTTCCTCAAAAAATCACACTCATCATATAGTTGTATTAATGGTTACAATGGAGATACCAAAAAGAAACATGATATTCATATAAAATAGGTTGTAAACTCTAGAAAATGCAAAGCATATGAAGCGCTTCCCCTCGTAAAAGTCGTAATTAAGGAAATCCTATAAAATTTCAATATATTTCCTAATTGACAGTCCCTCCATTTTTAATTAACGGTCCTAATTGAATTTGTCAAAATATTAAGGAAATCCTATAAAATGTCATGACTAACCTTTGACTAACCTATTTAATGTTATATTATTACTAAAATTAAAATTAAAAGAGGAGTTGTGGCCCAACTTGTTGCTAGGTTGCCAACTAAGAGCTCTGTGTAATTTTTTATTTTCTAATAATAATATCTACAATTTCAATATATTAAAAAATATAAATTGGGTAATGTTATTATTTTAGGGAATGCTTTAAAAAAAATAAAAACCAAAATATTTTGGTTTTATTATGGAACCCATATAAATAGATAGAGCTTTATTAGGAATTTTATAGTTGCCCATACATAAATATTTTTATATTACTTAAAAAGGAAACAATAATTAATATGAAATATATTGAATAGATTTTTTTCCTTATATGGTGATACTATTTAAGATTCTGTATTAAATTTATATTAAAAATGATTTATGATTATAAAAAATAAAGGGTATACCTGATAGTTTAAGTGAAAAATATGTTTATAAACAGAGCGGACAAATAAAAAAAGACAGACCAAAGTAGAAATTAGGACAGATAAAAAAAGACGGTGGGAGTATCTTTTTTCAGAAAACATATACTTGAGTTCAGAATTAAATGGCCAACTCCCTATAATTAAACTATGGTTGATATACAATTTTTTATTTAAGGAAAAGGCTTTGTATACCAGTATTTTAACCCGACATTATTAAGAGAGGGAGAGAGCAGTGACATACTTCCTCACGCATCAATACTGATGATAGAAATGATAAATCCCAAAATTATTGGGCGTCAACGTAGCATTATTATTTCTTGTAATAATTTTATGCAAAACAAACCAAAAAAAAAGGATAATTGGATAATAAGGTATTTAACATACGAAATTCTAACCAAAGAATATTTTGATTAGCTGGGGAGAATTTTGGTCGTTTTGAACTGCCCTGGCCAATGGAAGGAGGGTAAGATCTTTGTATTATTTCGTATCTGATATGCTGAGATTTTCATATAATCTCGTTCCCTTAATGGACAAATGGAGAGATATCTCCTATGATGATTCACATTTGTGGAAGTTCAATTTATAATTATTTTTTCCCCAAACATAGAGTATATAGTTTTGAATATTATCCATACCTTGGAAATTTTCAGAAATATTTTTGTAGCATGGAATCACTTAACTAAACAGCGGAAAGCCCTCGTATGGTTTATCTCACAAAAATTGCATTGTACGTTGTATCTAATGATTATAAGATGACTCCATGTATTATAGGAGAGAGTTGACTTTGGATAATAGTTACTCAATTTCAATTGTTTGGCTGAATAACTATACTTGGTTGCATTGAGTTATGAATACCCATTCAATGAATTATAGGATGAGATAGTGCACCTGACCACACACGTGTTTTGAATTACACGAAAATTACGTACTTGTAAAAGTTATTTTTGTTCACCGTGAAGTAGGGTATCTAAGCAAGCCGTATTAGTGGGTTGTACTACAAAGAATATGTTTACATAGTAAGTAGCTCTTTCCACATTTGTTGTTTTTTTGTTAATATATTTGTTATTAAGTTTTACTTTCTTCATATATAAGTGTTTCCTGAGTTAGTGCAACTTAATTTTATTATCAAATGATGAATTGTATATGTACCCATTGCGGTTGAACGGTTAATTGCAATTGTAGTCATAAAAAGTTAGAAGAAAAAAAATGCCTTAAATTATAGCTCATCTTAATAGTGCTTACACCCAAGTGTGTACAAAAAATTTCATTGTATCCGTTACTAATTTAAAGCAAAAATTAGTTTTTTGTTCTATTTCGGCGTATTTGATTTGCATTTGTTTTAGTAATTATGACCATCATTTGTTGTCTATTTTTCTTGTTTTGAGCATAATACGCTTTTCCAACGTTCAATATAACCTACGTCATATTTTTTTTTTAAATGCTTATAAACCATGGAGATATATTTCTTGCATGCCCGATCAACCTTACCCAAGTTCAACAAAACAACATATCACGATTATATATTAGTCTCTTCTTAGTAGAACTCGTGGTATTATTGGGTACCGGGTTATGCAGCGGGAACCTGGTTGATTACATCATATGGATAATTTAATATTGCAAAAACCAACTGAAAGTTGTTGTAATTCCTGGGGTGCAGGAAGCATAAAGAAAACATCATTTGTATCATAGGTTAGCCTCATTTTTATTTCTTTTCATGTACATTTTGATCTTAAAAAGATTAAGTTTGTCATTTGGAAATGAGATATGCTAGAACTCAAATTGTTATAAAGTGCTTAGTTAATTATGGTGACGGCAACAACCAGTACCACTTTTGGAACGTCATATATGAAATTGTTTCGTTTTTTCTTTTTAGGAAAAATCTAAACGATATGTCAATTTTTTTTGTACAATTGCACTCACCCTAATCTTCACACTGTCCTCATTTTGACTGAACACAACGAAACCTTAGTGAACGATGACAAAGAATAATATTCTAACTATCAATATAATGGAGTATACTCCGCCTAAAATGTCATTTCTTTAAGCAGCATACTGGAAAATTTTAATTTATGGGAAGAAAATCTTCATAAAAGTTGTGCATTTATATTTTGTATGTTCTTACCAAAATTAATTAGATCATCTAACTATCAATGTAAAGGAAATTTAAGAACGAACAAACACGACAAAGTACAATTTCATTTGTCCCATATGAGTCATACGATAAAGAACGAACTCATGGGCATACTACCAGAACAAATGTAATTTCATTCCTTCCCGAATTGATGAGTTTGAGATCTTGACTGAGTTCAAATATCAGGTAGTTTCTGGTGATCACCCATAGCTTTATTAGTTTTAATGTTTGCTGGGTGGAAACACAAACAAATTGAGATTTCGTCAATATTGCCTAAGCTATTTTTAGTATAAAAAAAATCTCAATCACAATAACCTTTTTTTGTCTTTGGAATCGCAACACCATAATCAACAGAAAAAAATCTCAACCACGGTGTCATGATCAACGAAAGTAATAATTGAATTGAGTAATAAAACCAACAACCCGTAATAAAAACCACCTGAAAGTATAAAAAGTCGTAATTTAGAAAGGTCATAAACATATTTCCAACAAAAGAAGATTTGATTACCTTGAAGCAGACAAAAATTGAAAGAAACTATGGATTGTTTTGAGTAGCCCCCATACGATTGCAGTAAAACAACAACTTAAATAGCTTTCGTTACCTGTTCAGAACTAATATTTACAAAACAGTAAAAAGGAAAAGAAAAAATCACTTAAGCTGATTTCTAAGAAGAAAAGTAGCTCAATAGATTGAATTCTTTTGTATCCTGGAAAAAGAAACAATAACCACCGATCAGAAGAAGAAATTCTGCAAGCATATGCGGAACAAATATTAAAAAAAAAAAAGATGGGACATTTGTTCAAGCATAGAAAATATAATTATTTTTGAAATTAATTTCTTTACACATTTCTTTACAGAGAATACTATTATTTTTGGAATTAGTTTCTTGAATCTCCCAAGAAATTCTAAAGATTTTTCCTTCTCCAATCTTTTTGCTTAGATTATTGGAATTAAATTTATATTTACCAAAAAAAAAATCTATGAAAATAAAAAAAATACTTATCTATCGATTGTATTAGGAAAATATTTACAATATTATTATTTTTGGTAAATTGTAGAATATGAAATTAATACTTAACGATTATAAAATTAATACTCAGCTGATGAAGTCAATTTAGCATTCTCAATCCAAATATACCAAACTAATATAAACATATACGTAACTTAATTAACTTGGTATTTTCCAAATATATTAAATATTGCCTACTTCCTTTAATTTAGCCCTGTAATGTATTTTTTTCCCCAAATGTTTCCTCTACTTTAAGTACTTCATAAATCAAAAGTAATATTTAAAAAATTAGTAATACATCAAAATTTGAAAACATAATTTAGAATTACAAAAAGATCCTTGTTCTTGAGAATTCTTGTGGACAAAAGGTAATCTAGTGAACTTATCTGCTGGTGTTAAAATATGTCTCCCTCCGCTTCTCTCCCCATCCTGATAAAAGAAATCAAAACAAAATGAATACTCGGAGTAAACCCTAATTAAATCTTCAAAATCTAAAGTTACAAATTAACCAAAAACAACACAAACACAAAACAGAAAAATCGAAAGCAAAGAGAATAGAGAGAAATTAAACACACCTGGTTGAGAATTTTGTTTTGCGCACCTGTTAACAAATCAATAAAACAAACTCAAAACAGAAAATCGAAAGCAAAGCGAATATTGAGAAATTAAACTCACAGGTGGTTGAGAATTTTAATTTGCGCACCTGTTAACAAATCAATAAAACATTGAGTCAAAATCACAAATCATAAGAAAGAAAACAACTACTGAAACACTATATATTGGAACAAATCATAATCGAATATAAATTAAAAACTTTCGACTTGTTCTTCATAGGGAAGAGTATCTATAATTTTATTGAGAGGCTCCGAAAAATGAAGTAGGATCTTGATCGAATGCTTTTAAATAGAAGTATCAATGACAAACCCATAAATAAAACATTTTTATTTTGGATATAATATAAATCTATGTCTAAAAGTATATAAAATTTCTACATATTTGATATGTATTTACATACTTTTAGCAAGTTAAAGCCATAAAAATTACTCCCTCTGTCTTTTTTTATCTGTCCTAATTTCTACTTTGGTCTGTCTTTTTTTATCTGTCCGCTCTGTTTATAGACATACTTTTCCCTTAAACTATCAAATATACCCTTTATTTTTTATAATTACAAAATCATTTCTTATATAAACTTAATTCTAAATCATAAATGTCATCACCATATATAAGGAAAAAATCCATTCAATATGTTTTCATATTAATTGTCATTCCTTTTTTAAATAAAAATATTTATGAGCAGTTATTACATTCATAATACTTCTATTTAGTTTTGGTAATAAGTTAAAATTAAATAGGTTAGTCAAGGGTTAGTCATGACTTTTTATAGGAAATACTTATTATTTTGACAAAGTCAATTAGGACACTTATTTTAAGACGGAGGGAGAATTATTTGTTTACCAATGATATTTTGAAACGAAACTCATAGTACATTTTTGAATAAATATTTATCTTTTAGATTTTTTAATAATAAATGCATAGATTTCTTACCTTAAAAATCATCCAAAAATATAGATGTCCGAAATTAATATATCAGTTTTCTTTATGTTCCGGATTATTTATAAAAATACATGAAATTATAAAAGATTCAAAAAAATATTAATTCCATAAATACGATGAATTGATTTTTTTTTATGTTAATCATAAATGTCCGAAATTAATATAGTAGGTTTCTTTATTTTCTGGATTTTCACAATAAATACACGAAATTAATATAACAATTTTTCTTAAATAATGAGGGTCGTCCGTCGTGTGTGTCCCAACAATCCACCCAATCTACACCGCACATTGTCAGATCAATGCACCATATCTAACGAAATTTCATCCGACGAATACGAATGGTTTCTCAATTAGCCAATGAGAGCGCAAGGTTACACTCACCAACCAATAGGAGAGAGGGTAAGCTCCACCGGTGCAACTTTTATTCTGGAGTGAGGGATGGTATTGAGTTTTTAGGTTGTTGATTACAAGACGTTATTATACACGTTGCTCTACTAGCTAATGGCTCGCTTTTCACCCGACACAATTTTTCCTTTTGTGATTTACTTTAAAAAAATTTTTCCAGCAAACATACACGACCACAAGGTGATTCGAGAAAGAAAAAAAAAAGAAAAAAAACCGAGACGAGCATCAAACTAAGAAAATTAGTTCACCAACTGTGATTGGATTTCCAATTAACTTTAATAATATTATATTGGTTTTCTTGGTGTAGGTTTGATTTGGCCATGAAGTTTAATGGTGTACAATGATCGGTTTATATCATGGATACTGCTCCACACCTTATGACTTGTTTGGTTTGATACCAATTTTAGACTGGATATGTTGCCGCAGATAAGTATTTTTATATTCACATTACTAATTTTAGCCAGATTTTTTTTCTTTTCTGCATCTTATATTGCGATATATATTTGAATCAAGTATTTTATTTAGCTTTTCACTAAAAATTGCAATATTCAGTATTTATGGAATGGCAATGGAAGTAATTTCTATAAATGGTAGAAAATTTACCATTTAATCGATAATATCTTTCATTTTTACCATCTAAAAATGATATGCATGAGATCGGTTTCCACCATGTGTGTACGAGATCACATCCTACCATGTGCTTTTGGTTTATAGTTTCTATTCTTTTTAATGAAATTTTAATCACACAAAATTAATGTCATCGCGATTTAATTATCTTACGGTATCTAATCACGTGCATGGTTGAAAAACCTACGGCCAATTAATTTTGGTATCTTCGTCTATTCGATGAAGATCATGTGATTTTTATAATCGGTTTCTATTTTTATTTTTTTCTTAAGAAACCATCTATCAACAACGAAGTGGATTTTCCCTATGTGATGACTAAGTCGACATTTTTTTTTCTTTTTGTCGATGCGCAATTTTGGTGTATCATATATACAAACCTATATTGGTTTTCTCCAACAATTCAGCGAAGGAGATGGTAAAATTGGCATTCTAAGAAATTTTAGCCAGTTTTAGGATAATTGTTTCAACAAACATTTATCAATCATGGTTTTATTTTTCTACTAATAAACCATTATTTTCCATTTCTTACGGAAAACCATGAATTCCTTAACAACGAAAATAATCTCTTTATCTTTTAAAAAGAATCATATAAGCCAATTGATTTGGTTTTTCCCTATCGATCCTAAAGGGATATATAAAATATCGTTATTATGATAAATTGCAAAAACCAAGAGGAATTGTTGCATTCTTAAGGGATATTGAGCATTTTTTTCCCTCATGGTAAATCTCCAAAATTTGATATAGTTCAACTTGTAGTTGGAATTGGACACTAAAGATAAAAGGGTGCGCACCCGTCTTGTTAGCATATCTCATTAGTCTTTGTACTGACTATATTGATCTTAAAATTAATTTATTTTGATGAAATAAAGTGTCCATAATTTCATTCTTAGGTGAATGTATATCTCGTCGGCCTTATAGGTTATTGGAGATTTGGTTGCATATTTTGTATGCTTTTTTGCTATAACAATCAATTTTGTATGTCAAGTAGATTGCAATACTATTTTATTTTCGTAATTTTTTTTATGGCTCTTGAAGTCAATATCAATCGTCTAAAAATTATTTTGAGTATATGTCCTTTAGTAAATCGGATAATACTTTACGATTGTTTTCGTATATGAGACGAAAATATTTCCGCCATAATCAGGGGGAGACTAGACGTTGGTGTTCACTAACTGAAGAGTTATATCAATTTATCTCGCATCACGATCAAATCGACTAAGGATGTCATTATATGATCGGCGTGAAATTTCGCATTTTGCTTTTATATACAAGCTTTTACCTCTTAAGAGGAAATCCAGTCATATCTAGCAGATAAGTACATTCTATAAGAGGCTACTGGTAGTTCTCCAATTGAGTCTACCAAATTATGATTCAAGTAGACTGCAATACTATAAGAGGCTACTGGTAGCGTGAAATTTAACATCTTCTCACTTGATAATGATGAGATTATAATGCCCGCAGGCGCTGGTACCAGTTGATTGAAAAAAAATTCATGATATGCATACACTGGAAAATTTTGTGGGATCGTGAAAAGCTAAATATCGTCGAATATTCATTTAAAGTAGATACTAAAATAAATGACGGTGGTTGTGAACCCCTTTGCATAGGAATATCGACATATGTGATTGGTTGGCATACGATCCAAATTAGATTGGATTAGTTTCTCAATTAATGCAATTTTGGATCCAAGACTTAACACCTTAACCGTGCAAGCCTAAATTTTAAAGTTACAGGTTGGTGCAGTCTTCATGCATTATATAATAAATATGATCATTGTAAAAATGATTTGAGGATTTCATTTTAATTTTCTCAAACCCCGGGATTGATTCAACAAATTTTTTTTCTCCTTGTATTTTGGCGTGGTAGTCGTATTGCATTTACACAAGAAATGTGGTTGGGAACATATTCAAATTTATAATCCTTGTTGGATTTAAAATATATTATGACAGCCACCTAACTCGATTATGTCAGGATGAATAATCCTCTATGTGTTTTTAGAATATTGGTATAAAACCAAGAATCCGGATTAATTAGTTGAAGTTATCAACTTTATGGGTCTCTTGAGGAGTCCTTAAAAACACAAAAATCCATGCTTTAGCGGCATAAATTCTGTTTTTGTTTTCTCTTTCTTAAATCTGCAGTTAGAATTATGCTTAGCTTAAACTCATTTTTCAAATAAACTAGAGTTATTATTTTGATGCTTGTCTTTAGTAAAACTCATATAGTTGAGTTAGCATCCATAAAATAGTCAAAAGTTGTACTCTTTTCCCTTCGCTCCAGGTTTTGTCCCATGTGTCTTTCTTGACAAGGTTTTGATGAGGCAACATCTCGTTGACGTTTAAATTTCTTTTAATGTTGATATTTGTGCTCTTTTTTCTTCATCCAGATTTTTCCTATTGGGTTTTACTGGAAAGGTTTTAGTGAGGCAATTTATTCAACATGGTGGTCATCCAAGGGGGAGTTGTATAATTTCTATTATTTGGTGGATTCCCACCATTAACTAGGTCATTTTGTTAGACCAAATCAACATAACAATCCCTTAGTAATTTGGATGTCATTCCGATCCACATAAGGTATGACCACAAATTCAGTTTTGTTATGGTAAATTATCTACATCTTGGCTCTATGTTGAAGAAACTACGCACATCAACAACTTTTGCAAATCTTCTTGGGAAGAGAGCAATCCATGACACAAGTTCTCAATGTGTTGAAGAAGAATGTAGACTCCGCAAAAGTATTAATCGAAGGCATTACTGCTTGTGCAACACAAATGAAGACTTCATCAACTATCCGACATCTTCATGAAAGCACATTCCTCTTCTACATTCAAGAAATTCGTTCTTCAACATTGGAAAGTTTCGACTCAAAGATTTGATCGCCAAGATTTGACTGAAGTTTTTATCAGGGGGATCCCCATCATCAAATTATGGTGCATTCACTGGACTTTATCGCGTTGTACTCTTTTTCCTTCGTCAGGGTTTTGTCCCACTGGGTTTTCCTTGTCAAGGTTTTAACGAGGCAACATATGCGTATCCAATGTTGTGTGAGTCTTTACATTCTTATGCAATTTCAAGTTTTTCTCTTTTGAGTTTTCCTGATATGTTTGTACTGACTTAGCCACAGTGGTCATCAAGGGAAGTGTTATAAACCAAGTTTATTTACTAAGATGCCCTTCTTGTCTAAGTTTAGGGTTTACATATTTTGGACACCAAGTTTTCTATCTATATAAACATAGGCTTAAACATTGTATTCTACATCCATATGAATAAGAAATTTCTCTCTCTTCTCCCTTTACTTTGTGTCTTCTTTTCTTCTTATTCTATATTACAAGATCTCTCTTCTCCTTCCCCTTTATTTTGTGTCTTCTTCTCCTCTTTTCCTATATCACAACAAGAGAAAAGGTTTGTTAGTTCGTAGAAGAGTTTAGTTTATGTTCTTTTAGCATACTGGGAGGTAGTTGGTTGGCTCATAATAAGATTCGCATCATACTTGCTCTTGGTTGCTGCCCTTTCGAAGTAGCTTATCAAAATTTTGCTGTGTTGTACTGCAGATGCTCAGAATTGTTCATTTCGGTTTTTACTTAATAAGTTATGTAACTTTACTGTAGAGTTTTTAGGCAATTTTTTTTCGATGCTAGATAAAAGATATAGGATAAGACCTTTTTGTTGCGACCTTAATTTGTCCATTTAACTTCTATGCTTTGTACTCTTTCAGGCATGCTTGGAATCCATTCGCGGCTCTTTTGGGTAGGAGTTGGTCAAAATGACAGCAGAGGTCAGTACATGCACATTTTGACCCTGTACTTGCTCGCCCTTGTGAAATCATCTAACATTATGCTCTGGTGATGTCCAGCATATATAAAAAGTTGAAATCGGAGGCTGCTATTTTGGCTGGTTTAAGAACATAGATTGAAGCCCTTAGACGAAGGCACTCTGCAGCACTTGAGCTAATGGGTGGTGCGATGAAGACGTATACATTTCTCAATTTGTTCCTAAAAAAAAATCACTCCATCAAAATAATTTACATACTGAGGCGTGAACATCAAAATAATCAGCCATAAAATTATCTTTATGAGAGGTCCCATATAATAGTGTATTCACACCGTAAGAAGTGGTGGTATTGGGGTCCTAACGCTCTTGGTTTGTTTATGTAGCTGGAAGAACTTCGTGTGTTTGGCATGGTGCGGCTAGCTTGAGCTAGGTGTGGCTGGAAGGATTTGCCATTGGCACGGAGGTGCGGCTAGCATGGTTCGCATGATTTGGCGCGTTTGGTGTGGCTGGCATGATTTGCCATTGGCACGGAGGGGAATTAGGGTTTTGTTCGTTGTAACCCTAATTTGAAAAAATACCCCTATTAATTACTGACTACAAGCATTAAATGTCCTAATAAATATGTCACCGGTGACATTAGGTTATTCGGGGTTTTATAATTTTACCCTTTGTTTAAAAAACCACCATCAACATTAAGTCCCCTGCTTAGCTCGGAACAGTAGCTTTGTTGCGAGGTAAGCATAAGATGGTGACAAACTATCAACAACAAATCGTAAATAGAATTGAGGAGGCTTGTCTAACCTTTTTTATAAATAGGATTTGGAATCCTTGCCTCTAGCAGTTCTGCAAAAATCGGGAGGCTGGCACAATTGGGAAGTCAGCATCATTGAGAGACAGGAAGCTGGGCGGTATTGAGAAGTTGATGCGAGTTTGGAAACTGAGCATGCTAGATGGCGGGACCGGCGCAATGTGGGAAGCTGATCGCGCTAGCTGGCGGGACTTGGGAAAGGTGGGGGAAGCTGAGCGTGCTAGCTGGACCAGCGTAGAGTGGGAAGCTGATCGTGCAAGCTGGCGTGACTTGGGCGACGTTGGGAAGTTGGGCGCAATTGGTGGGACCGGTGCAACTTGGGCGACGTTGGGAAGTTGGGCGCCCTTGTGGGCCCGTTCCTTATATGCACGATTTTTGGTATAAGGAAATCCATCCCTATTTCAGAATCTCCACGCCCATATATATAAAATCCCTTTTTCTCATCTTTGTTCTTTCATCTTTTCATACTAGCGGCAGAGTCACAAAGAAAACGGCTTCCAGGTATGTCTTCCAGTACTTCTCTTGTTTCCCTTTTCATGTAGGTGCAAACCCTAAAAGTAGGCGTTTTGTTTTATAATCCTTGCAATGACATTGCGCATATGATTTCTTGGCGTGCTTCTTGTAGAAAATATTGTATATATGCACCGAAGGGAAAAAATGCATATATGATTCGAACCCGTAGAAAAATGCTCCATATATAATTTTGAACCCGAAGAAGGATACCATAGATGCATTCGAGCCCGTAAAAAATACTGCGTATATAGTTTTTGAACCCTGAAGAAGATACTACGTGTGCATTTTTGAACCCGTAGAGAATAATGTATATGTGATTCATATGACTTCGAACCCATAGGAAATATTGCCTATATGAATTTCAGACCTGAAGAAAATACTACGCGTGTAGTTTTGAACCCGTTAGAGAATACACCCTTTTTTTTCCAGGCTTTCCTTTTGTTGGGTGCGGTTATGTGTCAGGGAGATAATTTCGTCTTTCTCCGTGTGCAGTTTTCTTGTTACTAAGCTGTTATGAAGAAATCCGACAAGATGTTACTTGAACAAAATTTCGCCTCATCGAAGGATGTTCATAGTTCCAAACCAAACACGGATGATAAATTTTTTGCCAAACCCCTCGCCCATGTTCAGAAGAATCACCTAGGTTTCGTGCCAATTTTGTTAACCGGTGGTGAAGATGAAAAGAAGATACGTTCGGTTCGCCCAGAGAACACCATACAGTTCTGTCTTCATAAAGGGGTATATTCTTCTTCCAACATTGATTTCAGGATGTGTCAAAGCCCATTGCGTTCTTTTGATAGATGGGTTGAGTTCATGGTGAGTAAGGAGCACATAAATACCAACTTGACTCGGGCGCAAATTATTGATGCTGTCAGAGCTTCAGTAAATCTCCAGATTAGGAAGGATATCCCGGGCTTGGTTGCTTTCATCTCCAGATGGTGTTCGGACACCCATACGATCATATGTAGATGGGGTGAAATAACTTTCTCCTTGGAGAGTGAGGCTCTCTTGCTGAATCTTTCGGTAACCGGGAATCTCAATATCTGATTGTATGAAGGTGAGGAGAAGATGCAGGATGACCTTGCCGCTAAGTTGGGAGATTTCGCTCGAAAAGACTCCACTGCGAAGTCGAAGGATTCTGTCCAAAAAGAGGATGAAAGGTGCTTTTACATCTGGTGGATATCCCAATGGTTTTCGGATGAGCTGGAACCTAAACAAAAAAGCAGTGATCTTCATGTTGCGGAATTTTTGGATATCTGGTTGTCTAGAGACATTTTTGATGATGGTTCTGGCAAGAAGGAAATAAGACCAGAGTTGCTAGTGATTGATGTGAAGTTAGCAAAAGGTGAAGTTCTTCCCATCGGCAAGCTATTCCTTGGTTCCCTGTATGTGCATCTGGATCACCTAGTTGCGAACATGCGAGTTTCGAATGGTTTCATGAAAGTGGATTCATATGTGCACGTTGCTTTTCTCCAAGCCTGGTTATGGGAGCACTTTGATAAGTATGCTCCGAAACTATTGCCTTCGATTCCCGCGAGTTGGGGCGGCTTCCGAATTCTTCGATGGGTGAACAGGCGTCCAAGAGTTGGCATGAGCTTGGTTAGTTTTCTCGATAAGTCATATGAAATCAGTTTTCTCCCATGTGAGCCGGTACATAGGTCGGTGACTCAAATTGACACCTTTGCTTCTGCTCCGATCATGTCTTTATCTTCTGACGACAACTTGAGTGTTGGTGAAAACTTGTTTATTCAAAGCTGCATGCCCGGCTATATGATGTCTTTATTCATGGGGTCTTTCTGAATAACTGCTTACAATATTTACCGTGCTGCTCGTCACATGGGCTTCGATCAAGGGGTGCCTCTTACTTACCAGCTGGTGGTTCCTAAGGATTCATTGCATGCCGCCCACAATTCCAGCACCCTTGATCCGGGTATCCGCCTTCCCTTCTTTCAAACGGGAAGAGTAACTTCGACGACCTTTGGCTATAATGAATTCTGGTACGATGAGTTCATTATGATCCAAGATTTTATAAATAACGTGGTGGAGAATGTTCGTTGTAAACCTTCCCCAGCAGTTTTGAAGAAGTATCCAATGTTGAGAGATCCCAAGCGAAAGTTGCCTGGAAACTCGGAAAGTCCCCAGGCAAAGGAACAGAGAATGAAGAATCATGCTGGTGGGTTCTGGGAGATTTCAAAAGATCATCCCGTAGCTCTCGTGTCTTTCAGTTCTTCCAATAACCAATTATGTGTCGCATCCTTGTTGGTTTGTCTCAAACACGTGAATTTCTGCTGAAAACATGTGTCTTGTTTCTTCTAGGGCTTCGGTAGTGTTAATTCTTTCGTTGCCCTTGCACGTTGCCAGGTGACGGCAATTTCTTCAAAGAATTCCTACGGCACTGAGCCTTCTCATAGAGGTGATGAGCCAGAGAAAGGAGAAAGTTTGACAAGTGAGAGTGATTCCTCTAGCAGCACTGGTTATTTTTCGGGAAGTAGTTCGGTGAGTTTCGCGCTTATTTTCTTTCTTCTTCCGTTTCTTCTTTTGAAAAATGTCTAACTCAAGTTCGCAGGGGTAATCCAGTTCGGAAGATGATTCTGGGGTGGAGCCACACGAAAACTTGCCCTTGGTGACCATCGCCGGTGACTTGGAGATGGGAGTTAGCCAATTGCCAGGAACCGATGTGGTTCAAACGGTGTATGATTCCCTGACGGTTGCTGCTGTAGATATGGAAAAAGACCCTTTGCGAGTCTTGAGGCCAGTTGCAGGCACCATTTTCGTTCCCCCGTACTTGGTTCCTTATCCAGGTCATGTGCTGGTTGGCGGTTTTAGCATGCTGGCTAAGTATGAGACGTTGTACACCAGAATCTGGGAGAAGTATGGACATATGGAAACAACCAAGAAGATCATTAGTCAATTTGCACTGGTTAAGCGTGTGGAAGAGGCTTTATCTTCCATTGAGGACATGCGTGAGGTGACTGGCCACACCGTTTCTGAAGACGTTATTGCCAACTGGGAGCACCATCGCGACTTGTGTGTAGAAAAGGAGTTCAACGCTTCGTGGTTTGTCAAAGGCCTTGCTGAGATCCAGAAGTCGAAAGATGCAGCAGTCGAAAACTTTTCTGCAGAGGAGATTGCACGACAGGAGGTAAAACTCGAAAAGCTTTCCGAGATGTTGATCATGAAGAGGGGGTCTCTTGAAGATGCAAAGTTGACTTTCTCCAAGAAGATCAGACCTCTGTTGGATGATTTTCCTTGAATGTTTCTCTGTTAAACTTTCATTTAGGTTCTTCTTCTTTCTTTTTTTTGAAAAAAAAACATACTGGATGTCTGGTTCAAAGTTCGACTGGTTTTGATAGACAACTGGTAGCTTTTGAGGATATTGGATTATTTCTGGGATGAATGGTTTTGATAATATAACTCTGATTATGTTTTGTGAAAGAAATATTGATTTTATGAAAGTGTGTGCTAGCAATAGGCACAAGACGCAATAGTATGACAGGTTTTATTAACAACCTAAAAACAGATCGCATATCTTGCCCAGTCTAAATTTACTCACTTCATAGGTTTTTGCCAACACGCCCCCTCCATGTAAAAGGAGGCTCTGCAGGTAGCATCGCCAGCGAGTCCCCATTTTTCTGGTGTAGTTTTTACAACCTGTAACTGGGTTGTCCGGCATTTGATTCGGATTGAGTCTCCTTCCCCTACCATCTTAACATCAGGGTCGAAGAACAAAATCAACAGTCTGATATTGTAGCCGATAGATCAATCCTCCCGCTGTGGTCGCCAATTATTTATGGCTAAAAATCGTTTCCGCCGATTTTGGTAAATTCGGTAGGTGAGTGAGAAACTGGTTTAAAACCTAAACAAATGTGCTGCACGTGAGCATTTTATAGATTCGAGAGATCAAACTGTATAAGTCCAGTCTAAACCAAAAAATGGCCAATCCAGACTTGCTTCGGTCACAAAGTGGAGGAGAAGGGTTGATTTGGGGAGGGAAGCAAAAAAAGGTGTTGAGACCAGAATAATTCTGGGAGAGTAGTGTTTCGACTTATATCAGAAACTGAAATCTTAGGAATCTTGCAAGAGATGAAATATTTTTTGGAGAGCTTGCAAAGTTGCCTTTTTTGAGAGTGTTGTATTTTTCTCCTGACCGAGACTTGTTGTCTGGTGGAAATAGGTAGGACCTATTTATACAAGTCGAGATTTAAACGTACCCTGGCCTCATGAAGGAAGAGAGTAAAGGGTGAAATAATGGGAGGAGGTGGTAACCGCAAGGTGTTTATGGGTGAAAACGTTTTCACCATTATTTCCTCATTTATTTGACCGCTTTATTCCTATTCACGCTTTCTAAATGTGAGCGTAGTGTAGGCTGCAAGCTGTGACCACCAAACCAAGACCCTGGAAAGCATCCCCTAGTTTGTTTTGATGTCTCGAGTGTTGGTTGCACCTTGAGTGCAAGTGGCGCGTGTGGCATGTGCAGAATGCCTTTGTTGAGGGTTGCACCTCGAGCGCAAGTGGTAGTGGCAGAGCTGCTTGTGGCGTGTGTGGCATGTGCCAATGGCATGTGTGGAATGCCTTGGTGGTAGGTTGTACGTTCAGTGCAAGTGGCAGTGCCATAGCTACTAGTGGCGTGTGTGGCGTGTGCCAATGGCATGTGTGGAATGCCTTGGTGGTAGGTTGCAGGGTTTGGAAATTAGGCTACCAGCGTGGGTTTTGGCATGTGTGGCCATTAGGACCACGGCTTGGTAAGAAAAGCTATCAGCGAGCGTGTTGGTATGTGCCAATGGCATGCTCGTCCATTAGGGCCACGACTTGGTAAGAAAAGCTACCAGCGAGCGTGTTGGCATGTGCCAATGGCATGCTCGGCCATTAGGACCACGATTTGGTAAGAAAAGATACCAGCGAGCGTGTTGGCATGTTCCAATGGCATGCTCGGCCATTAGGGCCACGGCTTGGTAAGAAAATCTACCAGTGAGCGTGTTGGCATGTGCCAATGGCATGCTCGGCCATTAGGACCAAGATTTGGTAAGAAAAGCTACCAGCGAGCGTGTTGGCATGTTCCAATGGCATTCTCGGCCATTAGGGCCACGGCTTGGTAAGAAAATCTACCAGTGAGCGTGTTGGCATGTTCCAATGGCATGATCGGCCATTAGGGCCACGACCTGGTAAGAAAAGCTACCAGCGAGCGTGTTGGCATGTGCCAATGGCATGCTCGACCATTAGGTACACGTCCTGGTAAGAAAAGCTACCAGCGAGCGTGTTGGCATGTGCCAATGGAATGCGTGACCAATTTGGCCTAGGTTGCATGGTTTGCAAGCCTAGGTGAGGGCGCCATTTTGGCATGGCGTGGTTAGGACCAAGGTAAGGGTGTTTGGCTTGGCATGGCGTGACAAGCGTAGCTAGGGCCAAGGCAGAGTGTGTTTGGCATGGCGCGGCTAGCTTGAGCTAGGTGTGTCTGGCATGATTTGGCATTGGTACGGAGGTGCGGCTAGCATGGTTGGAATTCTTTGGCGCGTTTGGTGTGACTAGCGTAGCTAGGACCAAGGCAGAGTGTGTTTGGCATGGCGCGGATAGCTTGAGCTAGGTGTGGCTGGTAGGATTTGCCATTGTCACGGAGGTGCGGCTAGCATGGTTCGCATGCTTTGGCGCGTTTGGTGTGACTAGCGTAGCTAGGGCCAAGGCATAGTGTGTTTGGCATGGCGCGGCTAGATTGAGCTAGGTGTGGCTGGCATGATTTTCCATTGGCACAGAGGTACGGCTAGCATGGTTCGCATGCTTTGGCGCGTTTGGTGTGGCTGGCATGATTTTCCATTGGCACGGAGGTGCGGCTATTTTGGGGTATGTGTGGCTGGCATGGTTTGCCATTGGAACGGAGGTGCGGCTAGCATGGTTCGCATGCTTTGACGCGTTTGGTGTGACTACCATAGCTAGGGACAAGGCAGAGTGTGTTTGGCATGGCGCGGCTAGCTTGATCTAAGTGTGGCTGGCAGGATTTGCCTTTGTCACGGAGGTGCGGCTAGCATGGTTCGCATGCTTTGGCGCGTTTGGTGTGGATGGCATGATTTGCCATTGGCACGGAGGAGAATTAGGATTTTGTTCATTTGTAACCCTAATTTGAAAAAATACCCCCTATTAATTACTGACTACATGCATTAAATGTCCTAATAAATGTTTCACCGGTGACATTAGGTTATTCGGGGTTTTACAATTTTACCATTTGTTTAAAAAACCACCATCAACACCAAGACATTATCTGTCTCTACAAAGGCAGGTATGTTAAATTCCACCCGCACCTAACAGGGCAATGAAACTAGCAATGAAAAATTAGTTTCCAATAGGGTTACTATAGTGGATGATGATCTTAATTCTCTTGAGTATGTTAATGCTTCTATTGAAAGTTTTGAAAAAAACTTGGAGGTGGTGGCTCAATCAAAGGAGATTGGTGTACAACATGATGGGGTCATAGAAGTGGAAGCCGAACCTTCAACTGAAAATTGGACTATTTGTACTAAAAAAACAAGAAATCAAGCGGAAAAGGTACTTCAGTTCAACCCTGTTCCCTGAATCTTTTTTCTGTTTTATTAGATGAATCTTTGACAGGGAGTAGAGAAGAAGAAATTAGAGAACAAGAGGGTAACAAGGATGTCAGCGATGACAAAGTCACAATTGAATCTTGTGACGATTCTAATGAAGAGTCGGAGTATGAAACGGATAATGAAGGTATGAAAGTTGAGAAGATGAAAAATCTAGAAGAAATACCTAGAAAGAGGCATATTACTAAGGAGCAAAAGGTTGATAATCTTGTAAAATTTAGTGCTTTGTTAGGTGTTGGAGGAAACAAAGACGAAATGAAGAATGTTTTCAGTGACATAGAAGAAAGGCATTCCAATCTAAACCCTGAAAAAGAACTTGCTAAGCTCAATTGGCCTGGGGTTACAAACAATTATATGCTTGGTAGAGGGAAAAGGACCCCTGCTAGGAAGAAATAGACCGCGGCATTCTCTTTAGAGCTGGCAGGGTGTGTATTTTTGTTTGTTGTTGTTAAGGCTTGTAGGCCTTAATTTTAGCTCCCTTTTGCGGCAATTGATTAGTGCTTTTTTCTTCTGTGTCTCTGTTTTTTTCTTTTTCAATAAAATTTTAACCTTTTAAGTAAAAAAAAAACGTTCATGTGTTAAATCTATTGGCCTCCATAGTTCTCTTGGTCTAGGAAACGTTTTCCAATGCCCGGTATCAGAGGAAAAAACTTGGAAGGTGAGGTTATCACCCATAATATTAGCATAGACATAAACCACCTTATAGTAGTTACATATAGAATATTGACCAAGTGACGCGGATTCACTTACCAATTTGGTGCAGTAATGATAATATTTTTTAGAACCATTATGTGGTCTAGGAGGGAGGGAGACCCATCGTTTTGTCAGGGGATTGCATATGCATAAGTTCGTGTTATGATTCTGATCTGTTGAACGAAGATTCTGATAATTCACACGATATGGTGAATAAAGTACTAAACCATTGCTACATGAATCTAAGATGCATACTTTTTCTAACTTTTGCTCGTTGAATGGTTTTGTATCTAAAATGAATGAATTTATGCACCGGTTTTAATGATGGAAGACGAAAGAAAATCTAGTACAATACCTCCGTTGGCAAATCAACACCATACTCTTTACTCATGCTTGATGATGACGACATATCCACAAAAACTCTGAGAAAAGAATAAGAATCAGACTAAGTAGTAGGTATATTCTATTAGGGTTTTTCCTCTGGGAGAAGAGAGGCTGGAGTAAAGAAGATCACGTTTTTATTTATACAACAAGGTATCACACAACTTTTTGTAGTTTTAATGTTAGACGTGCCGGTTAAGGTTAAATATTGTCGGGCCATTCATTGGATGTTGGATTGAATGTGGATGATAATCTGAATTAGAGCATCTCCAACGAGACTTTCTTCACTTCCTAAATCGTAGGCCACGTAGGATTTTAGGATATTTTGAGAAAAAATCATCTCCAGTGGGAACCTCTAAAAGCATTGTGAAGATGACGTGGAAGTTGGTTATAGTTATATCCTTTACATGATCCTCGAGTTTTGTGTAGTACTATTGATTATCTTCAACTCCAATAGAGATTTTTAAAAATTGTGAGGATTTTTTATCTTAAAGGATATGAGTTCATCTCCAGTGGGAACCTTAAAAGCATTGTGAAGATGACGTGGAAGTTGGTTATAGTTATATCCTTTACATGATCCTCGAGTTTTTAGAGGATCTCTTTTAGGATGTGAGGACATTTAAAAGAAAAAGACATTTAAAAAAAAACCAATAGGGTTAATACATGTGTATGTGTACTATTGATTATCTTCAACTCCAATCCAGAGATTTTATAAAAATTCCTAAAACTAAGGAATTTTTTATCTTAAAGGATATTTTGAGAAAAAATCATCTCCAGTGGGAACCTCTAAAAGCATTGTGAAGATGACGTGGAAGTTGGTTATAGTTATATCCTTTACATGATCCTCGAGTTTTAGAGGATCTCTTTTAGGATGTGAGGATCATAGCTAGCAGTTCACTGGACAGTAAATAGCAAAGCAGTTAGACATTTAAAAGAAAAAATTCTTTAACCAATAGGGTTAATACATGTGTATGTGTACTATTGATTATCTTCAACTCCAATCCAGAGATTTTATAAAAATTCCTAAAACTAAGGAATTTTTTATCTTAAAGATGTTTTCAAGGGAATAACACGTAGGTAAAACCTGAGGATCCGTTGGAGATGCTCTTAGATGTGGCTGTTTAAATGGACGTCCTGTCCAGAACCCTTGTATAGTTTTGGATACTAGAAAGGTCCACTGAATGGGTTTACCCAGGATGCCATAGGTACAATTTTGTAATTTGATTAGTGTTTCTAAGCAATATTCTAACCCTAATCCATATACAAAATACATAACAGAGATATACAAGAGCAACATACGTATATGATGGTTGTTGATTCATCTTGTTCTACCATGAAGGAAGGTGGTTTACCAGAAGACATCTTGTCAGAGATTTTTCTTAAACTTCCAATGAAATCAATCAAAAGGTTTAAATGTGTTTCAAAGGTATGGAAATGTATTCTCTCTGATCCTAATTTTATGCAAAACAAATTCAAAACATTATTCACGGAACCTAAACCATGGGCAATCTTTTCAAACCATGTTATATCTAGTCGACATCATCCCCTGATCTTAAAATTCCTAGCAAACTTATTCATACACAACTTATGTCATCTTCCATTGACTTATCTGGTTATGATGGGTTCTCCTTTAGTTTCTTTAAAGCATACATATCTGATAAAAAATCTGATAGAAATTCTGATGAAAACTCTAGGGACCTGCTTCATGTTTTATCTTCCAACAATGGTTTAGTTCTTTGTTCAGTTACAAATTACAGTACGGAAAGTAAACGTTATTTTGTCTGCAACCCGGTTACGCAAGAATATTTTCCGCTACCTCCACCACCGAAAAATAGCGATGGTAAGTTTTTATATGGTTTGGTTTGTGAAACTTTGTCAAGGACTGCTTCTGAAAGTACTTTCAGAGTAATGCGTACTCGAACGTCTTTAGAGAATTATAGTTTCGAGGTTGAAATCTACTTCCATGATTTGAATGAGTGGAGAACATACAATGTTTCATATGTTGAACCACAAACACAAGATAATACGAGGAGATATGGTTCCAAAAGCAATGTCATTACTCATAATGGAGTCGTGTATTGGTTGGAAGGAGAACGGAGAAAAGTGGTTGCTGCTTATGATTTTAAGATTAACAATTATGGTTGTGATAATCATCATTGCAATGTACTCAATCAGCCAATTCCGGGAGAATATCCTCGTTATTCTAGTGAATGTCTTGGGGTGTCTGAAGATTGTGTTTGTTACTGGGTAATTGACGGCCGCACTTTGAAAATTTCGGATCTTATGGAAGATGATCACTCTATCGAAGAACCCGTTTGGAACTTAAGGCTTGAGATTGAATTATCAAATTCTAAATGTTCGTTAATGGGTTTCAGTCCTATTGATCGTGATGTTGTTATATTGCAATGTGGTGACCAAATTTTTCCTTTCGACGTCACAACAGGAAAGTCCGAATCTTTACAGCGCCTATGTGTTCCAGGTAGTGAAACTTCTTTTCAAATTCAACACGGATACTCTACGTTTATGGTAATGCCAGCACTGACAACCATCTCCTCCAAGGCGAGAAAATAAAGTGGAATTCGCTTTAAAAGATGTACTAGATCTTATGTGTACATCGTCGAACATGTCAAATACTACAATGCATAATTTGTGAAGGTCGGACCAATAAACAAATACACTCACAAATGGTGTGCTTTTTTGTCTCACTATTTTGTAGTTTCAAGCTATGTTGTCAAAGGCACCCTGGGCGCTTGCTTAGGCCCCCTTGAGAAAAGCGCCAAAGTGTGACCAAGTTTTGGGTTTTTTAATTTTTCATTGACGCCTAATACAACATAGGTTTCAAGTACTTCATTCTTCTCTTTTAGTTGACCCTTTAACCATTGAATGAAATGTTCCATGGCATTACAGATGCACTGTCTAGTAGTTACTCAAAGAAATATGCGGAAGGCATTGCAGATGTAATAGCGGCTACACAACCACTAATGGCTTTATGAAGATTCATAGTAGTGGTAATTTAATCTGTTATCCATATGTTTGCTTTGGTAGTTAATTACTGCCTAACCGGCCTTTTCAGCTTATAAGCCCGACCAAGAGGCAATATTCTAGTTCCATTTTGACCGAGTCTCTACTTTTTTTATTGAGATGATTTCTTTTCCATATGAATGAAGTGATAGAAAATCTTAAGTTCTATTCATGTCGATCTAACAAAAAAGACGCAAGTTTTCGCACAGTTTTTTGGGTCTTATAGGGAGTATTTGTTAGTTTAGTAGTGCAGAATTCAAACATCATTTTTTCGATTTCCCTCAGCATTTACTCCTCAAAAGCAAGTATTTGCACGCATTTTCACTAAAGGAAAAAAAGGAAATCATATTCATTTCAGTTTTTCATTCAGTCACTACTGTGTAAACGATGAGTTTAGAGTTTAAGTATTATCTCCAAGATATTTTTTATTAACAAAAGGAAAAGCCTTTGTTACTATCATATATAAGACAAAACTTTATCAAAATTTCAGTACATTCCCACCTTGATACTATAGCAATGGTCTGCACAAACCTTGCACCATGTATGCGTCATCTGAGTGTTATTTTGGCCTTAATCTTAAGCCATTGTGCAAGCCCTCTGAAGTTACTTACACTTTAGTGCCCAACATGTTAATAATATTTGGGTCAGATGGTAAATCTTTTGCAGCTTAACCTCTAAACAGAAAATCTTTTACCGTATAGTTGTTCCTTTCGCACACTCGACCGTATAAAAAAAGTGTTTGGGAGTAAGTAAAGAAATCTTTGACAGAGGTTTGGTATCTCACACAACTGTGTCGAGATTATCTCATTGATTATGTATTTATAGTAATTACATTGTACATGAAGTTACAAAGATCCAAATACATAGCTAGACCAGCAAAGAAGTAGGAAGACTTAACAAATAAAACTATAAAGGAGGAGGACGTATTCTAGAGACCAATTTTGTTACAACAGCTAATACTAGATACAAGGAGATGATAATATACAAGATGTTAATACCCCTCAAGTTGGAGCGGGAGAACATGAACGGACGCCCAACTTGCTAACCAGACGGCTAAATTTCTGAGCTCCTAGCGGCTTTGTGAAAACGACTGCGAGTTGATCAGAGGATGGAAACTTTGGAAGAATCAGCCCATTGAGTAACTTCTCACGAACAAAGTAGCAATCAATTTCTATATGTTTGGTACGTTCGTGAAAAACTGGATTTTGAGCAATGTGAATTGCAGCTTGATTATCACAAGAGATGATGATAGGTAAAGAACATGGAATATGCATGTCCTTGAAAAGATAACTTAACCATTGAAGTTCAGCTGTAAGATTGTCCATAACGCGATATTCAGCTTCACCGGAAGAGCGGGCAACAGATTTTCTTTTTAATTTCCATGAAATAGGACTAGAACCTATTGAAACAAAATAGCATGTAGTAGAACGGCGAGTGAGTGGACATCCTGCCCAGTCTGAAGCCGTGTATCCATGTAAGGAGAGTACACTTGAGGATGAGAGAAAGATGCCATGCCCAATTGTACCTTAAAGGTAACGAAGGACATGGTGAGCAGCATCAAGATGAGCTGTACGTGGATGTTGCATAAACTGACTTAAGTAATTGACTGCATATGTTATATCTGGTCGAGTGACAATATGTATAAGAAACGGCCAATGAGACGGCGGAAAGATCTTGGATCAGTTAAATCTTTTCCATCCGTAGGAAGTAATTTAATATGCGTATCCATGGGAAAAGATGAAACGCGAGCTCCAGTGAGACCTGAGTCCTTAAGAATGTCTAGGACATATTTACGTTGGCAAAGAAAAATACCTTTGGGAGATCGAGAAACCTCAATTCCTAAAAAATATTGTAATTTTCCAAGATCCTTAATGGAAAAGTGAGATGCAAGATGTAATTTAAGTGAACAAATGAATGCATCATCTGTGCCAGTGATAATGATGTCGTCAACATAGACGAGAACGAAAATGGAGGTAGAACCTCGATGATATGTGAAGAGATAGTTATCACATAGAGATTTTGTAAATCCTTCATCTATCAAACTGAAGAAAGTTTGGCAAACCATTGACGAGAGGCTTGTTTAAGGCCATAAAGAGATTTATTAAGTTTAAAAGCTTTAGACTCACCTTTGTGAGCTAAACCAGGAGGAATTTTCATGTAAATTTCTTCATCCAGATCCCCTTGGAGGAAGGAATTATTGACATCTAACTGATGGAGAGACCAACCCTTGATGGATGCAATGGACAATAAAACACGAACAATAACAAGCTTAGCTACAGGTGCAAAAGTATCATAATAATCAATACTTTCTTTTTGAGTGTAACCCTTAGCGACAAGTCGAGCCTTGTAACATTCAATGGTGCCATCAGAGTTAAACTTAATTTTGAAGACCCACTTGCATCCAATTAATATCTTACCAGGTGGTAAATCAACCTCAATCCAAGTATTATTTGCTTGTAAAGCAAGAATTTTTTCGGCCATAGCCGCTCACCATTTTGGACATTTAGTAGCTTGAGAAAATGATTTTGGTTCATTTGTGAGAACCACAGCAGCTAAAAATGCCTTATGAGATGGTGTGAATGTATCAAATGAGAGATAATCAGTCATTGGATATACTTATGTGAATGCACAGGTGGTGGCAGAACAATGATAATCCTTTAAATACGTAGGAGGATTTCTGGAACGAGATGGCCTAGAATCCATAGGAGTGACTAAAGGCTCAGATGATGTTGAATATTCAACACCAACTTAGTCAAGTGTTCACACCTATCTAGATTAACCTAGAAATATCTAGGATGTCTAGAGTCAATGTTAGACAATTAACATGTGTAAAATGAGTGTTCTAGAGTTAGACAAATCAAATAAGAATACTATATTGTCTAGTAGTTGGTTTGGTGGAAACCTCCATGGTAGGTAAGCCTCCATAGGCATAGTTGTTAGCCTCCATAGGCATAGTTATCTTCTTCTTTTTGTAGCCTATAAATAGGCATGTTGTATTCATTTGTAAGTAAGGTAGCAAGAATCAATCAATACAAAGTTCAAGTTACAAAGTCCTTGCTTCCACCCTTCACTACTAGAGCTCTAGGAGCTCTATACGAGCAACACCACGATGCTCGTATATCTCCGAAAAATATTATCAAGGTTTCTAAGTTCTTGATAAGAGTATAAATTTTAACTTGGTATCAGAGCTCGTTCGATCCGAAATGGGCGTAAAAGTTTCCGCTACAAATTGATGGGTTTCAAAGCTTTCGAGTTGAGAAGATATGAAGTTTAAGAAGGAGAAGATGCAAACACCACTAAGAAGATTTCAACCATTCCAACTGTCAAAAAAAAAAAAAAAAAAAAAAAAAATCCTACCTTCACAGGAGCAAAAACGCCTCCATGTGGAAAAAGAAAAGTAGAGAAGAAAAAAAAGAAATCACTTTTTGATAAGTGACCAGAAGACAAGTTTGAGGGAAGAGAGCAATAATTTTCCTCCTCAAATTGTTTACAAAATTCTAAAGACAATTGTGGGAAGAGTGCACCAAGGATTTCCTCCACAATCGTTCAAGAGTTTTAGAAGCCGATATCATGAAAACGTCAACAACGAATGCCTCCATATATTGAGGGAAGAGAGCTTCAAATGATCGCCTCCTCATATTGTGGGAAGAGAGCCTCAATGAGACGACCTACTCGGTTTTGAGAGAAAAAAAAAATGGCAAGAAAGCCATGTTTGTCACGACAACATCAAGTTTCTACTTGTGACACGGCCGGTGGACATGTATCCTTTGGAAGAAGAAAAACTACTGCTACTACAAGACAAAGCTTTTGTAATATCGACATTTCAAAAATGTTGAATTTGTAGAGGCTTGCACGCAGAAGTTATGAGACATACTAAATGAGCAAGAAATACTAAAAGAGAAGAAATGGGGTCTCCATGAAGAAAAAAAAAATGGGGTCTCCATGAAAAAAAAAAAAACAAGATAAAAGAGAAGAAGAAAGGGTCACTTCCTAATAAGTGATCAGAGAAGGGTTTGAGGGTAAGAACAATAAGTGGTTGTTTCCTCAAATCGGGAAGAAAAAAAAAAGGAAAAAGAATATTGAGGGTAAGAGCAACAGATTGCTTCCTCAATTGTCGAAGAAAAGCATGGCATGTTTGTCACGAGATACTAAATCATACTCGTGATAAGAAGAAGAACAAAAAAATAAAATAATAATAATAAAAAAAAACGGCGGTACGTGTCGGCAAACATAAAGAGTTTACTGCGAGCGAAGCAAGCATGAGGAGATAAGAGCCGCAAACGGAGATTGGGTGAATATCAAAAAAAAACAGAGCCATTACAAATTACGGGGAGTGTTGGAATTACCTAATTTGTAATGTCCAAATGAAGTCTAAATGGGTTTACAGGTGTTTGTTTAAATACGTACAAACCAAAGTGTGACAATTATGTCATAGCGTGGCAAATCATTTAATTCAAAAATGTGGCAAATCTGGATAAAGTGGCAAATTTGTAACATCAAATAACAAGAAGAAAAATAGTTAGAGCTTGTGGCAGAAGCTTGACGAAATGAAAGATTGTGAGAGAATCTGGATAACCAAAGAAGTGTTACAGTTTTCGGCCACAACAGCTAATTGTGAGAGAATCTGGATAACCAAAGAACAATAACAAGCTTAGCTACAGGTGCAAAAGTATCATAATAATCAATACTTTCTTTTTGAGTGTAACCCTTAGCGACAAGTCGAGCCTTGTAACATTCAATGGTGCCATCAGAGTTAAACTTAATTTTGAAGACCCACTTGCATCCAATTAATATCTTACCAGGTGGTAAATCAACCTCAATCCAAGTATTATTTGCTTGTAAAGCAAGAATTTTTTCGGCCATAGCCGCTCGCCATTTTGGACATTTAGTAGCTTGAGAAAATGATTTTGGTTCATTTGTGAGAACCACAGCAGCTAAAAATGCCTTATGAGATGGTGTGAATGTATCAAATGAGAGATAATCAGTCATTGGATATACTGATGTGAATGCACAGGTGGTGGCAGAACAATGATAATCCTTTAAATACGTAGGAGGATTTCTGGAACGAGATGGCCTAGAATCCATAGGAGTGACTAAAGGCTCAGATGAATGGGATGAAATGACATCACGTGAAGGATGCACTGATGATGGTGCAGTTGGGAATATTATTGGCGTGTCAGTAGTACTTTGTGGAGTTGTTGCGGAAGCCTGTACAGATGTGGATGGATCACATGGAGCGTGTACAGATGTGAATGGACCACATTTAGGTAGTGAGACTGTATGAGATGGAAACCCGGAGATGGATATATCCTGAGAGTTAGGATTGCTGGGCTGAGAGACTAACGAAGATAAATTGTCAGAAGAGGACAATGGTAAAGACGGAGATAAAAAAATAGGATCATAATTGATGTACTCAGATTGTGACATAGGTACAGACAAAGAAGAATTGGATTTATTAACAACATCATGAAAAGGAAAGATACTTTCATGAAACACCACATCTCTGGATGTATAGATTGATTTTGATTCCATATCATAAATAGAATGTCCCTTTTGACCATAAGGATAACCAACAAAGATACCAGACTTGGCACGTTGATCGAATTTGTGAGAGATCCTAGTGTTTCTTGCAAAACAAAGGCAGCCAAATACATGCAAGGATGAGTAATCCGACTGTTTATGCAGTAACATTTCATGTGGAGTCTTATGAGACAACACAGGAGTTGGTAACTTGTTGATAATATAAGTAGCGGAAAGAACACATTCACCCCAAAAACGAAGTGGAAGGTTAGCCTGAAAACGCAATGCTCTAGCTACATTGAGTAAATGACGGTGTTTTCTCTCAACAATGCCATTTTGTTGCGGAGTATACACAAAACTAGTTTGATGTACGGTTCCATGTTTGTGAAACCATGACTGAAGTTCATTAGATTTGAACTCGGATCCATTATCAGATCGAAAAGTCTGGAGCCGAAGAATGATCAACTCGTTAATACCATAAGAAATGGTAGAGATTTTTCGACCAAATTGATTAATAACAAAATTAAAAAAACTATTGAAGAGACTTTGTTAGAGCATTGCTCGGTCGAACTCGCATGTGTTGCTATCTCAAGCATGTTTGTCAATGTTAGTGATCAAAACTATAAAGTCTAGATTTCTAGTCTATTATAGCTAAGGTCTCAGACTAGGATAAAGAGTGTAGTTGAGCTCAAGAACTCCATGGAAATCATCATATAAGACGAAGGACTACTCAAGGAACCAGTGGATCTTCATTGACTAAAAGGTATGTGGAGACGTGAACTTATCTATCACTCAAAAGTTTATCTACTATATCTCCTATCTTGAGACAAAAGTCGTTTTACTATATAGACTAAAGATATACACATGTGACATTTCGAGCTGAGTATATCTCGCTTATCAATTTCTCGAAATGTGTGTTGATAAAGCTTTTTCTTTATCCAAGTTCATCTTTGCCTAGTGACGAAAGTCATGTTATGTTTCAATCACTTTGTAAATTGCTCTGGCGAAAACTATTTTGTGAATAAAAACTATATGACGTCCTCTGAGAATGTTTCAATGATTGAAATGAGAGTTTAGACAATATAACCACTGGGGGATATAAACATTGTTGTGGTAACACATATATTTATAAGTCCTTAGCACTTAAACCGATTTTGTGAATTTTTTGATCAAGTGAAAACCGGAACTTGAGCAGTCAACCCAGTCCGCGAACTCAGTCCTTGAACGTGCGTAGTTCTCGAACCCATGAATTTCTGCTGGAGTTGTATCTCGGTTTCAGTCCGCGAACTGACGGGAGTTCTCGAACCCGAGAATTTATGCTGGAGTTTGTGAACTCCAACCGGTTACTTGAGTCCACGAACCCAGTCCGCGAACTTGAGTGGTTATGTCTAAAAACGATGTTCGTAAACTTATTTAAATTATCTAAGGAATTCTATTGCAAACCATGGCTTTATAATTCACGAATCGATTTCAGTGAATCACATCATTTTTGCTTCAATTGTGTCTTGTGTAGCACATAAGATCTCATAGCAATTGAACAACTCTCTAACTAGTTCATTTGAGTCATTTGGACTAGTTATGGTGAAGAAGAATATGGTTGATATGAAAGTTATCATTTGGATAACCATTTGGTTGACTAATATTGAACCAACTATTGTACACGTTTGGGTATGGTTACACAAACCCAAAATCGTCAAGTACATGTGTGTATGGAAACCTAAGTTTTCAATCTAACGGTTGAGAGATATTAGCTTGTATCTAATCAGTTTTTCATCTAACTGTGAATATTGAATGCTTTGTTACTAAGCTAACATTGATTGCAAACCATTATTTGAAAGACTATATAAGGGAGAACTCTAGCAACTAGGAAACCTAATCCCAACATATTTTGTGTGATACTAGTTTGCTAAGCTAGAGTCGATTCTCATTTAACCTTTTCTTTTCTTCTTCTAAAACCAGGTTAACGACTTAAAGACTTCATTGGGATTGTGAAGCCAGACCGATACTACTTTTCTTATAGTTGTGTGATATGATCTTGATGTTTCTATCATACGAGTACAATTGTAATAATTGGCTTGAGATTTTTATGTCCGATAGGCAAGATATAAAAGTAATCACAAACATCTTCGTCTCATCGTTTGTGATTCCACAATATCTTTTTTCGCGGCGTCGATTTAGACCATTGTGAGGTGATTGATAAAACTAAGTTGTTCTTCGGGAATATAAGTCTGGTTTTATTTATTGGTTCTTGTTCACCTTAATTTATCAAAATACTGAACAAAACTCATAGGTTTATTCGTGGGAGACGAATTTATCTATCTTGTATACTTTTTTGTGTGAGACATATTTGTTTGCTAAAGTCTTCGACTTTGGGTCGAAGCAACTCTTGGTTGTGGGTGAGATCAGCTAAGGGAATCAAGTGTGCAGTATCCTGCTGGGATCAGAGGTGTAGGAGTATAACTGTACCTTGGATCACTGTGAGATTGATTAGGGTTCAACTACAGTCCAGATCGAAGTTAATTTGGAGTAGGCTAGTGTCGGTAGCGTCTTAATACAATATATGTTTAATCTGGACTAGGTCCCGGGGTTTTTATGCATTTGCGGTTTCCTCATTAACAAAATTCTGGTGTCTGTGTTATTTTTTTTCCGCATTATATTTCGTTATATAATTGAAATAATACAGCTTGTGCGTTGTTCAATCGATTAGAATATCCGACCTAATTGGTTATTGATTTAAATCGGTTGAAACTTGGATATTGATCTTTGGTACCATCCAAGTTATCTCTCTTTGATTAGACTCGCGAATCATATTTTCTTGAGTAAATCAAATCGAGAGATTGAGATAATAACTCCTTGAGTATTTTCTATTGATTGAGTCTAGTTGATTCTCTAGAAAATAACTCGAAGTTGTCCATACGAATTGCTAATAGAAATATTGGGTGAGGTTGTTGGACCCCCGTTTTTTTAATTGGTATCAGAGCATGCAAACACGTTTAAGACCTTATAATTTGTGGCAATCTGAGTCTGTGGACAAAATGTCTGTTGCGCATACCAAAATGCCTCCTAAAGCTTTTGATCATGTCAAGTGTCTTGGAAACACATCAAAGGATTATTCCTTAGTTGATTTTTTCGAATCCAGAGGTAAAAAGAATGTTCAATGTAATAATGACATTTCTTCCTCTCATGAGGCATGTGACACTCTGGCAGAAGCTGAAAAGGATCTCACCAAAATTTTAAGACATACAGCTGAAGATATTGATTATAATAATCATGATCATCTCATTGATGAATTTGAGAAGGCTCTTGATCGAGAACGTGATCTCTATAACATTATTAAGTCCTTCTCTAAGAATATTGAGAAACTTCTTCAAGAAATTACTCTCTAGAGTGAAAAGATTAGTACTCTTGAGGATATTATTAAAAAGGACTCAGTTAGAGAAAAACGTTTGCTCGAGACTCATTCATCAGATCTCAACATATTTCGTGTTGAAAAAGAGAAACTATGTGCATCTCTTACTCTAGCCCATGAATAATGCAAATCCTTGGAAAAGGAAAACTCTGTCTTAAGGATAAAATCCTCTGTACAAACTAACTCTCGTGATGTTCTGTACAAGACTAAGTATTCTCCAGAAGAATATTGTGTCAAGAAAAGTTTACATTACTTGCAATCTTCTCATATGGTTATGGAGTTTAAACAGGTGACAGTTATTGCTTCCCCTTCTCGAATCTGTACTTTTTGTGGGAAACAGAATCACTATGCTATCCATTGTTTTGCAAGAAGGAAACAAATTTCTAATCTTCGTAATTTGCTTTTCTTCACTGTTAATGGAACAAATAGTCTGTAGACTAAAGATATACACATGTGACATTTCGAGCTGAGTATATATCACTTATCTATTTCTCGAAATTTGTGTTGGTAAAGCTTTCGCTTTAGCCAAGTGCCTAGTGACGAAAGTCATGTTATGTGTCAATCACTTTGGAAATTGCCCTGACGAAAACTAGTTTGTGAATAACAACTATATGACGTCCTCTAAGAATGTTTCAATGATTGAAATGAGATTTTAGATAATATAACCACTGGGGATATAAACATTATTGTGGTAACACATATATGTATAAGTCCTTAGCACTTGAACCGAAGTTTGCGAACTTTTTTGATCAAGTGAAAACCGGAACTTGAGCAGTCAACTCATTCCGCGAACTCAGTCTGCGAACTGCGTAGTTCTCGAACCTGAGAATTTCTACTGGAGTTGTAGCTCGGTTTCATTCCACGAACTCAGTCTGCGAACTGACGGAAGTTCTCGAACCCGAGAATTTCTGCTGGAGTTTGTGAACTCCAACCGGTTACTTGAGTCCGCGAACCTAGTCCGTGAACTTGAATGGTTATGTCTAAAAATGATGTTCGTGAACTTATTTCAAACCGTGGCTTTATAATTCATGAATCAATTCGAGTGAATCACCTCATTTTTGCTTCAATTGTATCTTGTATAGTACATAAGATCTCATAGCAATTGAACAACTCTCTAACTAGTTCATTTGAGTCATTTGGACTAGTTATGGTTGATATGAAAGTTATCATTTTGCTAACCATTTTGTTGACTAATATTGAACCAACTATTGCACACGTTTGGGCACGGTTACACAAAACCAAAATAGTCAAGTACATGTGTGTATGGCAAGCTAAGTTTTCAATCTAACGGTTGAGAAATATTAGCTTGTATCTAATCAGGTTTTCATCTAACGGTGAATATTGAATGCTTTGTTACTAAGCTAACATTGATTGCAAACCCTGATTTTAAAGACTATATGATGGAAAACTCTAGCAACTTTGAAACTTAATCCCCACACATTCTTCTAAGATAGAGTCGATTATCCTTTAACCTTTGGTTTTCTTCTTCTAAAACCAGGTTAACGATTTAAAGACTTCATTGGGATTGTGAACCAGACCGATACTACTTTTCTTGTAGTTGTGTGATCCGATCTTATTGTTTCTATCGTATGAGTACAATTGTAATAATTGGCTTGAGATTTATATCTCCGATAGGCAAGATATAAATTTAATCACAAACATCTTCGTCTCAACATTTGTGATTCCACAATATCTTTTTTCGCTGCGTCGATGAAGACTATTGTGAGGTGATTGATAAAACTGAGTTCTTCTTCGAGAATATAAGTCTGGTTTTATTGATTGGTTCATGTTCACCTTGATTTATCAAAAGACGGAACAAAACTCATAGGTTTATTTGTGGGAGACGAATTTATCTATCTTGTAGACTTTTCTGTGTGAGACAGATTTGTTTGCTAAAGTCTTCGACTTTGGGTCGTAGCAACTCTTGGTTGTGGGTGAGATCATCTAAGGGAATCAAGTGTGCCTTATCCTGCTGGGATCAGAGGCGTAGGAACATAATTGTACCTTGGATCAGTGTGAGATTGATTGGGGTTCAACTACAATCCAGACCGAAGTTAATTTGGAGTAGGCTAGTGTCTGTAGCGGCTTAATACAGTGTATGTTTAATTTGGACTAGGTCCCGAAGTTTTTCTGCATTTGCGGTTTCCTCGTTAACAAAATTCTGGTGTTTGTGTTATTTCTTTTCCTCATTATATTTCGTTATATAATTGAAATAATACAGGTTGTGCATTGTTCAATCGATTAGAATATCCGACCTTATTGGTTGTTGATTTAAATCGATTGACACTAGGATATTGGTCTTTGGTACCATCCAAGTTATCTCTATTTGATTAGACTCGCGAATCATATTTGCTTGAGTAAATCAATCGAGAGATTGAGATAATAACTCCTTGAATATTTTCAATTAATTGAGTATAGTTGGATTCTCTAGAAAACAACTTGGAGTTGTCCATACAAATTGCTAATCGAAATATTGGGTGAGGTTGTTAGACCCCCACTTTTTCAAACTTTAAAGTCTCTGACTTGGTTTTCATCAAAGATACCCAAGTGCACCTTGAGGAATTATCCACAATTGTTAAGAAAAATCTAGCACTAGTAATATAGGGAGTTGAGAAAGGTCCCCATATGTCAGCATGAATCAATTGAAAAGGATGTTTAGATAAATAAATATTTGTATTAAACTTAAGACGAGTTTGTTTATACCGAGGGCATACATCACATCCGTGACTACATGAAGAACGAATGTAAGGGAGATTACGAGATAAAAACTTAAAACAATCCACACTTAGATGGCCTAGACGGCAGTGTCATTTATCAACATACTTATATACAACTAAAGACAAAGCAAATGGTTGAAAATAGAAATGATATAAGCCTGCAACTTGCTTACTCCATCCAATCACTTTGGTGGTTCGACGGTCCTGAAATACGCAAGACTCTTGTGTGAATTTAACACAGCAATTAGATGTGCTGGTCAGTTTACTAACTGATATTAAATTGAACTTAAAGATCGGGATATGAAATACATTTAGCAATTGAAGATGTGGTGATAAATTCATAGTGCCAATGTGAGTCACAAATGTATGTTTCCATCTGGTAGCTGAACAGTGAGTGGTTTATTTACCACAATATGAGAAGAAAAAAGAGATAGTGAAGAACAAATATGACGAGTTTCCCTGCTATCAATAATCCAAATATCATTAGAATAGGAGAGAGACATACCAGCGAAATTGGCATATAGAGCGACATCACTGCTATCATTGTCAGGTTCAAGGAGAGACAAAAGACGTGCATATTGAGCAGCACTAATGGATGGTGCAGCAGGTTGAGTGACAACAACAATTAATGAGTCTCTGGATCCCGTGACTTTGGAAAATCCTTCGGATAACCATTCAATTTCCAACAGGTCTGCCTAGTGTGACCATGCTTATTGCAATGATCACAGAACGGACGTGCACGCTTGTTTGGACCATTATTTGGAAAAGATCTCTGGTTGTGGTTGTCACTGTGAGTAACATTAAGAGTTGCAGATTCAACCAAAGGAAGAGAAGAAGAGTTTATACCTTGTTGTTCTTCCTCTTGCCTCACATGATTATAAATCTTGGCAGGAGAAGGCATAGGTTCCATGAGATGAATTTGACTCCGCAATGAAGAAAACCGATTATGTAAGCCTTGAATGAACTCCATTGACCTATCCTGATTATGATGGTCAACATAACTCTTGCCAGCACCACAAATACAGGGTTCAATTGGCCTGAAAGCATCCAGTTGATCCCAAAGAGATTTCAGATTAGTGTAATACATCGCAACACATAAGTTGTCTTGCTTCAAAGTACCGATGGATTTCTTTATCGCATACAACTTTGATGCGTTGTGATGGGGAAAGCGAGACTTGATTTCCAGCCAATGCTCATGAGCTGATGGAAAATTCATGGTGCTTAATCGAATCGATGGATCTACAGAATTATAAATCCATCTTCCAACAAGATCGTCACATCGGGTCTAGTGAGGGAGATAAGCTTTGTCTGTTGGCTTCTTGATGGTACCATCAATATATCCAGTTTTTCCTTTCGCACTGAGTGCTTTGGTCATTCCTTTTGTTACGAGGGTGAAGATGACTGAGGTGGGATTATCCGCATGGTGTACATAATAAGGGTTGTTGTGGGATAGAATAGAATCCTTATCGATTGAAGAGTTGTCTTGAGAGGTATAATCGTCTTCAATAGCCATGGAGATGATTGATTAGAATTTTTTTTACCCTAGCTCTACTATACCATAAAGAAATCTGGGACGAAATTTTGGTATCTCACACAACTGTGTCGAGATTATCTCATTGATTATGTATTTATTACATTGTACATGAAGTTACAAAGATCCAAATACATAGCTAGACCAGCAAAGAAGTAGGAAGACTTAACACATAAAACTATAAAGGAGGAGGACGTATTCTAGAGACCAATTTTTTTACAACTGCTAAGAATAGATACAAGGAGATGATAATATACAACATGTTAATAGTAAGATGCCTCCATCTCTCATTACTAGCACCAAAGTTTTCCTATCTTGCTAAGAGCAACTACAGTGGAGCGAGTATAACCAAAGAACAAAAACAAAACAAAAAACAAAAAAAAATTGGTTTATTCCGTGGTGCCACACTACGTTGCACGAGTAAAATTTGGTCGGGCGCAATTTAAAAGTTCGCCCCATCATGCTCACTTTGAAATTACACCCCATTTTTATTTTTTATTTTATTTTATTCAAACGTAACTTTGAATTACGCCCCATCACCAGGCGTATTTTAAAACTACACCCCACCATCAGGCGCACTTTATACTTACGCCCCACCTCAAACGTAAATAATACCTATGCCAGGTGTCGGACGTACTTTTAAATTACGCCCGACTAAAACCAACTAAAGACCAAATATGGTTTGGTTTTTGGTTTTACTCTAGTTATTGATCTTTACTCCGCTCGACTGCGTCTGGTTTCTGGACCAAAATTTTAGTTTTAGTCTCCCGCTGTGGATGCTCTAACCTCGTTCATTCACTCCCAGGCAGATTCTAAATCAGGTTAGTCCCAGATTAAATCTCAATATTACTCTACTTGACACATGTTTTTTACTTTTTACAATTAACTTAACATAACGTCCCTATATAGAGCTGGCTAAATTATTGTGTCTGACTTATTCTTTTTCCCTTATCCTTAAAAATGCAGATAAAGCAAGTGATGATGTTTTAATATTTTTAAGGTATACGAAGATCATTCCAAACATCACCCACCCGTTGTTGATACAATCTCACTTGGTAGTGTAAAAACACAAGTTGTAGGTTCGGTTATACAATTGCATTTCCAATATAAGCCGAACCTCACAAGTTAAAAGGTTCGGCTTGCAATTTAGATATCGTATCAGCCAGACATTTCCTTGGTGATCCAATTTTTCGAACTATTCTAATCCTAAGATTGACTCGCCTTTGCTTAATTAGTTTTTTATTGTCATTTTCATTTTCCTCTTAGTAAGAATCCATCCGTCCCAAATTAGATGACATAGTTGTAGTTTGCACAATTTTTAAGACAAGAAATTGGGAGGAGAAATTTTAAGTATTTTGCATAATTATTAGAAATAACCCGTGCCGTAACGGCACGGTATGAGAAGGTATAATTTGTTATCATAATTATAATAATAATTACCACACACCATCATAAGACTTAATTCGACTCATGAGAACTTGTCGTTACGAATACTTTAGATAATTTTCATCCCAATAATTATAAATTCGGTTACACCTCCGAATGACTAAAATGATTTTTTTGATAAAAAACCACACAAAGTCTATTATTTTGGCATTAGATAATTTTTTTTTTACGATCCCCAGAGATTTGCGGCCTTTAACTATACCATTATGTTGATTTCTCATCTGATGAGCAGTAAATGTAATTACATACATCCTCCAAGAAATTCTTCCTTGATAGCGTGGATTATCATCGTGTGTTCAACTTTCATATCAATTTCTTTGGGACGATGTCGTGCATGGTATCTCCTTGTGTAAGGATGTAAAATTGATTAGAAGGCATGACTAATATTTAATTCTTTGCAAAAAAAAAGGTTTGATTTGGATCGAAATAACTATATAGACGCATTTTCGTCAATAATTAGTAAATCAAGAGTAGTGACTTTGTTGGTCGCCATTGTAAGGACCCTCAAGCTCGTCAACGATGTTAGACCGGTCAAGTGACAAATTAGACGATACTAACTCGATTAGTTTAACACAAACGTTAATTAATAGAAATTAATCTAACAACGATTTAGATATGGAACTAGTATCGTTAGATAGATCTCGTAAAGTTACGCGGAATGGGCTACTTGAACGTGTCATTCGGATTTTGGACGAAGAATATATCATCAGTTAGCCGGGTGGCTTCCCTCACCCAGCTGAACGTGGAATTCGTTGGTCTTGTCTAACCTAGTCGAACATATAAGCTCATTTCTATTTCTTCTTCTATTCTCTTATTCTTCTTTCTCTTTCTGTTTCTCTTCTTCCTGTTCTTTTGCGAATTTGAGAGATGAGTTTGAGAATCAAGTGAGGTTCTGCGTTCAGTAGAAGATGGAAAATATATTTAGTAGTCGGTGGGGATGGTGATGGTGTTTGTTGTTGATTAAAATTCGAATATGAGATGAACTGAATTAGGGTTCCTATGTAAATCGACGAAGGTGAAGATGATAATGAGTTTAAGATATAGAAGATGAAATTCATGTTCTGAGATGTTGTTATGAGAAGGGGTTAGTATTTAATTGAAGTTTTGAAGATGGTTCGGTGATGAATTAGTGAGTTAGGGTTTCAGCGAAATTGGTTTCATATATTCGATTAAGGATTAATAAAAAGAGGTTAAAGGTAATCAATTTGAAGATTTGGTTGATGCTGTGAACTTGAATTAGGAAAAGAGGATTAAGAATTTATTTAGGGTTTATGTTCTTTTCTTCTTAAAATATAAATTAGGGCTCTTAGTGGAAATTGAATCGAACTGGTAGGTGGTTGCTGTCTTAAGAAGAGTTGGGTATTCCAGGAATGAGGTAACTGTTTTTCAGAGTAACTTGGTATGTTATTTATTTCAATCATGAGTTTATGAGATTGTTGATTGAGCCTGTAATTAAGATGTGTGTGTGGAATTATAGTTGTTGATTATGTTTATATGATGAATTACAATTGAGGAATATATGTTTGAAACGTAGAAGTTGTTCGTGTGGATGAAGATTGTTTTGGTGTTGAGTTAAGTTGAACTGTTGATGGTATTGGTGTTGTCTGTGATGTTGAAGCTGCAGGGGACATTAGTGAATGGTGAAGGTGCAGAGTTAGTGAGGTATGGGTTGTATGGAACTGGAGTTAGAGATGGAATCAATAAGGAAGCTTGATTGAACTGTTATATGGAATTGAGATAGAGATAAAGTAGATGGTTACATTTTTGAAGAGGAAATTCAGGGTGTTAATGAAGTTGCAGCGTTGTTTAGAAGAATAACCGATGTATTAGTGATTATGTGAAGAAGAAGGCGATGAAGTGGTTGTTGGTGTTGGTTTGCTTATTGAGACAACCTCAGATGAAGGATTGGATGTAAGATGGCTAGTTGAATCAAGTTACATGTAAGAAGAAGAATCTAACTTCAATTGCATGAGTGGAATCATTTTGAGGTAATTATTTTATCAGTAAACTTAGTTATGTAATTTTCATTGTTAAGTTTGTAAATTATGAGAGGTTGATAAAGATGTTGTTGAACTAGTATATAATTTGGTACTTGCTATGAGAATGAATATTATAGGTATAAGATAAGAATATTGGTGAATATGGAGTTGAATTATGGATAGTGATATTGAATTCAGTAAGATGGGATTGATTATTAGTTTTGTGTTGTTGGCAATGAGATGCTGAGAATTTTGTTTATATGTGTATTGAAATTACAGGTGTTGTGAATGGAATTGGTATTGAACTGATATGAGTTGAAAGAGATTACTGCAGTTGTGAAGATTGGATATTGCAGGTGGTATGGGATTGATCATGTTGTAATTAAGATGGATATGAGTTTAGAACTAAGGCATTGAAAGTTGTTTAGGATTGGAATTGTATGTGGTAGTAATCTGAGAATGTATGAAGATCATGAAATGCCTAAGTGATGACGGTGCTGCTATTGAGATTCAAGTTGGGTGTGTAGTTTTGTCAGTTGGTGTTGAATTGTGTTTAAGGCAGGTGGTATGAGATGCAGTTGTGTGTTGCTCAACTGACAGTGAGGAGTATATAAATGGACTGAGATATGCTCTACAATCAAGGTAATGTCAGAGGTTGAGTTACAGTTGTAACTATTTAAGTTGCAGAGCTTCGGTTTTAGTGTGTGACGTTGCATGAATGAAGATTAGATGAAGGTGTGAGATGAATCTCTAGGGGAAGGTTTGTAACTGCAATTGCAGGTAACCAGTGTTTGCAATTGTATTTGATTATAAAGTTTGTTTCAAGATTCAATGAATTGATATAATAAATAGTTTGGAGTTGATCATGAGTTTGAATTGTAAGTGTTAGAATTCAAGTGAAGATGTATTTGATTTTAGGCCAATTAGTAATTCCAGTCAGTTTAGCTGACTCGGTTTATCTGACTGAGTTGAATCAGTGTTAACTCGCTGAGTTACTGATCTTGACCTGAGTTGACTCAGTTGTCTTGACCTTGACCATTTACCCTGGACATTGACTTGACCTGGACGTTGAATGTTAGTTGACCATTGACCGTTAGTTTATCAGTTAGTGACTGTTAGTTGACTTAGTGTACTTGGGTTTGGGGTAGTTTTCTTAGTTAGATGTTTTGGACCTATCGTGGTCCGAATTAGACTTTAATTTCTTTTACAAAGTTGTACATACTCATAAGACTTAGCTATTGGACTAGAGAACCAACCCAATGAATTGGTAAATCTTTAGATATGCAAGAGATGGATTATAAAGATGTGAAGAACATTAGATGGGCTTAAGAAAGATAATAAAAAGGGTATAAAAACGTAAATGGGCTTAGGACTATTAGTTAGATTCGTATAATTCTTGTGTGAGCCATTTTGGCTAGAATCTTATAATTCTTGTGTGATTAACAGTTCATTATTAACAATGATCGATTCAAAGGATGAACCAGTGAATCGTGTATCGCGAGGTAGGCATGGCTTGTCATCAAAAAAAGGTGTGGGAATGCATTTGACTCTGTTGTAATCATTTTTGTTTCTTTTACGAAAGTCTTCGGTTAATAAACTCATGCATTGTCTAGTTGAGCATTCCATACTTTGTTTAAATTGTATTACGATTATTCTGTTAATTCTGTGAATCTTTCCATGATTTGGAAAGGACTTGTATTGTGTTGTCGATATGAATTGTTATGGGAAATGAGAATTTCCACTTGTGGTATATAGGATACGCTCCTTCACATTTATACCTACTTTAATTCAGATTTTATTGTTTAGAGTTGGTCACCATGGTCTTGGTGGCATCCATAGCTAAATAGGTGTGAATTGCCGGTTAGGAATTTACAACCATATTCGTATATTGTTTGACGAAGGAGTTTTTTCCATATACATGTATGATTATTTTAGTGACTTAGTCACTGTTTAATGTTTCGTAAAAACATGTATTATTTTCCAACTCTTGCCTTGATTACTTAGAAGTTAAATGTTAATTATTCCCACTTTAGTTTCTGTGACAGATCAGGGTTGCGCATCGAAATCTTCACGGGTTGACTTGATTAACTTCTGTTATATTTATTATGTTGTATATTTTATTTAAAAACCAATTGAATATTATATATGTATCATTTGAGAGAATATCTTGTATATATATTTCTAAGAGGGGTTAGTTTTTGGGTTAAGTTTTATAGTAGATTTCTTATTTGATTGATTTAGTAAATGTTTAGTTTTAGTGCCTCTATATTTAACTAATCTCTTAGATTAGTCAGCTGTTAGCTTAGGGGGCGCTACAAAGTTGGTATCAGAGCTCAATATTACATCTTAAATGAGAATTGTTAGAAATTAGCCAGTGCCAGTTAGTGAACTAGATTAGTTTAGAACTGGGTTGGGTTGTGAGATAAATCTTAATTACTAAAAGCTATTAATAATTAAAAGATTTATTTGGTTGCTTGTTTTGTTTGTTTGTGTAATGAAATAAAAATTGTTGGGTACACCAATAGCTTTAGCTAATAAGGATTGTGAATAATTTTTAAAGTATGCACACATAAATAATTAATGTTATAAAAATAGTGAGATTAGTATTATTGATAGAACTTGTAAATCACATGAGAATTTATTGAACACATTTTATGAAGAGTAAACAACCTATAATTGTAAGAATAATTTGAATAATAGTTCAAAATCAATGTTAATAACAAAAATATTATAACAAAGATTATAGATGATAATAATAGTAATAATGATTTTAATATAATAATGTTAGCCTTTATCAATTAGTACCATATTAAACTTAACTAAATTCTTAATAAGGGTATATAAGGATTAAAATAATAATTATGATTAAATAATTATGGAAAATTGATAACGCTTATTTACAATTAAGCTTTGTAAATCAAATTAATTATAAATTAGAGATGCATGTTCTGCGTTTAATCTAGATTAAATAATATAATACTTGTTAGACGTTAGACTTAAGAAAACGAGGATATAATATATAAAATGAAAAGACTCAATTTGTTAGTTATTTGGTATCGAAATTATCTTTAATCTAATAAATGATCCAGTAAATCTTTTAAAATGAAAGAAACATACATGAAATAGTATTAATAACATTCGGATATTTATTGTAATATTAAAAATAAAAGGAAATAAATTCGTAAATTGATAGGACCCTTCTTCGTAAATAAATGCAATCATCTTTTAAAATGGAAAATGAGTATGAAGAAATTAAATTGTTAGAATTTAAATTAATATTATATTGAACGTAACTTAAATTAAAATCTCATTAACAAATATATAGCGATAAAATAATGATTAAGATTAAATAACCATGGAAAAATTATTAGTGCTTATTTACGGTTAAGTTTTGCAAAGTCAACTAATAACAAATTAGAATTATGTGTTTTGCGTTTAAACTAGATAGATAAATAAGACTTATTAAGTAGGAGTAAAAGAACGTGAGTTCATATAAGGCTCATAATAAAGACTAAATTTGTTAATAATCTTACACCTAGATTATCTTTAGTCCAATAAATAATTCCCTAAATTACTAAATTATATCAACCCTTGCGAGAATGTAAAATTATATTTTCAAGATTAAAGCGTGATAAAATTAAACTAAGTGTCATTGCTAAATAATTATTTTGATTGTATGTTAGTTACGCTAGTAATCAAATAAGAAATTTGATAAAACAATAATGAAAATGATAGTATAATTAAGACAATAATTTTTGATTAAATAAGAAAATTATAATGCTGTAAAAATTTAGAGTTATTGTAAATATCATCTGGATGATAATTATTGGATAGTAATAGAAAAACGTAATTTTTATTAATAGCACAACTTTAGGATTATTTAACAATAATATAAATTTAAGGAAATAAAGTTTTACCAAATCAAGTCTAGTATTAATAATAAAATTTAAACTTGGCATTACGATTAATTGCGATTAGCTTTTATCGGTTTAAAAAATAAGAAGTAAATGTAGTAATAATAATTAAATATTAATACCAAACAACTATGATAAATTGTTAGAGGTTATTAGCTTATATCAAGTCACATAATGAAATAAACAATTAGGTATAACTTTATATTTGGATAATAGTTATAACATTATTAAGTCATTCTTAATTAGTGCATGAATTTAAAATCTATTTAGTTATAATAATATAGTTTCATTTGAAATTAAAATTCGATTCCATTAAAATAAATAAATAACAATAATAATGATAAATAAAAGTAATAAAATAAGTTTTGATGATTAAAATTGTTTAAAATGATGTAAAGTAAATTTATCAGATTACACCAGTTAAGATAAAAGTTTAGAGACTAATTAATCTTAATAAATTAATAATTAGTTAATCCAGCACTAGGGAATAGTGAAGGTTGTGTTTTCTCTGTTCGTAGGAAGGCATTGTTGGGATTGACCAACCTTGACAGGGCAACTGCATTCAAAGATGACCGATCATAGAAGTTTGATGATTCTTTAGAAAACCGGTAATTATAAATTTACTTAGAAAGTTTTGTAAGAACCCTCTTTGTAATTAGAGACATGTACTTATAGAATAAAAATTAGTATAAGGGACTTAGAGACTAAAACTTATAGTATCCGTTATCTAAACTAGTGTAAAGAATTTTAGACTTCCTTTTTGATAAAATTTAAATTAGTGTAGTTGAACCTAGAGCCACAAATTTTAGTTGTAGAAAGCCATATAGGTTTGTTCTTTGTTTCTTGTTGCTTGCACTTAGACAAGAGTTGGGATTATTTTATAAGGTGGGGAGTTTCTGAAGACCAGAAGGATGGTTTGATTTTTGAGGACGAAAATGATATAAGGTGGGGAGAATGTAAGGACCCTCAAGCTCGTCAACGTTGTTAGACCGGTCAAGTGACTAATTAGACGATAATAACTCGATTAGTTTAACACAAATGTTAATTAATAAAATCTAATCTAACAACGATTTAGATATGGAACTATTATCGTTAGATAGATCTCGTAAATTTACGCGGAATGGGCTACTTGAACGTGTCATTCGGATTTCGGACGAAGAATATATCATCAGTTTTATTTGAAGGGAAAATTAGTCTTTTTGCAATTAGCCGGGTGGCTTCCCTCACCCAGCTGAACGTGGCATTTGTTGGTCTTGTCTAACCTAGTCGAGCAGATAAGCTCATTTATATTTCTTCTTGCTCTTTCTGTTTCTCTTCTTCCTATTCTTCTGCGAATTTGAGAGATGAGTTTGAGAATCAAGTGAGGATCTGCGTTCAGTAGAAGATGGAAAAGATATTTAGTATTCGGTGGGGATGGTGATGGTGTTTGTTGCTGATTCAAATTCGAATCTGAGATGAACTGAATTAGGGTTCCTCTGTAAATCGATGAAGGTGAAGATGGTAATGAGTTTAAGATATAGAAGATGAAATTGATGTTCTGAGATGTTGTTATGAGAAGGGGCTAGTGTTTAATTGAAGTTTTGAAGATGGTTCGGTGATGAATTAGTGAGTTATGGTTTCAGCGAAATTGGTTTCATAGATTCTATAAAGGATTAATAAGAAGAGGTTAAAAGGTGGGTTTAATCAATTTGAAGATTTGGTTGATGCTGTGAACTTGAATTAGGAAAAGAGGATTAAGAATTTATTTGGGTTTTATGTTCTGTTCTTCTTAAAATAGAAATTATGGATCTTAGTGGAAATTGAATCGAACTGGTAGGTGGTTGTTGTCTTAAGAAGAGTTGGGTATTCCTGGAATGAGGTAACTGTTCTTCAGAGTAACTTGGTATGTTATTTATTTCAATTATGAGTTTATGAGATTGTTGATTGAGCTTGTAATTAAGATGTGTGTGTGGAATTGCAGTTATTGATTATGTTTATATGATGAATTACAATTGAGGAATATATGTTTGAACCGTAGAAGTTGTTGGTGTGGATGAAGATTGTTTTGGTGTTGAGTTAAGTTGAAATGTTGATGGTATTGGTGTTGTCTGTGATGTTGAAGCTGCAGGGGACATTAGTGAATGGTGAAGGTGCAGAGTTATTGAGGTATGGGTTGTATGGAACTTGAGTTAGAGATGGAATCAATAAGGAAGCTTGATTGAACTGTTATATGGAATTGAGATAGAGATAAAGTAGATGGTTACAGTTTTGAAGAGGAAATTCAGGGTGTGAATGAAGTTGTAGTGTTGTTTAGAAGAAGAACCGAGGTATTAGTGATTATGTGAAGAAGAAGGCGATGAAGTGGTTGTTGGTATTGGTTTTCTTATTGAGACAACCTAAGATGAAGGATTGGATGTAAGATGGCATGTTGAATCAAGTTACATGTAAGAAGAAGAGTCTAACTTGAATTGCATGAGTGGAATCATTTTGAGGTAATTATTTTCTCAGTAAACTTAGTTATGTAATTTTCATTGTTAAGTTTGTAAATTATGAGATGTTGATAAAGATGTTGTTGAACTAGTAGATAATTTGGTACTTGCTGTGAGAATGAATATTACAGGTATAAGATGAGAATATTGGTGAATATGAAGTTGAATTATGGATAGTGATATTGAATTCAGTAAGATGGGGTTGATTATTAGTTCCGTGTTGTTGGCAATGAGATGCTGAGAATGTTATTTATATGTGTATTGAAATTACAGGTGTTGTGAATGGAATTGGAATTGAACTGAGATGAAAGAGATTACTGCAGTTGTGAAGATTAGATATTGCAGGTGGTATGGGATTGATCAGGTTGTGGTTAAGATGGATATGAGTTTAGAACTGAGGCGTTGAATGTTGTTTAGGATTGGAATTGTATGTGGTAGTAATCTGAGAATGTATGAAGATTATGAACTTCCTGAGTGATGATGGTGCTGCTATTGAGATTCAAGTTGGGTGTGTAGTTTTGTCAGTTGGTGTTGAATTGTGTTTAAGGCAGGTGGTATGATATGCAGTTGTTTGTTTCTCAACTGACAATGAGGAGTAGATTAATGGACTGAGATATGCTCTACAATCAAGCTAATATCAGAGGTTGAGTTACTGTTGTAACTATTTAAGTTGCAGAGCTTCAGTTTTAGTGTGTGACATTGCAGGAATGAAGATTAGATGAAGGTGTGAGATGAATCTCTAGGGGAAGGCTTGTAACTTCAATTGCAAGTAACTAGTGTTTGCAATTGTATTTGATTATAAAGTTTGTTTCAAGATTCAACGAATTGATGTAATAAATAGTTTGGAGTTGATCATGAGTTTGAATTGTAAGTGTTAGAATTCAAGTGAAGTTGTATTTGATTTTAGGCTTATTAGTAATTCCAGTCAGTTTAGCTGACTCGGTTTATCTGACTGAGTTGAATCAGTATTAACTCGCTGAGTTACTGATCTTGACCTGAGTTGACTCAGTTGTCTTGACCTTGACCATTTACCCTGGACATTGACTTGACTGTTAGTTGACCATTGACCGTTAGTTTATCAGTTAGTGAATGTTAGTTGAATTAGTGTACTTGGGCTTGGGGTAGTTTTCTTAGTTAGATGTTTTGGACCTCTCGTGGTCCGAATTAGTCTTTGATTTCTTCTACAAAGTTGTACATACTCATAAGACTTAGCTATTGGACTATAGAACCAACCCAATGAATTGGTAAATCTTTATGTATGCAAGAGATGGATTATGAAGATGTGAAGAACATTATATGGGCTTAAGATAGATAATAAAAAGGGTATAAAAACGTAAATGGGCTTAGGACTATTAGTTAGATTCGTATAATTCTTGTGTGAGACATTTTGGCTAGAATCTTAGAATTCTTGTGTGATTAACAATTAATTATTAACAACGATCGATTCAAAGGATGAACCAGTGGATCGTGGATCGCGAGGTAGGCGTGTCTTGTCATCAAAAAAAGGTGTGGGAATGAATTTGACTCTGTTGTAATCATTTTTGTTTCTTTTACGAAAGTCTTCGGTTAATAAACTCATGCATTGTCTAGTTGAGCATTCCATGCTTTGTTTAAATTGTATTACGATTATTCTTTTAATTCTGTGAATCTTTCCATGGTTTGGAAAGGACTTGTAATGTGTTGTCGATATGAATTGTTATGGGAAATGAGAATTTCCACTTGTGGTATATAGGATACGCTTCTTCACATTTATACCTACTTTAATTCAGCTTTTATTGTTTAGAGTTGGTCACCATGGTCTTGGTGGCATCCATAGCTAAATAGGTGTGAATTTTCGGTTAGGAATTTATAACCATATTCGTATATTGTTTGACGAAGGAGTTTGTTCCATATACATGTATGATTATTTCAGTGACTTAGTCACTGTTTAATGTTTCGGAAAAACATGTATTGTTTTCCTACTCTTGCCTTGATTACTTAGAAGTTAAATTTTAATTATTACCACTTCAGTTTTTGTGACAGACCAGTGTTGCGCAGGGAAAGCTTCACGGGTTGACTTCGCTAGTTGATTAACTTCTGTTATATTTATTATGTTGTATATTTTATTTAAAAACCAATTGACTATTATATATGTATCATTTGAGAGAAGATCTTGTATATATATTTCTAAGAGGGGTTAGTTTTTGGTTAAGTTTTATAGTAGATTTCTTATTTGATTGATTCAATAAATGTTCAGTTTTAGTGCCTCTATATTTAACTAATCTCTTGGATTAGTCAGTTGTTAGCTTAGGGGGAGCTACAGCTATGAAACCGATCTCTTCCCATTTTCTTGCAACACGAAAACTGAGTACTGCAGGTTTGTTTTCATCGCAATGATCATGCATTCTCGAAAAGGAAGCAAACACGCTTTGGGCAAAGGTTTTTGTAGGGCTGCATCTAATCATGTTTGACATTTTGATACTCTTAAACAAAAAAATTCACCAAAAAAATAAGTTTGGAATGAGTGAATGTGTGTGGTTGAAAAAATACACTCGCTATTTATACACCATTCATTGATAATTGTAATTAGTGACATATTGGATGTTTTTGACGTTTTTTCTTTTGGAATGTGTTATTATGTGCTAGTCATAAAGGAGCAACCATTTTGTTTCATGCAGACATTAGAGCATGGACGGTTTTAACTTATTTATGGGTAAGCAATCTATTAATCGTGGGAGGATAATGAGGGAGTAAATAGAGGATCCAAAGCAATGGAAATAATTATAATTAAAAGAGGAGATTTGTTTGTGGTCAAACTAAAAAAGGGATTAGGTGAGCTATATACCTTACATACTTGGTGCATGGCCAAAATTTTAGCCAAATTATGATGGAATAAAAATAAAATTCATACGCCCCGAAAATGAAAGAATGAAGTAAAACTTATCAGCATGTTTTATGTTCTTTTCCAACCCAAAATCGATTCGATTGTTTTTTTCAACTAAGCTTTGCCATTTCAGTCGTATGCATCTATGGAGAAAAATCCAAGAGTGCGGTAAAAAGTGGAGGACGTTAAACATATTACATCATTGAATCAGATTGGTTTTGAATACCACTACAATCCATTAGAAGACATTAAAGAGAATGTTTTGTAGCTAACTCATGTACTGGAAAAAACGTATGGAAGTTTTGAATACCCACTTCATTCATTTGTAAGTTTTACTCTTGTAAGTGTGTAAATGGCATGGAAGCTCATAAGTTCCATTCTTCTTGTTCTTGTAATCAATAAAAATATATCAGATTGGTATTTATTATTTCTTTTTTGGAGTTTAGCGTTTTTTTGTTTGTGTTGTTCTATTTTTCATTTGCATGATCAGTTTTTTTTTTTGATAGTTTTATCTGGACCGTTCATCATACTCTGACTTAGATAGGATTTCTATAGTCAGCTTTGTTATCCATCTTGTTTTTGTTTGTGCAGCATATTTGATCAAATTATTTATGGCATTAAAATATGATGCAAATATAGCCTTGGTCATGATTAAGAATGCTCAAATGTTCTCAAGAATGCTAGAATTGATATGGCTGGAAACATGGTTCATCTTTTGATTAGTTAAATGTCTCATTCGAAAATAAATTTATTATGGATGCTTGAAAATAATTCCAAAGTTCTTTGTGCTTTGGGTTTTACATCGTAACTCTAATTTCTTTTTCTTTTTTTGTTGAGTCACTTTTTGGATTAAAGAACAATAGTCATTTGTGTTTTTCAATCCTTTCCTTTACAGAATGAGTATAAAGAATAATTATTTGTATTTTGTAGGTTGTTAAAGGATGGCTAATTTTTTTTCTTCAAAGATATGGGTCAAAGATTTATTTCTTAAATTTTTTTATGGTTGAAACATGGTTGTAACATTTATTTTCTTAATGGCACATTTATCTTTTCAGTTTATTAAGAGGGTTGTTAATATCTTCATAAAGGAAGGAGGTTACAAACACCACAACCTCTAGATGTCTTTTGCTGAGATGAGACTGGGATGGTCGGATCACCTGTTTGTCTCCTGAAATGTTATCTGTCCGTCCAAGTTCAAAACCCATGTTGTTTTGTATTATAGATACCTTGTAGATAATTACTAGTAAAATTTAGAAATGATTTATCTTTCAAACCACACGGATATTCGTAAACTTTATACCATTGGAAAATATTTTAAAACACTTACTTAACGAATATAAACATGACTATTAATTTTTACATATTTCTTACAATAGTTATAATTAATTAAAAGGGTAATTTTAGACATATTCCATTATGTAATGATATATGTCATCTATCTTGGGACAGAATTTAAAACTAACTAGGTCATCTAATTTTGGATGTAGGGAGTATTATGTGATAACAAAATTGCATCGAAATAAGGATGGAATTATCATTATTGTTACAGTCTTGGATAATATACTATTTGAATCATTTAGCAGTTGTTTGGTACCTGTTAGAGCAACCCCTTACTCTTTATTTTTATGATGACTATCCTTACTACTTATTTATTCTCCTTTACGACCTGAAAATACTATTGACATGATTATCCAGGAACCCAAAACTAAAAATTTCCATTGAACCACCATATAAAAGTCAAAAATTCGGTTGAAATGAATCTTAATCGAATCATCCGAACATGGATTTTATCTGAAATAAACAAGGTTCGTCTGAAAATAATTTATCAGATAAGCAGCTAAAGATGAAGGTTTTCTTCATTATAATCTTTGTTCGGTTGAAAGCATGATAGTTCAATATCAGCCGAATTATTCTTCTGAAACGTAAAAATCAAAGAACAAAAATCTGGGTTCCAATATGCGGACCTGGAACTAAATCTTTTGTTCAACGCTTCACACAACTTATTTTATAGTTATGGTTTTTAAAAATTTATGATTCAACAATTAAACGACGACGAAAGAAGAAAAAAAACGATTTGATAATGATTAGATTAGGATAGGATTAGAAATGAAAATGATTTTTGATTTTAAAAATGATTTTGTATTTTGATTAGTTTAGGTTTATTTTTTAAATTTGAGTATTTAAGTAATTTAAACTAATTAATGGTAATTTAATAATCTACCCTTCCCTTAGCCGTATTTAAAAAAAGAAAAATGTTGAGTTATGGGCCGGATTTATTCGTGGAAGGTCCAGGATGGCTTCACCTGGCATTAACCCTAATCCGTCTCTAACCAGTAACTTAATCCTACCTATAAATACAAAATTATATACGGTGGTGTATGTAGCAAACCCTAAATATAAATAAAAATAGAGGCAGAATTGGATCGTATACGGTGATGGTGGATTCATCTTGTTCCACCATGAAAGAAGATGGTTTACCAGAAGGTATGTTGTTTGAAATCTTTCTTAGACTTCCATGGAAATCAATCAACAGATTTAAGTGTGTATCAAAGGTATGGTTATCAATCATCTCTGATCCAAATTTTATGAAAAACAAATTCAAAACATTATTCATTGAACCTAAACCATGGGTAATATTTTCAAACCATGTTATACCTAATCAACATCATCCGTTTGATATTAAAATTCCTAGCAAACTTTTTCATACCCAATTTATGTCATCTGGCAATGAGTTATCTGGTTTTGATGGGTTATCCTTTAATTTCCTCCGCCAATCATATGGATCCGATGCGCAACATCATATGCTCCATGTTTTAGCTTCTAGCAATGGTTTAGTTCTTTGTTCTGTTGTAAATTACTCGAAGGAACGTATGGATTATTTTGTCTGTAATCCGATTACGAATGAAAGTGTTTCACTCCCTCCACCACCTAGGAAAGGTGTAGGTAAATTTTTACATGGTCTTCTCTGTGAGACATATTCTTTTTCTTTCAAGATTGTTTCGGTGAGTACTTTTAAAGTGATGCGTACAAGAACAGCATTAGAGGATAATACTGGTATTGAGGTTGAAATCTACTATTCTGACTTGAATGAGTGGAGAACATACGTTGTTGTACACGATCAACCACGAAACTATGTTGGGTCAGAAAATTCCAAATGCAATGTCATTACTCACAATGGAGTCGTGTATTGGTCGGAAGGATATACGAGTAGGGTCGTCGCTTATGATCTCAAGATTAACAACTATGAATGTGGTAGTCATTATTGCGCTGCAATCGATTTGCCTATGGCAATTTCACATAATCAATACGATTCTTATCCTAAAAGTGAATGTCTTGGGGTGTCTGAAGATTATGTTTGTTATGGACAAATTCAAAAGAACACTTTGAGAACTTGGGTACTTATGGAGGATGATGTCGAAAAATATGTTTGGAACTTAAGGTACCAGATTGAATTACCGGATTTTAATTCGAGAAAGATTTCGATAATGGGTTTCAGTCCTTTGGATCGTGATGTTGTCATCTTGGATTGTGGTAAGCAAATTCTTCTTTTCGACGCCACAACAGGAACCCATCAGAAAGTTCTTCAACGCCTTTGTGTTCCTCCTAGCAAAAGTTCTTTTAAGATTCAACATGGATACTCACCGTTTATAGTCCAGCCATCGCTGACAACCATATACAAGGGGAGAAGATAAAAGTCTTTTCGAAAGGTATATGGCAGTCTTCAGAATCTGTAGTCCGATCCTATATTTATAGTTTGCAAGTGCACTTTTTGTTGTCTCTTTTTGAATAAATTTTAAATACTATATGAAATTTTATATAGGAAGGTTTTACACTTGCTTAAATTTCCAATGTCATTATGCTTACGCTTAAGTTATTTCAGTCTGATATTTCCAGATGAAAATTCTGGATTCACTTTTAGGATTATACTAACACTGGGATATGAACTTTTTTAGTTTCCTCTTCCACTAGACGGACTACTTTTTGCTTCCCCTCCCACTTCTCGCAGAACAACAAATGTTTTCAGTTGCAGCAGTTAGAAATAGAATCCTCATTCATTATAATTCACAGCCCTTTCTCCTGAACTCTAAAAAAAAAAGCCTCCCCTTCTTGCAATTAGGTTTATAGCTTGTATTCCACTCAATTTCATCCTTCTTCACCTCTTTCTGAAAAAGGCGGGTCCTTCTCTTCCCAATCAATCATTCAGTGGAGATTATGGGTAAAGAAAAAGGAGCCAAAGAAGAAGTAGTATCATCATGAATTATCAATTGAGAGAAATTGGGTTTATAAAAGGTCTTATATGCACCATCAAAAGCATTTTCGCATCTCCAATACACCGATGATACAACAGTATGTATGGAAGCAAGTTGGATCCAATGCTACATATTGAGATAATGAATATCGCTTTCTAAGCTAAGTGACTTTGGAGATTCAGCAAAGTGAAAAAGAGCCTTTGGGTTACCGTACGTTATCACATCAAAATTTAACCTCAATACTACCAGGCTAAGTGCTCATCCAGTTAAGCTTCCATATGGTTCGAGTTGCTGGGCAGTGATTTCTAAACTGTCTGGTGTGTTTTCCAAAAATTTAGACATGTCTATTGGTAATGGTTTTAGTTTCTCTTTCTGGTTTGATCGTCGATGCAATGGTGTTTGGATGGCTGTTCCCTTCATTGTTTAATATTGCCGAAAATAAAATTCCAAACAAAATTGGTAAGTGTTATTGCCATTAAAGAGGGGGAAATAGCAAATGATATTGTTATATTAAAAATGTGATGGTACCAAGATCATTCCCAAAAAAAAATTATACTAGAATTTAAAAGTTTTGCAATGTTTTTACCCGTGGCAGAGCCAAGATTTATTTTTTGGATAAGGCTATATATATATAAATGTTGCTATTATTATTTTAAATTTCAAGAGTCACTTACGAATTTAACAATTTATTAGACTTTCATTCAAAAGTAAATACAAGATCAACGATTCATCACTACATCGCTTTCAATCAACATCCGTGTTTGTGTGGATCGACAAATTCATGGGCAAATTACTCATTTGTTTTAGGAGCATCTCTTATCGAAGAAGACTACAATCTGATTAAATGGTCGGAAATCATTTCCGGATCTACCATCATCTGTCCCTTATACATAAAAAGAAATTTGATATCTTTGCGGTTTATTGCTCTTTCTCTTCGCGATCTACTTGTAATTGATGTCCTTATTTGTATTAGGGTCTTGATTATCTTTGTATTTTGATGTTTTTGTTATTTTTGTAAGCGAACATGTAATCACTGTTTTGATTTGAATGAATTGAAATATGTTGATTGTCTAAAATAAAATAATATATATATATATATACAAGATCCAAAGGTAATCTCCGAGGTCAGGGAAATGGTTGGAAGTCGAGCAACAAGCTGAGCTCCAACCCCCTTCTGAATAGCAACTCCTACTCTATGAAACAAAAAATTGCCTACTTTAGAAGACGTATCATGCCTAGTAAGAAAACTCTTCATCCTCTTAAGAAAAATCACAAACTCCTCTTCGAGCTCTCCCAAAATCGTGAAAGCGAATGTACCAAAACAATAACCATGTCTAGAACATATGTCATGATATTTGTTGTGCTTGCGGTCAACATCACGAGAAATAGCCACACCAGGAGAAAACTTCTGCACACCATTACCAGTAAAGGGCGAAACACCAGTGACATCAAAACAAGTATCCCTTCCATTATCACAGTTATGCACCAGGATATCTGCAGGCTTAGCTTCACTTCCATCACTAGCAAGGAAACCAAGAGAAGCCTTTGTCTTAGTTTGCACCCCAACACGATAGCATATTGTTTGTACCCTATTAAAATAGTGTACGTGCGTGCCGCACAGGCTATTTAGAATGGGAAGAATACGGTTTATTGTAGAAAACGGTGGGTCTATTGTGGAGACCCACGTGGCTTATTGTGGAAGCCTAGCACGGTTTATTGTGGAAACCGGTGGGTCTATTGTGGAGACCCACATGGCTTATTGTGGAAGCCTAGCACGGTTTATTGTGGAAACCGGTGGGTCTATTGTGGAGACACACATGGCTTATTGTGGAAGCCTAGCACGGTTTATTGTGGAAACCGGTGGGTCTATTGTGGAGACCCACATGGCTTATTGTGGAATCCTAGCACGGTTTATTGTGGAAACCGGTGGGTCTATTGTGGAGACACATATGGCTTATTGTGGAAGCCTAGCACGGTTTATTGTGGAAACCGGTGGGACTATTGTGGAGACCCACATGGCTTATTGTGGAAGCCTAGCACGGTTTATTGTGGAAACCGGTGGGTCTATTGTGGAGATACACATGGCTTATAGTGGAAGCCTAGTACGGTTTATTGTGGAAACCCACATGGCTTATTGTGGAAGCCTGGATTTGGGTTGTTAGGGAAACCAGTGGGTTTATTGAGGAAACCCACTAGGCTTATTATTGAAGCCCAAGAGTCTTAAATATTTATTTATTTATAATTATTAATATTATTTGAGATAAATACAACATCCTAAATTAAGGGATAATTATCTTAAATATTAATAATTATTCAAGATAATTATTATTTAAGATAAATAAGGATTATGATAAATATTAGGGTTTATCATGAATCTGGATGTTATTTGGGATTTATACAGATGAGGGAAGATATTAGGATAACTATCAAAATCCCAAAGCTACATATATCTCGGCCTATATATAGAGGCTAAATCTTAGCACAAAAGGTACACAATTTATATTCCTTTTCTTAACAACATACTTGCATAGAACTCTTGTTGATTGTAGCATCGGAGTGTCTTTGCAGGTACCTCCCACCATTTTCAATCAACAATTCTTTAGAGAATCTAATCAACAGCGGCGATTTGATCATCATACACACATCTCGAAGATTGTTGGGGTGATTAATTTTGCACCAACACATATATCCGACAAGGTATCACGCACATAATCGTGGCGAAATTTCAAGCCAACTTCATGTGCACAATGAATAGCGTGATCACCAAAAATATCCATGTCATTCCCACAACAAGAATTAAGGCTATCCTTGGAAAACAAGGGAACACCCAATCTATAACCAAGAATTGCACTAAATTGTCGAGGTCCAATTTTTTTGACCCAAACCATCTATATGAATAGCCATTAGGTAGTCTTGAGTATGCTTTGTTTTGTTATTTTTCCATAAGGGAAAATCCCGTTGCGTCATACCAAATTCAGTGGGCATATCTTTTGTCACTTGATCGAAATACATAGTTTCCAATTTACTCATGGGAAGGGGGCAACTGTTTCGATACAAAGAGAAAAATAATCTACACCACAAAAATGGGCAAATGCATTCAAAGCAAGTGTGCACAAAGGACTCATACATGTAACCTCAGAGTTGCGCAAAATATCATCATGTATCTGCTGAGTTTGCAAACGAGAAGCAAGGTAATAATATTGTATCGTGTCCTCTATCGTGTATAAACCTGGGCCACTATACTTAAGGGGTAATGAAGACACATGCATCTGTAAATCCCCAAAACCAGAACCATCACATGTAACAATTTGCCGGAAAAAATTAAACAGGCGACAGTCAAAGGTGGTTTGAGCCTCCTCGAAAAAAACTGGAGCAGTCGTTCAAAATAAAGCTTGGAGACACCAGAGAAACTATGAAGCAGCTGCATCTCAATTTGGGGGTCCTTCAAGCTTTGAATAGCATACATCAGCTGCAAAGTTTTTTCAACATGAACCTTCTCCAACTGGTTGCATATTAGGGGATCAAGACTTATCGGGCCGCTTAAAAGCTTAACCCCCAAAGCAGGTATATCAATGTATGCTGGAAAAACCGACGCAGCAGTGCTCCTTACATCAACAGAAGGCCAGAATAGTTTAGTTTAACGAATATTAAGGTCCATACCAACCAGGCTTCCCTCCTCTGTAATAGTATGTAAATCCTTGGAAACCATGAGAGTGTCTCCAACCAAATTACCATCATCCAAACACCAATCTTGCAAATCCAATTTGCAGACTTGAGAGATCTTCTGCACTATTGGATGTAAAGTCAGGGAAAAAAGTAGGGGCCCCAAAGGGTCTCCTTGCTGCACTCCTTGTGATGAAGAGAGGGTGTGAGAGCCGTAATAAAGTCTTGCCGGTATAGAATAACAGAATTCCACCCATCTTGATATAGAAGGGCACTTGCGTCTGACTTCTAATATCATGGCAGTTCTATCGACCAAATTAAAGGAATTCCGAAAATCCATTAACAACATAGACATGGAATTGTTGTTTCCTTTCTCAGTCAATATGCGATTAACAGAATGAAGTATAGCTTCACCCACACATGGTACTCCAACCCTAAATTGGAAGTCACTTAGGTAAGCACTCATGTATTTGCGCGCATATACTAAGTGCAGCTGCCTAAGAGACCAGCCGCCTCCAAATGGTACCGACCGCAATAGGACGTATACCCCATCTGGCTTGACAAGTTGTGTGAGGGGTGCGCTAGCAATGTACTCACTCAGTTGAGGAGGCCAGCGACCAGCAAGCAGCAGATTAAAATGGCAGTGATAGAAGTAAGTATCTCATCGGCAATGGCAGCTGCTGATCCACTGAGCGCATCGAGCAAATGTTGTGCGTGCAAACCATCCTTACCACATGAATTACCTCTGGGAAAACTTTTAATTCTACCCAAAACTAAATCCTTGCTAGCAATGAATGGTTCAACACCAATAGGGGAGGGGGATATTAGGCGGAGGTGCAACTGGGTGTTTGAGCCGTAGGCCAGCCAAAGTAGCTGCATTCTTGGGTGCAACACCATTAGATGTTTGTACATTAAATTTTATAGAGTTTATATATTTATGATTAACATCTCGAACCTGATATTGCGCGCAGGGATAAATACAATATATGGTGCAAACTCAAGGGCTTGTTAGTTAATTGAAATTGATGGACGTGGCCAGAAGCAGATATAATCAACCCGTCCCGCCCCTGGTTTTTATAGCCAATAGGAAGGATTAGTTTATTGATTTGGTGGAGATAATTTCATTCGTCTGTTGCTTGATCTCTGTCCCGTACCTGTCATTGTTTTCTTAACAATAATACAAATTACAAAAGCAAGAAGATGATGGAAAACAAAAACATAAACCTGTTCTACATCCATCCCCACATGCCATTGTCTCCAGCTTCCATTTTAGTGCAACATATATCATATTTTTTCCTAGAAGTTTTCTACTTATATAAATGTGAAATTAATTTGTTCTTAATTAATACTTTTTCCTACACTAAGGTTATAAGAGTACTAGGTAATCATGCACCCACTACGTGTTTTCAAAATCTATGAATGTACATAAATAAATTAAGACTAAAATGGAACTATGTAGTTGTTTTACATATAAGGCGACTCAAGTAAAACAAGAATTCTGATCAAAAAAAAAAAAAAGTAAAATAAGAACAGAGAAGGTAAGGACGTATAACAATATGTGCATGTGCAAACACCTAGATTTGCTAAAAAAAAAAAAACATGCCTGCTAACGGGGTATTAATTTGCTAAGGTGATTTCAAAAATTATCGTTTACACACCAGATGAATTGTGTCTCTAATTGTAACGTCGTAAGAGTTGGGATAATATTGGATTAAACGCCTAAAAAATAGAATGGTTTATTATCTTTTCTTTATTTTTTTTGAAGCATAGATAGAGAGAAAAAAGAAGAAAATAGGGTAGTTTGATTTACATAGTTTAGAATCATCAGCTGCAGATCGGAAGGAGAGGGGCAACAAACGAGCCCTAGAGAAAAACTCCCACATCTCTCCTTCTGATGGTGATCTGCAGCTTCATACTTAAACTAATGAGAATACTTATTATTGTTGTGGTTTTATTATCTTTTCTTTCATTTTTTGGTTAATTAACCATTGAATTTGAATTCCTGGGTATAAAAGACAAACAAACCATGACAACCTGAACTCATTAATGGATTTCGTTGTTCAATTCTTCAATTTTCTCTTGTTTTTTCTGTTTTGATTCTCTGTTCCTCTGATTCTCCTATTCCATTACATGGTTTTTCATTTTACATCTTGATACTATTTAGTCTTTACCTTTTAATCTTTTGTTTTCTTGTCTTAGCAAATGTCCAGTTTTTTTTAGCTTTTAAGTTCTTGGTTTATAGTGTTCTTATCTAATGGAATTCTAATTTTCTTTAGCAGGGATCCTCATTACCATCATGAATAGCATCCAGTATGGATCCTCTTGGCTTCCTTTTATTGTTATAATCAGTTTTGTTAACTACATCGTCGATAGCAGTTTTGCGATACATCAGTCTCAAGATGGTCTTCAACAATATGTTCCGGTATTCAATTCAAGATAATCATGTTTATGATCGTTAGGGTGCCTGTAATTTATCTAAGAGCGACTCAGTTTGGCCGATTCACCAGAGTCTTAATCAAAATTTGAAATTCAAATGTTCAAACGTTCCTTTCTTCATGCAGCGGAAAGTGCTCAATCATGTCAGCTGTCACCTAATTAAGTCCCAGTTAAAATTCAAATTTTCTAGCTGCCCTTTCTTCATGGAGCGAAATCTTCTCAACCAATTTAGTTGTCTTCTTATTAGCCTCGGTTGACCATGTAGTCTTTTAAGTATGCATATTTTTCGGAGTACGAATCCAAAATTCAGTTATTCTCCACTGTGAGTATTGATTACAATATTATATGCATTAATGATACAGTTATTCTCAACAATCTTGTGTCTATTAAAACGCAAATAATCAAGAAACCCTACCCTTATTTTCCACAGAAGACAAACAAAAATCTTAAAGATATGGCTTCTTCTTCCAACAATCAAATCTCTGCTATCACCTGTAAGATACAGAAATCTACTATTCGAGATCTATGTGCTAGACAAATGAGAAGAAACTTGGGGTCTAACAAAACTCTTGTTACTGAAGTCTCAAATGAATGGAAGAATACTTTGATTGGAATTTTTTTCTTCTAAGGATCCAATTGATACTGAAGATATTCGGAAAGCTACTATCTCTTTATGGAAAAGATTTAAACTCAAGGAAGCCCGTGGAATTGAAAGAAATATTTTTCTTTTTAAGTTCCAATCAGCAGAAACAATGGAAGCAGTTCTCAAAAAGGGTCCCTGAAATGTATTCAAGTGTCTTCTAAATCTTAAAGTTTATGATCCTACCATCAAAGTGCAAGAACAACAGTTTACTAACCAGGAATGGAATGTGCAATTCTAGCATCTCTTATTGGAACACCATTCTCGTTCTGTGGTAGAAGATGCAGTTAATGAACTTCGTCAGAAAATTTGGATTATTCCAGAGAATTGCAGACCAGGTGCTGGAAGTCCTATAACTGCAAGAATCAATATTAATCTTTCGAAATCTCTTCATAGAGGAGGGTGGTAGAATACTGCAGCAGAAGGCATAGCGTGGGTTCGTTATCATTGGGAATGACAGACTCATAATTTATGTAAGGATTGTTTTGTGATTGATCACAATGATGAAGAGTGTGCTAATGTTGTTGAGGACTTAAAAATCAGGTGTTATACTAATGAAGAATACATTGCATATATACATGAGCTATCCAGAACTTATGAAGTGGAAATCGTTGATGATTTAGATCAACTGATGCAGAGAATTTGTGAAGCTAGTCAGAACAGGTTGAACCAACAAGATACTGAAGATATGGAAAATAATAGGAAGTTAAAGAGGTCTAGAAATAATGAGTTGTAAGACGTGCTGTCTGAAGGTGAAAATCATCAAACTGGAAATATTAGCTCAGGTACCAATGATATACTGGAAAAAGGCCATCTAAAAATGAGACTGTTGAGATGGAACATGATCTGATTGAGGAAGGAGAACTGGCTGAGAAGGAATTATTTCATGACATTGATGAGGCCGCTGTGGTAACTTTTCTCTCAATCCCTCTATTTCTGTGTTCGTTATTTACGTTTTTCTGCTGCTTTTTCTTTATCTGTTCAGTATATTTATATTTCCTTTGGTTTAAATCATCTCTCAAGCATGAAAGTGTTAAGTTGGAATTGCCAGGGCTTTCTAGGAGTAGATACTAGAGACGTCTCTCATACCTCAATAAGCTTCACTCTCCTGATATAATCTTCTTAGCTGAAACTAAAATCAATGATGATAGAATAATTCAGCTTTCGAATTTCTTAGGTTTCCCTAATAAAACTTTTGTCCCCTCAATAGGCTTAGCTAGTGGTCTATTATTGCTTTAGAAAGATGGCTTTGATTTTGGCATTGTAGGTTCAACTGATAAAATGTTTCACGTGATAGTTCCGAACGACCGTAGTAAAGGAGAATGGTTTTTATCCTGTGTTTATGGTACTTCCTACAAGAAAGATCAACCTGATCAATGGTCTAACATCTTAGATCTCAGTAAATCAGTGAACATTCCTTGGGTCCTCATAGGGGACTTAAACATTACTATTTATCCCCAGGATAAAAACACTAAATCCCCGAATAGTACACCTAAAGAAGTTCTGGAAGCCATCAATAAATCTGGTTTAGCTGATATAAGATTAAGTGGTAATTATTTTACTTGGTATAGCAATAAACATGGAACCGGTAGATATAAATCTCGTATTGATAGAGCCCTCACTAATAATGAATGGACTCTTTCCTACCCTGATGCCTTACTCACCAGGTTACCTCAAAGAGGCTCAGATCATTGTCCAATATTACTGGACCTGTATAAACCCCATAGAGGAAATGGTAGAATCTGGAAATTTTGGGAGCACTGGTTACATAATACTCAATGTCATGAAGAGATTAAAAATGCTTGGTCTGCTTCTTATCATGGTTCTAATGCTTTTGTGTTTACTAATAAGCTCTCTAATACAAGAGATAGTTTGTCTAAATGGAGTAAAGATACATATGAAGATATTACAGCCAGAATCAAGAACTTACAAGACAATATCTCTCAACTTCAATCTTCAGACAAAGAAGGTTCAAACACTAATGCAGTCGTCAACCTTGAAAAGGAAATTAATTCTCTCAATGATATTATTGTCAGTTCCAACAAACAAAAATCAAGAGACCAATACTTCAATGATATGGATAAAAAATCGAAGTACTTTCATGTCCGAGCCAATAAAAGGAGATCAAGAAATAGGGTTGATGCTTTACTCTCTCCAGATGGTACATGGTGCACAGACAAAGCTGCTCTTGAAGATCTATTAAGTTCTCATTTTCAAAAAATTATGACAACCTCTTCACCGGGCAATAATTACTACTTCTTGGAACACGTTCCTTCAATCATTACTGAAGCTGGCAATCTTGAACTAGAAGCAATCCCATCTGGAATTTTTTTTCATAAAGCTCTTATGTGTATGGAACCATGGACAAGCCCAGGACCGGATGGTTCCCACCTGGGTTTTATCAGTCACAATGGCAAGTGATTAAAGAGGATGTTTGCAGCATGGTAAACCTTGTTATTTAATTATGCTAGTGGATACAACAAATCCAACTCAAGGTCGAATTATAGTTCAGACAACATATAATTGTCTTTGTTTATTCTCAAGTTGTGAAGCTCCACTAGAGCTTAAGTGGGGTGTGGTGCTGATACAGGTCAACAAGTGGTGGACGACGTGTCCATATTTTAATAACAACAGTTTTGTCACCTGTTTGGTCTCCACATATTTTAATCCTTATGAAAACAGCTGCCGTTACTTACTCTTCACGATGCAAGATGTAAAGTTTCATAGGAGACAAAAATACATGATGGAGAAATGAAATGGCAGAGATTTACGAAATGGAGATGAGAAGTGACAAAAGTTTGTGGCTGTTGGTGTTGGTTCGTGACGGCTGAAATAATAACCAAAAGGGTGCTGGTGGTTGTTGGTAGAGAGAAAATGGATTGATGGGTTTGTTGGCTGTGATGGGTTCTCATCCAAACATGGCAGTGAATAATAATATTATGAAGTGGTTTCTATGGGGTCTGGTAATTGGTACTGTGGCTAAATGTTGAAATTGGTTGAGGCTGTTGATACTGGTGGTGAAGATGAAGAGAAGAAGCTAATGCTGCTGCCCTTGGTGCTCTGACCGAGATTAAGGAAGAACGGGTTACGAGGTGAATGCTGTGCTTTCGGAGTTGATCGTGCAACAGCAACACTGAGGAAAGTGTTTGAAGGGTCGAGGAATGGAATTGGCTGGAGTACGAAAAGAAAGTAAAGGTTCTTGGGTGATGTTTGGAGTCTTGCCACTTTTGTGTTGATTTGACAGCAACAACGGGGTATGGCATGTATGAATAATTGCAGGTAGTAAGTCGTGCTAAATTGCAGCAGCGAGATCGAGTTTTCAAGGGTTCATAAATAGAGATGTACATTGGACTGTATAGCTGAATGGGAGAGACTTTGTTTGGTTAAGATTTCTGAAGGATTAGGAAAATGGGCTCCAACTACTGCCGAAAGTGAACGATGAATTGCTGTGGTGGTTCTCTCCGAGATTTACCAATTTGCTTACATGGAGAAGGCGTATGTGAGATGGTTCTCTAATGGAGTTGGCCGTGATTAAGCTGTTGCAGCTGGTGGATGACGAGATGGACAAGGCTGATGATGGTGTAACTACAGAAAATCCATAGTTACACCCACTCACTAATTTGACAAACACTAGGTTAAGCAAGTGCGAGTCTATCAACAGATCTTTGTTTATTGACTCTTTTTTTAGTATCTAAGTTACAAACCTCTCAAGAACACTCTCAAGAACCAGACCACCCTCTCACAAACGTCCTCCCTCTCTTACCTTAAAGATCCAACCCCTTTCAAGGAAGGTTAAGTCCTCTTTTATAGGGGAAGGTTACATAGTGGGATACAACCCGATTTACCTCGGAAATACACTTTTTACTTCGCTTAGAACAACTTTATGCTTCCTTTACGCCTTAAAGATCGGCTCTGGTCCGGGATAGCTGTCCAATTTCTTGCACAACAATCCACACTTCGCTCAATAAACTTCGGGAATCTTTCTGTTTCTTGGAAAACAAGTCGAACTTCGCGTAATCGACTTCGCATGTCTCCTCTTTTCTTGTGCAGCAATTCATACCTCGTACTCCTTATTTACTTCTCTAGATATCTTTCCGAGCAAGTTAGTGCTATCTCGTGGCAGATCTGACACATGATTTGACTATTCGCTTACACCTCTTTGGGGAGCGGTGAATAATATCTTTCTCGAAGATTCTCCTTATTGTCCCATTCAATCTACCTCGGACACGTGGCTGAGTGTTTTTCTGTACCTACATTTTTCCTTTTCTCATTCTGTTTGCGGGAACCAAGAAAGGAAAGAGAATCCCGCATTAGATTCGTAACCGCCACGTACCCGGATTTTCCGCTATCTTGTCTCCCACGATTCCCATCAACAGTTACCAGTCGGTTCCCCTTCTCGAGTGACCGTTTCTCCCGGTCATGCCTTGGTCCATTATAAATAGTCTTTTTCCTCACCTTTTTTCTTTTTTTACATTCTCCAACTCCTTCTTTCCGGTACCGTTTCTTGATAGGTTTCGCTCACTCCTCTTCCCTGCTATTCTCGATTCTTCTTCAACCTCCCTTTTCTACCACCTATTCTTTCAACAATGGCGCCCAAGAAATTTCCTCCCGCCACTACATCAAAGTACCATGAGGATTTCCAGGCCGATTTCAAGAAATTAGGCTTAACTCTGTCGCCGGCGGTGGATTCCTCCGTCGCACCTCCGGTTGTTGCAACTAGACAGATGGAATTGAACTGCCGTTGGATTGAGGCTAAAACATGGTCGTCCACTAGGACGATTACCACCCTAGGTCAGCTAAGAGCAGGTTTAACCTTTCCTTTGTATGAAGCTCAGAATCCGCTTTTCTATGAGATTCTCACTTATATCAACAGGGGAGTTTTCCAGCTGAGTGGCAATGCAATTCGGATTGGTAACGAGTTTGTGAGGCGTTGTTCTGATGGTTTATCTCAAATCCCCTCAATGGCAGAGGATTTCGACTCAGCCGATTACAATATTGCCTCTTTCTCGGAAAATTATATCGACAAGACCCAAGGCCGAAGAAGGAAGTATCAAGAGTGGGGTATTGCTTTACATCGGAAGTCCCTAAAGGATCCTTCTAAAGTTCTTCTGCTGGATGTCGAGCCCGTCAGTTCTTCAAAGGAAGCTCCTAAAGGCCCCTCTCTTCGCTTGACTAATTATGAAGACTGGATGATGTTCCCAGTCATTGTTGAGGTTCCCCTTGTCTGGGGCTTTAACGAGTCAGGGAAAGGTCGGGATGGTCCTCTCCCAGGTCATGCTCATCTTGCTGCTTACGAACCTTGGAAGTTCTGCTGGTCCGAGAGACCCTCCGATGTAAGCTCGCTAGACTTTCTCTGTTTTATTTTTCGTTCTTTTGTCTGAATTTCTTGTTGTTTTTTTTAGTACGTACGGCCTGCTCCTGGCTTGATTAAGGATAGATCTTCCAAGAAGTCTACTGCTGGGTCTCCAGTTCCTGATCAGGTATCATGTTTCATGTTTCATTTTTGGTGTCTTTATTTTACTTTCAGGGTCTAACTTTAATGCTTTGTAGGAAGAGGAGTTCGTAGAGCCTCCCATTGTTTCTCCTCGTATTTCTAGGAAGAGGGATCGTCGAGAGAGATCTTCGGCTGTTGATGCTGCTAAGGTACTTCGCTATCATTTTTTCTCCGAAGACACACTCCTCTTCTCGCTTCCTCAGTCTTCATATGATTCAAAATACTAATTTTCCGTTTTCAGGTTCCTTCTCAATCCGTCCCTTCCACTGAGCCTCCCAAATGGCGCAGAGTTTTGGACATGGGAGAACTCATCAGCATACCTTCATCCAAGAAACCTGCAGAGCCTCCTTCTCCTTCTACCAAGAACGATTCCGAAGTGCCTCCAGAATCCACTCCTCTTCCAAAGATCCATATGCCAAAGCCTCACATCACTGTGGATGACTCCCCGTTTAAATCATCTGCCGGTCCTTCTGATGCTAGAACTCGGAAAGTATTCGAGGTGGAGGATCCAGCCTACACCCCCGACATGAACTTCTTGAGAAATGATTTCATTTTGACTCCGAACACGCCCTCCACAATATTTGCAGCCATGGAGTCTGTGATCTCGTTCAGCACTGATACTTTTCTGGCTCAAGATCAGTCCTTTATGCAGAATGCTTCGTTGAACCTCTCCACCAATCATCACGCCACTATTATGGCCTTGGTTAGTGATGTCTATCTCTTATGTAATTTATATATGAATCCCTATCTGACTTCGAATATTTCGCAGGAATTCAACCGTCACATGGCTCAGCTTGTGGAGATGAAGGTTTCTCGCGAAAATCTGAGGACTGCTCAGGAACGTATCCAGGATCTTAAAAATGATCTCGATGATGAGAAAGAGCTCTCTGTCAAGAAAGATCAGAGGATTTCGGAACTTAGCAGTAAGTTTAACCTCTTCTCGATCTTTAATTCTATCTCGTTCCCGTCTTTACTATTCTGTTATTTTCGTCAAGCCCGTTCTGCGAAGTATTATATGAGTTTCGAAGAAGCCAAGTCGACCATGGATGACTTCCAAGATGAACAAGTGAACCTTTTGTCCCAGATCAACTGTTATCTATCTGAAAATGATATTTTGAACAAAAAGCTAACGACGTCATATTCCCTGGCTGATCGTTTAGATAATGAGTCTACTAATAATGAAGAATTGAATTTCCATCTTCATGAAGAGAATGAACGTTTGAAGGATGAACTTCGACGAGTCAGTAATTCCCTCACTACTTCCCGCAACCTACATTCCTCATCCATGGATCAGATTAAGCGTCTTGAGGAAGACAAAGATAGGATAATTAAAAGGAAGGATAAATCCGAAGTTGAACTTCGCAGGCTCAGGAGTGAGCTTTCCGAGTTAAAAATTAAACATGAAAAGTTGAAGGCTAAGAATACTGGGCAAAGAGATGAGAATAGCGAGTTAAATAACGAAATTTCCTATGTCCTGGCTCGCTTAGAGAGACTTCAAGGCAAGAAAATAGCTCATGTTCCTCCTGCGAAGAAGAATCTTGTTGTTCCTCCGATAAATGGTAAACTTGTGATAGGGTCTCATGATGATGATAAACCCGTGCCTGGTCACGGTGAAAACATGGACAATCGTCTCTTGAATTTCACAGCTTTCTTGAATCAGAAATATCAAGACTTGATCAATTTAACCTCGACGTTCAGAAAACTTTAAATTCTGTTATTTCACAGAAAGAAGGTAGCTCTAGGTGTTATTATTGTGCTTCTCACTTTGTTCTGTTGTTCATGTTTCTCATTTCGCTGTTATCTTCGCAGAATCCAGAGGTATGGTTTGGACAAGGAAGTGTCCGATCTGAAGGAAAGCCTTTCATCCTTGAACGAGGATTGTGACCATATTGAGAAGGATGCCAAGAGAGTTGCGAAGTTTACTTGAAGAAACTCCCAAGAGTAAAAAGTGAAATTCGTCACCGAGCTTTGCAATTACCATGGCATCGACGTTCCTGACATGAATCTCGAGGTTTTCTCCGATGATGAGCCTACTGTCAACGTCGAAGCTGAGAGAGAAGATACCGAGACCGATGAAGACATCGGGGGACCTCACCACGAGGTTCCTCAAGGCACAGGAGGTATCGGTGATGCTGGGGCTGGTGCCGGTGTTGGAGCTGGAGGATCCGGTGACGGTCTTGATGAAAAGGAAGCCAACAATCCTTGATTACTCTCTTTGATGTTCGTTTTATACTTTAGTTCTTCATTTTTTTAACATTTTATCTGGGCGCTCCCAAGCTTGGGGGGCATTACAATTTCTGCTTTTATGCCTTAGTATATCATCTTTTCTGCTTGGTTTCATACTCTTTTTTCCTTTGCCTTAGTATATCGGCTTTTCTGCTTGCTGCGCTTATCATGGTCATCATATATGTAATCTGCATGTTTGTTAGTGGTTACCTCATCTTGATATCTCAGAATCAATTTTTTATGCCAAGTATATACTTGACGAAGGAAATAATCTAAGAATAATAAGTTTACTTAAAGTATATACTTGCCTTTTGTTCTTTTGGTGTTTCCGAAGTAATTGTTCCCTTATCTTATTGCGAAATAAATGCTCGAGAGAATAAAACCATATTTAAAGTATATACTTGCCTCTTATTCTTTCGTGGATTTATGTAGCATACCTTGTGCTTTCATCTCTCAGCGGCCTTACTTTCATTGCCTTATCCGTCCATCTGTGATCGACCTCGCATTTTTATTACCTCGCTGCAATTATTATTGTTCAATTCATAACATAATTAAGTTAATGTATACATCCTTATGTGTAATATTTCAGTTGCGAGTACTTCTTATGCAATTTAAGAAGTACTCCTTAGGATTTGTGTGACTTACCATCACGAGATAGAGCCTTTTGATGGATTAATCTTTGGCTTGAAAAGATTTGTGTGATCAAGATTTGTGATGTACTTGCCTCTTGCTTTGATTTGTATCTTTCCTTTCGTCTTGCCTCAGGGCTCATGTCTTGCCTCACATATCTCTCATCAATTCGGGGTCTTATCTTGCCTCCTAATTAAGGTCTTATTATGCCCCACCCCGTTGGTCAGGGCTTTTCGACGAAGTCTCAGGCACTCTTTACTCTTGCGAAGTAAAGATCCATCAACCTCGCATTATCTCGCTCATTGAGGTCTTATTATGCAACAATATCACATGCCTATCTACTCCCGTGAGTACCATCCTCGTAATATTGCCGACTTTTGTGGTCACTTAGCTCCCTAAAGGAGAGTGTCGTCCCTTCCCCTTTGAGTACCCCCGTGCTTTTGGGCTTAGGTATCAGTTATTTCGTGACCTCGTGCCCTTTCGCCGATATGGCTCTTGGGTACGAAGTCACACCCTAGTTGAGATGGTTTTGGGACCGAGTGGAAGAACTACACCGGGCCATCTTATTCTCCGCTGGCTCGTTATTACACCCCTTACCGAGTGGTTACCCAATTGGGGTCCCCAGCGGATGGGTCTTACTTATTGCCCCTAGATGATGGTTGTTATCCATATCCGATATTATTTTGTGACGCGCGTTAGGTCTTATATTTGACTCTTTCACTTTTTGCGAACTAGGTTGCACGCCACGAGGTCTCAGCCTCCCTATGTATAGGTTTTTTATAGGGCTTACGATCGCCTATTCTTTTGTACGTATCTTCTGTGGGTCTTACGCAGCCTCCTAATGAGGTCTTACTTTTGGACCTTGCATTCATATATATTCGAATTTGCATCTTGTTTTCTGCTTTGTCTCTGTTGCTCTTTTGATTACGAAAAATAAACGCTTCATTTCATTTTCTGGCCGTCAACAAAATGATATACAATTTTTTATTTTTTTTAGAGAACCATTCTTTACGAGTTTCGGCTTCTCACGGATAATACTTCTTGATTTAAATTGGATTCCATGGATGGACTAGTCTGCGACCATGCTTTTCTGCTTCGCCATATATCACGTCTCCGTTGCTATCTGTATCTTTTCCTTCACAGTCCGCGATTTCATAAGCTCCGTTCCCTACTCTTATTTTCACGATGAAAGGTCCTTCCCACGTAGGCTCCAACTTTCCTCCGGGTACCTTTTGCTACGGGGGTATCTCTCGCAGAAATAACTCCCATGGAACGAAGCCTCTTTATTTCACCTTCTTGTTGTACTCACGAGATAGTCTTCGGTGATAGTTTGTCATGTGCTGTAGAGAAATCTCCATGTTCTCTTCCAAGTCATCTAGCTTTGCTAAGATCAGGTCCGAGTTCAGGTCCTTTTTCCAGGCCTCCCGTTTTGTGGTTGGAAACATGATCTCAGTAGGCAGAACCGCTTCTACTCCGTATGCCAAACAAAAAGGGGACATTCTGGTTGCTTCTCGTCTGGTGGTTCTGTATGACCATAGCACCTTCGGAACTTCTTCGCACCAGTTATGTAGGTGCCCATCTAGCTTCTTTTTTAGATTGGATGCTATCGTTTTATTCGTCTCCTCTGCTTGCCCATTACTCTGTGGGTATAGCTGAGTTGACTTTGCGGACTGTATCTTAAAAGTGTTTAATAGCATCTTCACACTCTCTCACTCGAATTGCATTCCATTATCTGAGACTATCTGCAGAGGGATTCCGAATCTACATATGATATGCTCTAGTATAAAATCGTATATGTCGCCATCTCGCGTATTATTCACTGGCTTGGCTTCAACCCACTTCGTGAAATAGTCTGTTGCCACTATCAGGTATTTTCGCTGCAAGCTTCCGGCAACAAACGGTCCCATGATTTCTATTCCCCATATGGAGAATGGCCACACAATTAGCACAGAATTCAGGTTCGTCGAGGGTGTGTGTATACGTTTTCCGAATCTTTGACATGCTTCACACCTCGTTGCTACACCTTTTGCGTCTTTATGCATGCTCGGCCAGAAGTATCCTTGTGTTTTGGTTTTGTAGGCCAATGATCTAGTTCCGTTGTGATTTCCAGCATCACCGTAATGTATTGCCTTCATAATTTGCACTCCTTATTCCTGTGACAAGCATCGCAGCAGTGGTCCTAGGAATAATCTTCAATATAGGATTCCTTCTCTTAGTTCATAGTTTGTGGACCTCCCTTTGATTTTGTGTGCCTCAAATCTGTCCCTAGGAAAGTCTCCCTTTTCAAGGTACTTGTGAATAGGTGTTATCCAGTCATCTTCTCCCAATTCATCAGGTACGCTATCCTATATTATCATTATGGACTTTTCATCTTCCAACTCGTTGGTTACCGATGGGTGCATTAACCTTTCAATTCGGATATATTCCTCCGAGGTATCTTCGATCATTGATGCGATGAAGGCTAATGCATCTGCATGCCTATTATTGTCTCTGCTCACTTGCCTCCAGATTATATTGGGTATTCTCTTTGAATGCTCTCTCACAAGTTGCAAATATCGATTCATCACGGCATCATTAGCTTGGTACCTTCCTTCTATCTGACTGACTACCAACTAAGAGTCGATGGTTATTCATATTTCTTCCAACTTCATCTCGATGGCTAGCCTTAGAGCTTGTATGACTGCCTCATATTCTGTTTCGTTATTATTAGCTTTATATTCCAGGCGAAAGCAAAATACCGTCCTCGCTCCTTTTGGTGAAGTAAATATTATTCCCATTCCTCCTCCAGTGCTGTTGGAGGATTCGTCCACAAATATTTCCCACCTCCTTGGATGATTTTCTTTCAGTAGATCTGTAGGATCTGGACGATCCTCATCTATATCGAACATCTCTTCCACTCCTACATCTTCTTCTATTGGAAACTCGGCCAGAAATTCTGCGATTATGTGTGACTTCGTCGAAGTCTGGACTTCGTATTTTAAAACGAATTGATCAATTCGGGTGTTCCATCTTTCAACTCGCCCAACTCTCCTCGTATTTTTTAAAGTTGACTCTATCGGGACTCTGGTTAGAACCTTTACTTTGTGAGTCTGAAAATAGGTTCTTAATTTTTCTGACGAGTAAACCAACGCTAGGATTAACTTTTCTATCTTTGGGTAATTCTTCTCAGCAGCATTGAGGGTTTTGCTGACGTAAAAGATAGTCTTTTAGACGCCTTCATCTGTCCGAAGTAATACTGAACTTATTGCATTTGGTGTAGCTGCGAGACAAATTATTAAGTCTTCATCTGGTTTGGGCTTCTAGAGAATTGATAAGTTAATGAGATATTCTTTTATATTTTGCAGTGCCTGTTCACACTCTTGTGTCCACGAGAATTTTGCTCCCTTCTTCAAGATGTCGAAGAAGGGTTTGCATCTATCCGAAGATTTGGAAACGAATATACCCAAAGCTTCCAACTTCCCATTTAGATTTTGCACGTCTTTTACCATTGCTGGCGATGGCATGTCCAATATGGCTTGAACCTTTGCCAGATCCACTTAAATTCCTTTCTCGGACATGATATTCCCCAGAAACTTCGCTGATCTACACCAAATATACACTTCACATGATTTATTTTCATTTTGTACGCCCTCATATGTTCAAAGATTTCTTTTAAATCCTCAACATGATCCCCCGACTCCTTAGTTTTTACCAGCATGTCGTCGACGTAGACTTCCAGTTTATTGTGCACCCATTTAGCAAAAATCTTCTCGACCATCCGTTGGTAGGTTGCTCCCGCATTCTTCAAGCCAAATGGCATTCTCGTATAGCAATACAACCCTCTAAGGGCGAAGAAAGATGTGTGCTCTTGGTCTTCCTCCGCGAGTGGTATCTGATTGTATCCACAATAACTGTCAATCAACGTCAGCCGCTTGTACCCGGATGCAGACTCCACCATCTGTGGTATATTGGGTAGTGGGAAACTATCCTTCGGAGAGGCAGTATTCAAGTCACTAAAATATATGTATATTCTTATTCCTGTAGTCTTTTTTGGTACAATCACCATGTTGGCTATCCATGTTGGATACTTCGCGGGTCTTATTATTCCCGAGTCCAGCATTTTCTGTAATTCTTGCTCTATTTTCTCGTGGTAAGCAGTTGCTATCTTTCGTATTCGTTTCCTTATTGGCCTGATTGCTGGGTTCAGATCCAGTCGGTGGCAAGCGACTTCAGGGTCTATCCCAGGCATCTCGTTCATGCCCCATGCAAAGATATCAAGGTACTATCTTAGCAGCTTTATCAGGTTTTCTTCCTCGTCTGCCTCCATTCTTGTCCCGATCCTCACCGTTTTCGCTTCATCTTTGCTACCCAAGTTTACCTCTTGTGTGGGTTCTACTTCTGCGAAGTTCATGATCGGTTCTCCGAGTGGGGATGGTTCCTTTAATTGCTATAAAGGCTAATCCTTGTCTTCCGGAATTTCGCTTGGAATAGCCCACCCTTCTTTCGCTTTAATCATATATACCATTAATTCTTCTTATCTCTTTGCTTCTTGAACCCTCTTCTTTTGTTATTTCCTTCGCGTTATCTTCTCGTCATAGTTATGCACATCTTCGTCGTTGCACTCTCTGGCTTCTTTCTGATCTCCTATTATTTCTCCGATTCCACTTGGCATTGGAAATCGGATAGCTTGGTGGTACGTGGATGCTATTACCTTGATTCCATGTATCCATGGCTGCCCAATCAGAGTGTTGTAAGGGGATTCCACATCCACCACACATACCGTTACCTCGGTTTCTAGTTCCCCTGCGAAGATCTTCACGGTTAATTCCCCTCTCGTCTTTGAAGCCACTCCGTTAAACCCATAGATATTATAAGTCGATGGCACCAGGTCCGAATCTCGGTAACCCATCGTTTTGAATGTATGATAAAAGAGTATATCCACCGAACTACCCGTGTCCACCAAGATCCTATCTATTGCCCATATTTTATTTTTTCTCGTGAGACTTTCTTCCCACTTTGTATGTTCTCCGAAGTTCAAAGTGATCACCAAAGGATCTGTGTGCGAAGCTCCTCCCTCTGGGGCATCTGCTTCCGAGAAGGAAATAATTATTTTCTGCCATTCTTCCAATGGCTCCATATTTGCTATGTTGTATATCTCATTTCCTTCAAAATCCCGCTTATGAACCCTTTGTAACATATTATCATGAAAGTTACGTATATTCTTCGCAGAATGAATAATGGAGTTATAATTTAACCTTTGGGTTCCTCTATCGATTTCGATTCTGTATACTTTTGTTTGTTTTTGTTCACCTTTCCGAGGTGGCGGCGGTGGTAAGGGTTCGGAATTTTCCAAAAAATGCTTTAGTTTCCCCTTTTAAATTAGACGAAGTATTATCCGTCGGATGTTTCAGCAATCTTCCGTGCGATGTCCGTGAAAACAATGATACTTGCAAAAGTTATTATTTCTCACACTTGAAAAGGGTTTCACCCCAAAATTTTCCGGGGGAGGAATTTCTTCTGTTAGAACAATTGACTCCCTTATATTCTTGATTGTGGTGTTAAGTTCAGGTAATACTACGTCTTATAACTGTGGCCTCTTCCCTCCGTATTGCTATCCTGGATTGTATCTTCGCGAATTCCTCGGATTATCACCTCGGGACTCATAGTTCCGAGGTATGGGGTCGACATACCTCAGATGTTGATCTATCCACTCTTGGTCTCCGCTGGAAATTGCTACCAACTTCGCTGGGATTGTTGATAACGGTTTTGCGTCCACATATTTCATGTTATCTTCTATTACGTTCGCTATTCTTGGTAGAAGACGCGAGTTCCATTCCTTGGACTGAATTGGAGCTTCCTCAATATCCTCCCTTTGTTTTTCTTCCAATGCCACGTACTCCTCCTGATACTCTCAGAGTTCACTCATCGATATTATGTTGCGAATTACGAAAAGTTGTGTGTGCAAGAGGTCGGTTGGTATTAACGCGTTAACGAAGGCCAGGATGAAATTTCTCTCATCTACCCTCCCTGCGAGTTCACTGCATACTGTTCTCCATCTCGTAATTAGACTTCGCATATTTTCGCGTGGTTTCCTTATCAAGTTGAACAAGGTTTTTATCCCAGGTCTTAACATATTATTGCTTATGTAAGTTGTCAAGAATATTCTTTGTAAATCTTTTAACGATGAAATTGAACCTTCCTCTAACCCTTCAAACCATTTTTAGGCTTCCCCGGTTAAGCTAGCTGGGAAATACTGGCACAGTACCGTTTCGTACCTCGCCCACTGCATTAGTGAGAGGGTGTATTGTTTTAGATGTTGTACCGCATTTCCTGTTCCGTCGAAGATACTTCCAAAGGTTGGAAGTGAACACCTTCCTTGGATTCTTCCCTCCAGTACTTCGCGAGAGAATGGCGATTTTTCAGCTTCCACAATTTCCTCTGCCAGCTGCACTCTTCCTCCTCTTCGTGTATTATTGAGTAATGCTTTCATCTCCTGCATTTCTTTCATGACTGTTTGATTGACCTCGTCTCTTCCTTCTTATCGCCTTCTCTTTCTCCTTCTTCTATCTCGCTCATCATCATTTTCTCTCCCTTCTTCATCGTGTCTCCTTCTCTCTTCTCTATGTCTCTCTTCTTCCTCTTCCGAATATTTCCTCGCTTCCTCTTGCCATTTTTGTTCACGTCGTCTTTGTTCTTTCCGAGATCTTTCCTCCCTTTGTATCCTTTCATCTTCTCTTCTCCTTTCCTCTTGCTGAAGCCTCTTCTCCTCCCGAGTTATTTCTTCCTCAAACCGCCGCCTTTGGTCTTCCCACCTAGTTTCCTCCAAAGCTCTCCTCAGCAACCTTTCTTCGCTGCTTTCCCTTCGACGCCTCCGCCTCCGTTCTCCTCCTTATTCTTCCTGTGCTATCTCTCACCCTTGGGTTACGTTTTCTCCTGTACCGGCTTCATATCGCACATCTCGAACAGTCCTTTTTTCATTAAGTTGGTTATTTTGCTGCACCAAGATCGCGTTCTTCCTCATGAGTACGGTTCTTTGCTCCATTAGAGCTCTCTATCTTTCTCTTTCTAAACGCAACACCTCTCTGATCTGCTCTAATGTCATATTTTCTTCACCGGCGTCCTCCTCTCTGTTTCTTTGAACGGGTTCTTCTTCCTCCTCCGTTTCGGTGTTAGCGGTATGGATTGATCCCTCTAGATAACTTTCATCCTCTTCCTGTTGGACTTCACCTTGTCTCCATCCTCTATTTGACGTTTCGCCCCTCTCCATCCTTCCTCCTTCTCTTCCTGCTAGACGCAAGCTTCTCCTTGACGCGATGAGGTGTCGTGCTCGTTCCGGTACTCTTGCCATGGAAAACCCGTAAACTTTCATTCTCCGATTTACCGGTTTTTGACCAGATCTAACTTGCTCACCTTCCGGGAAGCAGGTCTCAGATCTTCCTTTTCTCGATGTTATTATGTTTTCCTGATCACTGCTCTTCAACCCCTGTGAAGTAATAACTTGCTTACTGATATATTTAACAACAGATCTCACAAACTATCTCAAGTGAGACTGAAATCTCAACTTGAGATCCCTGTTTCTCGGTGCCAAAATGTAACTACAGAAAATCCATAGTTATACCCACTCACTAATTTGACAAACACTAGGTTAAGCAAGTGCGAGTATATCAACAGATCTTTGTTTATTGAATCTTTTTTTAGTATCTAAGTTACAAACCTATCAAGAACACTCTCAAGAACCAGACCACCCTCTCACAAACGACCTCCCTCTCTTACCTTAAAGATCCAACCCCTTTCAAGGAAGGTTAAGTCCTCTTTTATAGGGGAAGGTTACATAGTGGGATACAACCCAATTTACCTCAGAAATACACTTTTTACTTCGCTCAGAACAACTTTATGCTTCCTTTACGCCTTAAAGATCGGCTCTAGTCGAGGAAAGCTGTCCAATTTCTTGCACAACAATCCACACTTCACTCAATATACTTCGGGAATCTTTCTGTTTCTTGGACAACAAGTCGAACTTCGCGTAATCGACTTCGCAGGTCTCCTCTTTTCTTGTGCAGCAATCCATACCTCGTGGCAGATCTGACACTTGATTTGACTATTCGCTTACACCTCTTTGGGGAGCGGTGAATAATATCTTTCTCGAAAATTCTCCTTATTGTCTCATTCAATCTACCTCAGACACGTACGGAGTGTTTTTCTGTACCTACAGATGGCGTGAACTGGGGTTCGACTGTGGAGTTTTGGCTGTGAGTTTATTGTGGAGAAGATGAGAAACAACATAGATATGGCATTGATATTCTACTCGAACTGAATTCAATGGAGTTGTTGTGCGATTGAGCAAAGAGTAAGTGAAGTGATTGTGCGACAGCGTATGGAGGTTGGGTTCTCGACTGTGCTTTAAAATTCAAAATGAACTTAAAACATACGGTGATGATTTGTTGTTGATCAAAATGGAAGATCGGGTCAATGGAGATATTCGGGTTGCTGGTGAATTTGGAAAGTAGTGGGTGACCGAGATTTATATCACCAGGGAGACTAGAAATTATTGCTCTGGTCAGTTCAGGGAGAAGAAACCTAGCCGTAAAAAGTGGCTTGGAGTCTGAATTGGTGACGCAGTTTAGTAGCTCAGGGATGGAGGTTGCTACTGAGTCTGCTGACTTGGTAAGAGAGTCCAATTTTGGAAACTGGTGTTATTGGGATGGGTTTGGAAGATACAAAAGATTTGATGGGTCGAAGAAACTAAGACCTATATCAGGCGAAGGGAGGAACAGAAATAGAAGGAGGCCGGTTTACAGAATTGTTTAGGGGTTTTTGGCTCTGTTGGTGACAGACAGAGAAGGAGAAGGTTGGCGGCCGCGAAGGTTTTTTCTCAGGGTGGAAGAACAAGAGAAGATGAACACAATCGATTTTGTTTTGATCATTTCTTCTCTTGTTATTATTTTTGATGGGTTTTAAGAAACTCATAATTACGTCTTGCTAGATTTTTATAACTAGGGTTTATCTTGAAACCATTTTGGGTATTAGGCTATTTGAATTGATTTATTGAGCAAAAGACCATTATGATTTGAATAGCTTAATCTTTGAATATTGTTTGTTGATTGATTGAAATATTAGTTGTTCCTTCACCGGTTTTAAAAACCTTTGTTCGTAATCGATAGCTTTACAAATATGTTTGTCTTAATATTTGATGATCCATGCTTTTTTAATTTCTTTGATGGGTTATGCTTAGAAAATCCAAATAATTTTTGTGAACCTATATTTAGTTTCGTATAACTTTCTCGCTGATGCAATTTGATGGTTCATGCTTGGATTTAGTCTTTTGATGTGCCATGCTTAGAGTATACCAGTGATATTTGCGACTCTAATATATATAATAGGTGATGTCGATAGAACGAACAATAAACATATATTCATAATTATGTTTCATTTCAGTAATTAAATAGAAATAGTGGTGGATACCAATAAAACCCTGGTTACCGATTCTTTCATTGGATTCGTTTTGTTACTTTACTTTACTTTATTTTTATGGGAAACTTAAAAAAATGCCCGTGTGGGGAAATGAATTTAATAAAATGACCACGTTTTTTTCGTAATTTATTTAATGCCCATGCCGTTTAGAATTCCGTCAGGGTCCACTATATGGTCAGTTGCCATTGAAAAAGTCAAAGAAAAAGTGTCGTGATTACCTAATTACCCTTCTCAATCCCTAACCAAATAAACTCAAAAAGAGATCGGTTTAATACTTTAAGAATTAACACTACCAGTCACTTAACGGCGAATCCAAAATCTCTGAGTCGATCAGTTTTCGCGTTCAAAGCAAATTGTTTCTCTTCTACTATATCAATGAATTAGACGGATGAATTACTTAGAGGATTGATTAGGTAAATAAATTGATTGAAGAGAAATCGAAGACGAATAAGATAGGGAAGAAAACAAGTCTGTTATATGTTAAACTTGCGGATCAATGGAAGAGATGAATAAATATTAAGATTCCGTGATAAATTAGGAAAGATGGGTTAGTCTCTATTTCGGATTTGGAGTGGAGATTATTTCAAATTTGGATAGATAATCAATTCAAAACTCATGTTTCATGCCATGAAAACAACCAGCAAGTGATGTTGTTGTTGGATGAATAGGAACGATTGATTGTGATTTTAGAGTTTGTGATGGTTTACGATGGATGGAGTTCTTGGATTCGAATTTTCAGGCAAAGAAGTGGCTATAAATTGGGGCGCAAACAGCAACTGTGAACACCTCTTCATCACCAGAAACATGACTTGAAGGTGTTCGACAGAATTCCCAAACCAATTCTCTTTGATTATCAGGTTTCTACTTACTTAAATGGTATACAATTATTGTTATTAAGCAGTCCACCAAGTAACCTAGATAAATAAAAAGATGCCTATCATGGTTAATTATTAGAAATTTGTGATACCAATCTATTTCTTCAAGTCATTGATCTTCCAAGAGTACCGTATAAACAACATTATATCATAAAACCAAGAGCTCCCACTCATTGCAAACAACACCATAAAACCATTACTCATAATATAGATTGTTTTTTTTTCTTCATAGATTGGGGAGTCCGGAGTTCTCTTAATGTGAATGAGAAGCTATGTTATTGGCGTGGATAATGAACAGAGACAATTGATTGTGACTTGTGTAGGTTTAGAATCGATGGGTAGTTATCAGATTTCAGTTTGCAGGTAAGAATAAGCTATAAATATAGACGGAAGCACCAACAGTTTCACCTCTTTATCAGTAACTAGCTCGGAAGATGTTCGATAAAATTCCGAAACCAACTTCGACTCCAACGATTTGCAGCGTCTAGTGCCAGTCACTCTTAGCAAGCAACAAGACTTGAACCTGATTGCATCAACATCTTGGTAATTCAAGGTCTAGGGGTTCAATTTGTTAGGAATTTATAAAAAAAAAAAAATGGGGATGAAAAATGATCACTTGCAATGATTTGAGTTTGATTAAGCTTCTGACTCAATTTAACTCGGTAATGACACAAAACTGACTCAACGATACGAGAAGAAAATCCAGGCACCGGGAGTACCTTTAAACTCTGTTATAAGCCCATGGCCTTTTGCCAAGTGGGGTAGATATTGTCGGACCATTACATGTAGGAACGGGGAAGAGGAAGTACTTGATCATGGCCACGGATTACTTTACCAAATGGGTAGAGGCAGCACCACTAAGGCATATTCAAGACAAAGACGTCTTCAAGTTTATCTGGGAACATATCATCTGCCGCTTTGGGGTCCCAGCAGCCATCGTCTCCGATAATGGAAAACAACTCCAAGGAGAAAATATTGATCTTTTGTTCAACACGTACAACATCAGGAAGAGAAAAGCTACCCCCATTTACCCCAAGAGTAATGGGCAGGCCGAGATCACTAACAAAACAATCGCCGATAACATGAAGAAGAAATTAGATGGGGAATATGGTAACTGGTGCGAGGAGTTGTACAACGTTTTATGGGCATACAGAACCACACGGAGGAAGCTACAGGGTTCTCGCCGTTCATGCTTACTTACGGAACCGAGGCGATTCTACCAACGGAAGGAATGATCCCTACTACTAGAACGGAAGCTTGGAGGCGAAACGTCTCGTCCGATCTAATTTTGGAAAAATTCTATGATTTGGAAGAAACAAGGGAGATGGCGCTACAAAAACTGGAAAACTATCAAAGGAGATTACAACGAGAGTAGAACAAGCGTGTTCGCCCAAGGGAATTTCAACCAGGGCAATAAGTGTTGAAGTTTCTGGCTGAATGGGAGCGAGACAAAAAGGGCGGAAAACTAGCACCAAAGTGGGGCGGGCCGTATATAATTGCGTCTAAGGCGGGCTAGGGATCGTATCGACTATTGAGACTCGATGGAACAAAAGAGCCGAAATCCTGGAACGTCAAATATCTGAAACTCTACCATACATGTCTTCTATCTCTTTGAAACCGTGAGGGTATGAGATAATACATGAGCGACTAATGGTCATTCGTACTCGGGGCAAAGCCAGTGTGGAAGTGCCGAGGTGACTTACACTCGAATGGTCATTCGTACTCGGGGAAAAGCCAGTATAGAAGTGCCGAGGTGACTTACACTCGAATGGGCATTCGTACTCGGGGAAAAGCCAGTGTGGAAGTGCCGAGGTTCCTTACAGTCGCCTGGATATTCGTACTCGGCGTAGTGGCAGTGTGCAAGTGCCGAGGTAGCCTAAGGGTTCTGGTGGTTGGAAACCAGTTCCAAAGGTTGTTGAGATGCGAGGTCTTCTCAGCTAGGTGGCCTACTTACATTTGAAAGGCCTCCCCCATCGCAGGTGGCTGTGACCACTTGCCCGAGATCGGTTGGTCGATAACCGCTCGGGGCAATCGAGCCTAGAATTAGGTTGACTAATACCCTTCCACTGAATCCATGAGATAGTGATGAGATACCCCAATCAGGACATGGCATTGGGCCCGATGACCTTCCTTGTTGGGTGTGTTCGACAGAAAAGGTTAAAGTACTAACATATATAATCAACAATTGCAGTAATAACATAAGAAACAAAGGCTAAATCGATAGTGTCATGCGTCCATTAAGAAAGCGCGGAAAGTGTCATGCAACCAAACGAAACGAAAAGTTCAACAGCAGTAAAACAAACAGCATCGGTGGCGTAGCACCCCCATTTAAACAAACAAGCAGCGTATCAGAAGTAAAGTGGGGAAGATGTGTTCAAAGCGATTTACAACCCAGAACAAAGGCCTAATTAGTGACACATCACTACAAAAAGAGAAATCAATCCTTGGGAGGAATAGCGCCAGCTCTCCTCTGCGCGACCTCGCGCCGCTTATTCTCCACCCACTCCTCAATACCCGTCCGAACCTTCTCGTCCACCTCCTCTGCATTTGCGACGCGTTCATCCTCGAGCTGCTGGGTAAGATGAGAAGTGGTTTCTTCGGCATCGGCCAGCTTGGAACCCAAATCGGCATCGACCTGTTTCAAATGTCGGACCTCTAGATCCAATTCATGAGAACGCTTTTGCTCGCCTACAAGATCACAACAACGCGGAATTATTCATCGGATATGGTTTAGAAATTTCACAACTACCACAAAAATAATCTAGGACTAAGGAACTGCCTCAACGCATCTCCAACAAGACCTGAAAGTGCTGGTAACACTGACTGAAGTGACTCTATCGACTTGGACAACTCATCCTCGGCCTTGGACAATTTCATGGTTAGCTCGTTGAAACATTGCTCGTTGAATTCATTGCTGGGGAAGTACTTCTTATGTTCACTCCACTCGGCCATTAAACGATTGCGCGACACCTGAAGTACTGAAAGATGCGACCTACTCCATTTCAGTTCTCCCTCCATTTTGTCAAATTCACCCACTTTTCCCAACAGATCCCTATTTGCTCGCTCCACTACATCTTTATCCCTCAAAATTCGTCGGCGATCCTCATGGAGGTCTCGATTCTGCAACTGTAAAGCATCTACCTGCTTCCCTAAGTCCGTGGCCAACGCAGTTTTCTCAGCAGGAAGTCGTTGAGAAGAACCCAAATGAGCTTGCAAATTGTCTATTTCTTCGGGATCATACTCAAACTGTCGGTATCGGCCTAATTCACCTTGAAGTTCTTCGATCTCATCATCTTGGCGATCTATTTTTCCATCTTTGTTTGCAATTTGCTGGCGAAGATTCTCCACTAAACCCTTTTCAATATCCCATTTCCTCTTCATGATCCTAGACTCCGACGTAGCGTTTAAACCTATACTAGGTATCTCGGCTAGCAGAAGGACACTCGACTCAGGACATTAGCATGATAAACTCAATCAGCATAAGTTAAGGTTTACAGAACTGTAACATACCTTGAGTGTCGGCGAGTATTATTTCTAGATCGCGCGCACGGCCCTGCTCGTTCTGCAGTTAGAGCCGAAGAGATTCCACCAACTGCCTCTCCCTATGACGATTGGCGGCCTCCAACCGTACCCGATTGAGGATCTAATACGGGTAAGTAGGTTAGAGTGGCGAGTGACAATTAAGAAATTATTAAGGGATGGGGCATCTGCCAGACATACAAAATCACTCACAACCACATCAAGATCGAGTCAGATCTATATCGTTATAAAGAGGCACCGCGCCAAGCATTTTTTCATCGGTAAACGCTCCAAAGTCGGCAGAAGTAAGTGCCCCAAGGGAATGCAGGATAGGACCAAAGACGGTAAAGGAGGTTCCAGCACCAGACGAAGACCCTGCAGTGGCCTGGGGGAAATGAGGAGGTACTCCCGATTCAGCATGAACAAACCTTCCCAACTCGGGCGTCTGCAGGGAAAGATGTTTATCGCCCACCAGGTCAGTTGGCACGACCATCTCGGGGCCGCTCTTATCGCCCGTGTCCTTCTCATCGATCGTGTCATCCAAGAAATCATCACCGAATATCTCATCCTCATCTGAAATATCGATGATCGGCTTCCTCTTCGTCTGCGTCTTGGAAGTAACACTCTTGGTTCTACCATAGGTACGTCTAGGAGGTTGGACGACAGGCTCAAGCACATCAGACCCACCGGCTTCCTCATCATCGTGCCTAGAGAAATTCTGCTCAAGGCTCCTCGTCATAAAATGTGAAGGCAAAAAACAGGGGCAAGTACAGGTACTTGTAATAAGAATCATTATGTTTGTTACCTTCCCCTGTTCTTCCTAAACCCCTGTGCCAGCCCCCCTTTTTCTCGAGCCGATGTCCTTGGTAGAATCGCCTTGAGACGTTGACGTCAGCAAATGACCAAGTGGTGTCAAATCTTACAAGATTGAAATTAAGAAAGACAGAGGGAGAAATATACTTTTTCAGCCTTGTCGTCATTTACCACCCAGAAAGGATAGGGCTCGGCGGGAAATGGAGGTGACGGGAAGCTACCATGAAGAATGGGCCCTCGGAAAAGAAGTGGAACTCGGGGATAGATTGGATCATTAGTATGACGGGGTTGCCTGTTAGAACCTTGGCCGATGGGATCGGCATCTAACAGCATCCTTTTAACATTCTTAGGCATAGTCTTGTGACGATGAGGTCTAGCCGCAAAACCGGCAAGCTCGCCATTAGTTGAAGTACCGGCTCAATAGTTGGCAAAGAAGTTGGCAGCGGTATACTCCGGAGCGTCCTCGGGAATATAGGTCGACCAGTCGGCGGTGGACCCACGACCATCTCGGCGATCTCTCCATTCATCCATAATTCGAAAAGTGTTGCCGGTCCACTGAGCGAGAGCGCGATAAGGCTTGAGCTGGGAGAGAATTTCATAGTAGAATTGGTTGCTAGGATTGTATAAGGGAAGACGAAGGACTAGATCTAGCTGACCAAGAGTGATAACCACGGACTCATCCTACTTCTTGTACGTCTCCATATCATACTTCTTCAAAGTGTTGTTCTGGCCCGAGACCTGGGTAACTTCATAATCCTGAAGATGGTACTTCTCCTTCAACTGTTCGATAAATTCTTCATTAGACAGATCTTTCAACACCCTTTTCTCGGACCTACACGAAATAGAAGGAGAACCATCAGGGAAGATAGATTTAATAGAACGATCGTCGTACGCAAAAGGGATATCAAACGAAAAAAACGAATCAAGAGGAAAAGCATCAATCTCGGAAAAAACGTCATCAACACACCTTTTTTCAGTCATTGAAGGAGAAGAAGCCATGGAAGTGAGCAGTGCAAAACTATGATGCTGGAGAAGAAAGTTGGGACGACGGAAAAGTAACCACGGACGATGTAGTACTCGGTGATGAAGGTATGAAGGAAGAGAATTAAGAAGACAAAGCTTCACAAAAACAGAAAGAGATGAAGATTCAGACAATGGATGTTGCGGCTGAGAGTGGATGCTGTGGTTGAGAGATTGAGAAAATGGCGAAGTAGAGGAAAGAGAACTAGGAAAGAAGGTATTTAAACGAAGGAAGAAAGTAATCGACGCCGACGGTTACAGATCATAAAGGGCAGTTAATGGGGGACTGCATGGCATGCATCGCGGCATGACCAGGGACGTGGGAAGTTGGGGCGGTTTTCTTCCACTCGTGTCTGCCACACGAGCGAAAGAAGGGGCATAAATGTAGGTGTATATTATCCATTGGGCTAGGTGGCAACATCTTAAGCTATTATGTACCCAATAATGAAGAGACGAGAAGCACAGGATAGAGACTGGCAGGCGCGAGAATTAAGGGACCACGTGGCTCGGACATGATCACCTTACAGTTGTCAGACAAGACTTGACCCCAGACCCCTGACAAAGTTGACAGACGAGACGCGTTGACCAAAGAGATAAGAAGATGCAAGTTATATCGTCCAACTGTAAGGGCGACATCGTACCAAGATCGGCTCGGGTCAGGAGACACAGAGGAACCGGATTACGTCGGCCATGTTTACAGAAGGGTAGGCGATTCAAGCGGGTCCGACACAGAACTTCAAGATAGATAGATTGTGTCCAGCACCCTAGTTTGGTTGTATGCGCTCTCCCCTATAAATAGAGAGACTCGTATCCAAGAGTGGAGGTGGGTAATTGTGGAGAGAGACTAGGAATCACACTAGAGAAAGAGAGTTGTGAGTTATTCTATCTTGTAAGGAAGAGAGTTAAACTTGGAGAGAACATCATATTATAACACTTCAAAGTAATAAGATACATCTTTTCTCCCCCGTGGACGTAGGTAATCATACCGAACCACGTATATCCTTGTGTTCATTGTTGAGTTCTTACTTTCACTTGCATGAGTAGATGTTTCCTATCCTTTGGATGTAGTTTGTAGTAAAATGCTTCTACACTATTATTATTAAAAATATTTTAATTAATACTAATATGTTTTTAATAAATAATGAAAATAATTTTGCTAATTTTCTTCTTTTAAGATATTGATTGATATTGTTTCTTAATAAAAGTAATTCGTATCGAAATTTAGTTTTGGTGACTGAATATAAATAATTCAAGCGAAAGCCAAACCTCATTGTTTGCGCATTACTTTTCTTTTCAGCTTTTTTTCTTCCTTTTTTTTCTCGGTTTCTTACAATCTAGGATGTTTGCGCATTACTTTTCTTTTCAGCTTTTTTTCTTCCTTTTTTTCGGTTTCTTACAATCTAGGATTTTGTTGTCTAATCTATTTTTATTGTTTGTTTTGCATGTAATCAATAAATTGCGGTGATGGGAGGTCAATGTTAAACTTTTACTGGTGGTATGTTTCTTACCCATCTTCAATATAGTCCATGATGTTTATGGGTTTGATCTTTTCATAAAAATAAAAATATTTAGTTTGGAAAGGTGGTTTAGGAAGTCGACCTCTCTTCAAAAGTGTTTGTTTGAAAAGGCGAAATTGAAGTACCAATTTCATTTAGGTCTCAATTCAGTTTTTCTTAAGGTTATAGTTTGTTTATTGACTATCTCAGTGTTTTAGGTGCGAGAGCAATTCTAGAATAATTTCATTAGAATGGGGTAAGCATGATTATTTTTGGGTACATTTTACACATAGAAATTGTTATTGGCTATTTTCTGCGGGGTTGAGGAGATGTCTACAAACAATTATGCTGAGTGCAGGTAACTGATATGGTGGAGTAATTTTTATTAAAACTAGTGTTTAACCCGTGCTACGCACCGGGAACGATGAGAATTGACTCCCATTTGGTAAGGCGGGGCTAAGCCCCGCACCCATCCTATAATGTGTCCTAATCAACAACTACATTGCAATGAAACATCCAATTACCGTTTAGTATATTAAAATTTTGAACCAAATTCACCAATTACATATTGTTTAAAGTTTTGCAGAATAAGAATTTTCTTAAAGAAAATACATTATAAAAATTATATCAAAATTTGAAATCGGTAAGTATCTCATGATATTTCCAACATCACTACTATACAAATAATTATTAAGGCTAGATTTGAATCGTTCTACTCAAAGTACCTCTACAACTACCCTAAGTCTTTCAAGATATTAATATAGACATTTCTTGCTTATTCAATTATAACTGTTGAATACACTACACCAAAACCAGGATTTTCTCACAGTGTAACCTGTCACAGCTTATTTTTCAGTCACTGATACACATGTGATAAGTCCTGCAACAATTATAACTGTTGCTAAATTTTGTAATCGTGATAATGAATCTGAATATTTAACTTTTTTACTAGTCACAATAATATTTGTTAACAATTATCCAGACAATCACAATTATAATCTAAAATGATGTTTCCACCCAAAAATTCCACCACATCTAAAACAACCCCGAATTAATCAGTCTTAGAATTTTGGTTGTCACTACTTCGGCAACAATTATACAAAATAACAATTTCATTTAATTTCTAAATATCAAAATTTATTTTGTTTTTGTTTTTTAATTTTCTTAATATTAGAAAAAAGGATCAAGACTAAGTCAACAAGTCATGACTTTGTAAGACATTTGATTTGAACAAATACCAACCTTTTAATGCTTCAAAAAAAAAAAAAACCAACCTTTTCTCTCGGTTTTCTCGACAAAACCACAACAAAAATTTCTGCTTCTTCTGAACGCTGTGAAAATGACCATACTACCCTTATCGGAATAAGTGCAATAAAAATTCAGAAGACCGTGAAAATGAGCATATTACCCTTACTGGAAATAAATGCAATAAATATTATAAATACTATGAAAATGACCAGAATACCCTTATTAAAAAAAAAAAAAAAAATATTACGGATTGTGAAAATAACCATATTACTCTTATTGGAAATAACTGCAATAATTTTTATGGAGACTGTGAAAATGACCAGGCTACCCTTATCGGTAATAAATAAAGTAAATGTTACCGATTGTGAAAATGACCATATTATCCTTATTAGAAAAAATTGCAATAAATATTATGGACACTGTGAAAATGACCATACTACCCTTATCGGAAATAAGTAAAGTAATTCTTACAGACTGTGAAAATGACCATATTACCCTTATTGGAAAAAAGTGCGATAGATATTATGAAGATGTGAAAATGACCAGACTGCCCTTATTGAAAATAAGTAAAGTAATATTACACACTTTGAAAATGACCATATTACCCTTATTGGAAATAAGTGCAATAAAAATTATGGATATTGTGAAACTGACCAAACTACCCTTATTGAAAATAAATAAAGTAAATACTACATATTGTGAAAATGACCATATTACCCTTATTGGAATAAGTGTCATAAATAAATATTATAGAGACTATGAAAATAACCAGACTACCCTTATCGAAAATAACTAAAGTAAATATTACTGATTCTGAAAATGACCATATTACCCTTATTGGAAATAAATGGAATAAATATTAAGGAGACTGTGAAAAGGACCATACTACCCTTATCGGAAATAAGTAAAGTAATTCTTATAGACTGTGAAAATGACCATATTACCCTTATTGAAAAATGTGCAATAGATATTATGGAGACTGTGAAAAGGACCAGACTGCGCTTATTGAAAATAAGTAAAGTAATATAACACACTTTGAAAATGACCATATTATCCTTATTGGAAATACGTGCAATAAATATTATGGATATTGTGAAACTGACCAAAATACCCTTATTGAAAATAAATAAATTAAATACTACATACTGTGAAAATGACCATATTACCCTTATCGAAAATAAGTGTCATAAATATTATGGAGACTGTGAAAATGACCAGACTACCCTTATCGAAAATAAGTAAAGTAATTCGTACAAACTGTGAAAATGACCATATTACCCTTATTGGAAAAAGTGCAATGGAGACTGTGAAAATGACCAAACTAACCTTATTTAAAATAAATATAGTAAATATTATAGACTGTGAAAATGACCATATTACCCTTACTAGAAAAAAATGCAATAAATATTATGCAGACTGTGAAAATGACCAGACTACCCTTATCGGAAATAAGTAAAAGTAAATATTACAGACTGTGAAAATGTCCATATTACCCTTATTGGAAATACGTGCAATAAATATTATGGAGACTGGAAAAATGACCAAACTACCCTTATTGAAAATAAATAAAGTAAATAATACAGAATATGAAAATGACCTTATTACCCTTACTGGAAATAAGTGCAATAAGTATTATGGATACTGTGAAAATGACCAAACTACCCTTATTGGAAAAAGTGCAATAAATATTACAGACTATAAAAATGACCATATTACCCTTATAGGAAAAAAGTCCAATAAATATTATGGAGACTTTGAAAATGACCAGACTACCGTTATCGAAAATAAATAAAGTAAATTTAACAAACTGTGAAAATGACCATATTACCCTTATTGTAAAAAAAGTGTAATAAATATTATAGAGGCTATGAAAATGACCAAACTACCCTTACTAAAAATAAGTGCAATAAATATTATGGAACTGTGAAAATGACCAAACTACCCTCATTGGAAAAAGTGCAATAAATATTACAGACTGTGAAAATATCATATCACCCTTATTGGAAATAAGTGCAATAAATATTATGGAGACTGTGAAAATGACCATACTACCCTTATCGATAATAAGTAAAACAATATTACAGACTGTGAAAATGACCATATTACACTTAATGGAAATAAGTGCAATAAATATTATGGAGACTATGAAAATGACAGAACTACCCTTATTGGAAATAAGTGAAATAAATATTACAGACTGTGAAAATGACCATTAAGGTAATATGGCCATTTTCACAATCGGTACTTTTACTTTACATACTTCCGATAAGGGTAGTCTGGTCTTTTTCACAGTCTTCATAATATGTATTGGACTTTTTTCCAATAAGGGTAATATGGTCATTTTCACAGTCTGTAAGAATTACTTTACTTATTTCCGATAAGGGTAGTATGATCATTTTCACAGTCTCCATAATATTTATTCCACTTATTTCCAATAAGGGTAATATGGTCATTTTCATAGTCTGTAAGAATTACTTTACTTATTTCCGATAAGGGTAGTATGGTCATTTTCACAGTCTCCGTAATATTTATTGCACTTATTTCCAATAAGGGTAATATGGTCATTTTCACAATCGGTAACATTATTTTATTTATTACCGATAAGGGTAGCATGGTCATTTTCACAGTCTCCATAATATTTATTCCACTTTTTTCCCATAAGGGTAATATGGTCATCTTCACAGTCGGTAACATTTACTTTACTTAATACTGATAAGGTTAGTTTGGTCATTTTCATAGTCCGCACAATATTTATTATTTATTTCCAATTAGGGTAATATGTTTATTTTCACAATCGGTAACATTTACTTTACTTTTTACCGATAAGGGTAGTCTGGTCATTTTCAAGTCTCCATAATGTCTATTGCACTTTTTTCCAATAAGGGTAATATGGTCATTTTCACAGTCTGAAAGAATTATTTTACTTATTTTCGATAAGGGTAGTATGGTCATTTTCACAGTCTCCATAATATTTATTGCACTTTTTTCCAATAAGGGTAATATGGTCATTTTCACAGTCTATAACATTAACTTTACTTATTTTCGATAACGGTAGTCTGGTCATTTTTCACTGTCTCCATAATATTTATTCCATTTATTTCCATTAAGGGTAATATGGTCATTTTCACAGTCTGTCAGAATTACTTTACTTATTTTCAATAAGGGTAGTATGGTCATTTTCACAGTCTCCATAATATTTATTGCACTTTTTTTCAATAACGGTAATATGGTCTTTTTCACAATCGGTAACATTTATTTTACTTATTTTCGATAAGGGTAGTATGGTCATTTTCACTGTCTCCATAATATTTATTCCACTTATTTCCAATAACGGTAATATGGTCATTTTCACAATCTGTAATATTTACTTTATTTATTTCCGATAACGGTAGTCTGGTCATTTTTCACAGTCTCCATAATATTTATTGGACTTTTTTCCAAAAAGGGTAATATGGTCAATTTCAAAGTCTCCATAATATTTATTTCAGTTTTTTCCAATAAGGGTAATATGGTTATTTTCACAATTGGTAATATTTACTTTACTTATTTCTGATAAGGGTAGTATGGTCATTTTCACAGTCTCCATGATATATTTCGTCTCCAGTTCATCCAAAAGAGAAACTGAGGTCTAACTCAGGTAATCTTTGAACCTGTGATGTTCAATTCGGATATATATTTCGTCTCCAGTTCATCTGAATCACAAACACAGGTCTAACTCTGGTAATCTTTGAACCTGTGTTGTTCAATTATGATATATTTCGTCTTCCGTTCATCAAAACGAGATACTGAAGTCTAACTCTAGTACTCTTTGACCCGTGTTGTTCAATTCTTATACATTTCGTCTTTCGTTCATCAAAACGAGATACTGAAGTCTAACTCTAGTAGACTTTGAACCTGTGTTGTTCAATTCTGATATATTTTGTCTTCCGTTCATCAAACCGATAAACTCAAGTCTAACTCTAGTAGACTTTGAACCCGTGTTGTTCAATTCTGATATATTTCGTCTTCTGTTCATCAAAACGAGATACTGAAGTCTAACTCTAGTAGGCTTTGAACCCGTGTTGTTTAATTCTGATATATTTCGTCTTCCGTTCATCAAACGATAAACTCAAGCCTAACTCTAGTATACTTTGAACCCGTGTTGTTCAATTGTGATATATTTCATCTTCCGTTCATCAAAACGAGATACTGAAGTCTAACTCTAGTAGACTTTGAATCCGTGTTGTTCAATTTTGATATATTTCGTCTTCCGCTCATCAAAATGATAAACTCAAGTCTAACTCTAGTAGACTTTGAACCTGTGTTGTTCAATTCTGATATATTTCGTCTCCCGTTCATCAAAACGAAATACTGAATTCTAACTCTAGTAGACTTTGAACCCGTGTTGTTCAATTCTTATATATTTCGTCTTCCGTTCATCAAAACGATAACTCAAGTCTAACTCTAGTAGACTTTGAACTCGTGTTGTTCCATTCTTATATATTTCGTCTTTCGTTCATCAAAACAAGATACTAAAGTCTAACTCTAGTAATCTTTGAACCTGTGATGTTCAATTCTGATATATTTCGTCTTGAGTTCACCCGAATAAGAAACTCAGGTCTAACTCTAGTAATCTTTGAACCTGGGATGTTCAATTCTGATATATTTCGTCCCCAGTTCATCTAAAAGAGAAACTCAGGTCTAACTCTAGTAATATTTGAACCTGGGATTTTCAAATTTGATATATTTCCTCCTCAGTTCATCCGAAAGAGAAACTCAGGTCTATCTCTAGTAATCTTTGAACCCGTGATGTTCAATTCTGATATATTTCAACTCCAGTTCACTCGAAAGAGAAACTCAGGTCTAACTCCACTAATCTTTGAACCTGTGATGTTCAATTCTAATATATTTTGTCTCCAGTTCACCCGGACGAGAAATTCAGGTCTAACTCTAGTAATCTTTGAACCTGTGATGTTCAATTCTGATATATTTCATCTCCAGTTCATCCGGACGAGAAACGCAGGTCTAACTCTAGTAATCTTTGAACTTGTGATGTTCAATTCTGATATATTTCGTCTCCAGTTCATCCGGGCGAGAAATTCAGTTCTAACTCTAGTAATCTTTGAACCTGTGATGTTCAATTCTGATATATTTCATCTCCAGTTCATCCGGACGACAAATTCATGTCTAACTCTAGTAATATTTGAACCTGTGATGTTCAATTCTAATATATTTCGTCTCCAGTTCATCCGGACGAGAAATTCAGGTCTACCTCTAGTAATCTTTGAACTTGTGATATTCAGTTTTGATATATTTCGTCTTCAGTTCTTCCGAATAAGTATAACTCCACTAATCTTTGAACCGGTGATGTTCAGTTCTGATATATTTCGTCTCCAGTTCATCCGAACGAGAAACTCATGTCTAACACTAGTAATCTGTGAACCTGTGATGTTCAATTCTGATATATTTCGTCTCCAGTTCATCCGGACGAGAAATTCAGGTCTAACTTTAGTAATCTCTGAACCTGTGATGTTCAATTCTGATATATTTCTTTTCCAGTTCATCGGTACGATAAACTCTGGTCTAACTCTAGTAATCTGTGAACCTGTGATGTTCAGTTCTGACATATATTTCGTCTTCAGTTCATCCGAACGAGGAACTCAGGTTTAACTCTAGTAATCTTTGAACCTGAGATGTTCAAATATGATATATTTTGTCTTCAGTTCATCCGAACGAGGAAATCAAGTCTAAATCTATTAATCTTTAAACCTAGGATGTTCAAATATAATATATTTCGTCTTCAGTTCATCCAAACGAGGAACTCAAGTCTAACTCTAGTATTCTTTGAACCTGAGAGTATGAATGAAGAAGATAACAAGTAAGGGCAACTTTGACTGAGTTGAAAAAAATATACATAGCCATACCTTGTTAATGTGTCGACTACGAGTTTTGCTTTCCTTGGATCACATTTTGCTCTCCCTTTAACAAAAATCCATAAGTAATGGTTGTCTATCTCTACCACATTAGAACCTAGTTAAAGTACACGTGGGAAACACACACACGAAAAATCGTGTCCCTATATAACTATAGAAGAGAGAGAAAATCACTTAACCTAATCTCTATCTCTTTTTTTCTTTCTTATGCGCCTCTCACCCTCTGATTTTTGGCTGCAAGAACGTGAAACCCTAATTCATGTCATTCTGTCACATTTCGATCTTACATCTTCTTCTATTTCATTTTTATCCATGCCGTGCATCCGCTGAGAGATTTTATCTATGATTTGATTGTTACCTAAATCTGTTTTCAAAGTTTAAATCCATGAGTATTGTTAGTCTCGAATTCAAGATCGAGAACAAAAACCATTTCTCTAATTTCGTAGTGTTCATTTTCAGATTTTTCATCATCACTTATTTTTTATCATTATTGTTTTTGTTTGGCTCTGTGAATGGAAGGTTTTAGATTTCATAAGCTAAGATTAGGGTTTATTTTCTTAATTTGTTTTGTCAAATTTAGGATTAATAGTTTTCCTTTCAAATGGTTGGGAACTGGGGTTTGTATGATATTTGTTCGATTGAAGTCTTAATTTTGCTAAGTTTAGAGTTTACTATAAAAGAATAGGATTTCGATTTTGATTCAGATTTCTCTTTTGTAGCATAAGGTTTATTAATGGAAGTAATTTTTCAGCTTTTGACTTTTATATCGCTATTCGCACAGGAGAAAATTGGCATGGATCCAACTATCTCTTGTTCTTTCACTTTCACAAAGTAATACGAATCTGAGATCTGTATATTGGGGTTTCGATTTTGTTGTATTTATGAGTTGATACTTTCAAATTAGGGTTTATTCTTCCTTTATTGTTAATTTGTTGTGTCAAATTTGGGGTTTTCAATTTTGCTTTCAAAGTTTTTAATAGTTTGGAATTGGGGGTTTGTTTTGCTTATTCAAATTAGGGTTTGAGAATTAGTATGTTGATTTTGGGCTATGCAACCATGATGGTGATTCCTGAGTTGCAATTTTTTGTTTTTATCTTAATTTTGATTAAGTTTTCATAGTCAATTTTTGGGTTTAAATCCTATTTATTTATGGAAGTGATAGTTAAGGTTTATTGTGATAGCATGGGTTTTTGATTTAGGTTCGGATTTTCAACTTTGGTAGCATAGGGTTTACTATAAGTCTTGAGTTGGTCTTATAAATGGAAGTCATGTTCTTGTTCGCTTTTATCTTTGTTTCTCTATTTGCACCAGCAATTTTCCCTACTTATTGGTGCTTTTGTTCACTACTTGCTTGGTCTTACTCCCTCTGTAACTTATGTTACTAGGCTAGAAAAAGCTTTGCATAACTTTACAGGTATATTCAGTTGAAAATTCAACCATGATAGCTTTCTTGACTTAAAACTTTGGTTTCAAGTCTTAGTTTTTGTTCTGAATTTCTATTGACATTATGATGAAAGGGCAATATAAATTGATATTGAAGAAACATATTTGCTCTTGTTAATATTTTACTTGTGGTTTGTGTGACCTCTGCGGTGTTGTTGCTGTTATAATTTTTGGCATGTTATTTTTTAAATGGTGATGTTAGAATTCTGAAAAGTAATGTGTTTCCACAGTTACAGCTGGTGAATTTATGTGTGCAGTGGCGTCGTGATATTTTTTTGATGCTATTATACAACATCATGACAGTACCCCAGGTAGGGTGGATGAGAGTTGTCATAAACTAAACATTTAGGCCTTGATGTTTCATTGATTCTACTCTTCACTTACTGATTTGTACTAATTTTCTAACTAAGTAATCTGCTTCCTCTTATGCACTATTTTTGCTTATTAGCTCTACTTCTTCTCTTGTTCTCTCTTTTGATAGGTGAAGCGACTTTTGAGTGAGGGTATAGATGTCATTATTCTTTCCTGGGGTCCAAGATCACAAGGTATGACTCTGCTGCACCTTGCTGCGTAGGGAGGGCATCTTAAGGTCATGGATAAATTGCTTGAGAATGAAGCAAATATTGATGCTAGAAAAAAGGGTGCATGTGGCTGTAAGTATAAATCACCTTAACTAGTTGTGTTAAGTTTAACAATCAAGAATATAGTGAACAACAGGTTGCTGGCTTTTTTTTAATCTTTTTTTAGGGAAAGTTTAGGTTCGATCTCACTTATATATCGTACCCCACCTTTGCAAAGGGTGGCTTGACACCTTATTGAATGTTTTAGTTGTTACCTTTTGATGTTATATCTAGATAAAAGGTAGAGGTTGTTCAGTAGGATACCTGTTAGGAAATTTCTATCATCTCTTTCTTTTCTAGCATCCCTGTTAGTGTATGGCTTTCCACAATTTAAGTTGTTGTTTGGTCACGACTTGTGAAACTTTTTAAGAAACTTTTTATGTTAGTAATCAGTTTTATTTTAATACTATTATGATTATGGTCTTCTACTACATTCCAGGTAATCAGTTTTATTTTGATACTATTATGATTATGGTCTTCTACTACATTCCAGCATATTACTCACATAGTAGTTATGTGTAGTCAACTTAGTTTTGTTTGTACAGTTTTGTGTTTGATAACTCATGAGTTATGTTTGATGAAGTATTTTAGGCCTTGATGTCTGATTACAAAATTGTGATGGTTATTTTAGGCCTTGATGTCTAATATATTGGTGATTGTCTATTTGCTTACACTCATAACTAGTTGTTGATTGCCTCTTATTTGGCTTCTTTGTAGACGAAGGGCACATTAAGCGGACCGATAGATTTTGTGTGTGAAGTTGGAGAATGTGTGACAAAGGATGCTGCTGAAATTCTGGTATGTCTCTTAATTCTGATTTTTACAAACCCTTTTATGGGTTCATTCTGCCTTACCTAAGTCGAATCTAGTGCAATTCACATAACCTATTGTTTGATGTGTTTTTTTTTTATTTTTAACAATCTGCTGCAGAGACTTAATTATCAAAAAATAGATGTTCTAATATGTCCTTGTGCTATTGTGCTGCTGGAGTTCCTCCACTGGATCATGTCAAGGGTGAACATTGGTGGATTTTTGGTTCACAACATTAAGCTAAATCAAGAACATTTTTAGTTGATGGTGGTTTGTATGGTCTTCCACTGTGCTATATTGACTTTTTTTTTAGGATGTTCTATTTTTGTGGTCGAATGCATCTACCCTTCATCCAAAAGTGAGTCTATTGATTGAGCATTTGTAATTTCTCCAATGGATTATTTTTTCCTGGAGTTATTTCTTATGAATATGTTATTGTTCTTTTCAGGTCTCGCCCGAAAATTCCTGAGAACCCATTCTTGCAGATTGCAGATTGTCTGAGAATTGAGATTAACAGGGCTCTAACTTTCTTGCGTGATATTGCTTCAAGACATGATTTGAAGAAGTTTTTTGATGTAAGTTCATTGGCTGGTTTTACTTGTTTATTAACTTGTTATCAAGGATTCCACCACTATATCATATAGCTGGAGCTACCTGGAATTTTTGCGGTCCCAGGCAGGATTATAATGTTGTTACTACATGGAAAACATGCTAGATTGGCATGGATCTTGTTCCAAGTTATCCTACCAAACACAAGTTATTTCTCTTAATATTCTTGTTCTTACTTTTTTATATTGCTAACCAAGTGTACTGGTTTGATTGAATCAGAATCTTTGGTTGATGAAAACACGCAATTGAAGGCCATTTATTTTGGCTTGTCCGATTTTGTGAAACCAGGTGATTTTTTGCTCCCTTGGGTGCTGATCATTTTATTCAGAAGTAAAATTAGGCTTCTTTAGCTTTGGCTGTTAAAAATAGGTTTCTAACTTCTAATTAATCTGACACGATGCAGATGAAAGGCTTAGTGACATCGCTGGCAGGTCATCCTTGGATTAGTAACTACAATGATATTCAGGCTCATGAAAGCCAATAGGCACTCATCATCTCTACGTAAAGCTGCGTTAAGAGTGAGTACTTTAATATTCTCTAAATTTTCTTTGTTGAAATTTGTTTTGTCCACGCCCCTTGCTTTTCAGGCACTTTTTCCTAAGGATGTCATTGTTTTTAGTACTTCAATGATTAGCCTGAGTAAGAGTTTTTGTATTTGCCACTGCTTACCAGCTACAACTTTGCTTTGTTGCTGCCATTTTCTTATTTTGTTCTAATTTTCTGTAACTGTCCACATTTTTGGAGGTGCTGATGGCAAGAAAGGTGGTGTCTATTAGTTTGTTCACACTTATTTTTTGTTTGGAAATCATATTTGTTTCTTTGTTCATAATGAATAGAATGATTTTTTTTCTAAATGGGTATGTATGAATTATAAATTGCGGATAATTTATAGTTTGCAAATTCAGAATGTTTGACAGAGTGAAAAATACAAGATTGCAGGCCTGTGTTTCAGGTTTGGTAGTTGTATTGTAGGCCTGTGTTTAAGGTTTAATTGTGCAGGCCTGTAAACTGGAAGGCCAGGTCCATGAGAATGACCTGGACTATCCATTTTTTTAAATTGTAATTGAAAGAATTGTCACATATTTAACTGTGACCAAAACTGTGAAGAAAAACAACACGTGTCATCGTCTTAATGCTGTTACAAATGAGAATAACTGTTTAAACGTTACAATAATAGTGACAAAAAGATGACAGGTGTCCATAGGGAATTTGTTGCAAAATATATGCAACACTTATATGTGTTACTGTAATCGTAAGAAAAAGTGACACATGGTGTCATAACCGAATTGTTGCAAACTTAGAATAACAATTATATTTGTTATAATTACTGTGACAAATGAGCCACGTGTCTCTTTTCTAAAATTAGGTTAATTGTTACTATTAAATAATGTAACAGTTTATAAATGTGACTGTAACCAAATTTTGTCACAGTGAAAACTATTACAAAAAAAAATAACGATTAATATCACAGTGTTTCTCTAACGACGTATATGTGTGACAAATTTTTTTTTGTAACAGAAATGCCCTGTGACAAAATCCGGGATTTGGTGTAGTGATATATGATTATACACACTTCGAAGAAACGCGATATTAATATAAAATAGACTGATAACTCTAAACAGTGCAGAGCATATGAAGTGCTTTATTTCTTTAGAAATCATACTTGCGTTAAGAATTAAGCGGCCAAGTTAATTACTATTCCAGGATCCAATTCTCTGAAGTTAAATGAAAAATCTCATTCACTATATAGTTATGTGAATATATGATTATAGACACTGGAAAGAAACTCGATACTAATATAAAATAGATTGATAACTTTAAACAATGCAAAATATATGAATTGCTTCCCGTCGAAGAAGATGAATCAATTATTTCTTAAGATATCATACTTTCGTTAAGAATTAAGCGACCAAGTCAATTACTATTTGAAGTACCAACTCCATGTAGTTCGTGAAAACTCACATTCACTATATGTTTGTATTAAAATATGATATTAGAGACACTGAAAAGAAATATAATATTAACATAACGAACTCAAAATAGTCCAAAGCATATGAAGTATTTCCTGTCGAATAAGATGTAATCAAGGAAATGCACTGTTTTTTCTTCTTCCAGAAATCATATACTTGTTTTAAGAATCAAATGACCAACTTAAAAACTATTTCGGGCTCCATTTACTTGTAGATAAATGAAAAGTCACACTCCCTATAACATTGTATCAATCCATGATATTATAGACACTAAAAAGAAACACGACATTAATATAAATTAGAATGCCTACTCCGAATAGTCAAAGCATATAAAAGGTTTCCGTCTTGTAGATAAATGAAAAGAGAGGATAATCAAAGAAATCAAGAAAATGCGTTAATATATTTTGTTTCAGAATTCATATACATGTGTTACTAATTAAACGGACAAATCAATTAATATTCCTAGATCGAATTCCCTATAGTTCAATAAAAAATCATACTCACTATATAGTTATATTAGAATAAGATATTGGAGAAACTAGTAAGAAATACAATATTAATATAAAATAGATTGCGAACTCTAAATAGCGCAAAGCATATAAAGTGTTTTCTATCGAAGAAAATGTACGTAATCAAAGAAATGCATTGATATATCTTTCTTCAGAAATGACATACTTGCATTAAGAATCAAGCGGCCAACTTAACTACTAATTCGAGATCCAAATTAATGTAATTAAATGAAAAATCATACTCTCTGTATAATTGTATCAATATATGATATTAGAGACACTAAAAATTATTACAACATTAATATAAAATAGATTGCGAACTCTAAATAGTGAAAGTATAAGAAGTGCTTCCCGTCGAAGAAAGTGTAATCAAGGAATATCTTTCTTCGGAAATCATATATTTGCGTTGATAATTAAGCAGCCAATTCAATTACTATTCCGGCTCCTACTCCTTATAGTTAAATTAAAAATCACGATCTCTATATAATTTTATTAATATATAATATTAGAAACACAAAAAAAGAAACATGATATTATATAGATTGCCAATTGTAAAAGTGCCAAGCATATGATGTAATTCTCCTTGAAGAAGATGTAACCAAGAAAATGCACTGAGGATGATATATATTTCTTCAGAAATCATACTATAATTTTGTTAAGAATCAAGCAACAGACCCAATACTCTTTTGGGCTCCATCGAAGAAAATGTACGTAATCAAAGAAAATGTACATAGTTGAACTATGATTGATATACAAATGATCTGTATCCTGGATTTATCTTGAAATCGTTACCGAGAAAGAGAGAGCGGGATCCGGAATCCTACTTCCCCACGTAACAATTCCGATGACAGAGAGGATGGCCCAACAACCTACTTCCCGTGATGAATCCCAGAATTATTGGGTGTCAATGTAGCATTGATGTTTCCTTTAATTGTTTTATGTTACCTAAGCATGTTAAAATATTTCGATTGTCTAAAAGTCGTGAACCGCATCTTTCAAATATATGTTGCCTCATATGGCATATGGTATATATATGTTGTTAACCTGAATCCTAGAAAACCAAGAAAAACATCTATGCTAATAAGTTGGTACATTTTTGGGGAAAAATACAGTAACAATAACAGTACGTAGTTCTGTATTTGAAGATTGATATTTCTTGGTAAAATATATTTCGTCTCTTTTTGCAAGTTCCACATTCCATCATAGCTCACTTTAAGGGAATAGTAAAATGTAAAGCATAATGTAAAGGTAGATATGTAGGATAACATTCATTAATTCTTGTAAATCCTTTTCCTGCTTTTAGATGAAAAATAATACCGCGAGGAGCTTTTTTATCGCTGAGCCTTTCAGGTACGATGACAGATATTTGTTCCAAAATTGGCAGACCCCGCACCTACATTCCAAACCAAAAAGATAGGGAACATATCCACATCTGATTGGAACAATGGCATATCATGTACTCACGGAAATAGCTGGAAATCCATGACAATTCTAAACTAATTAGAAATCCATGACAATTCTAAACTAATTAGATATCTATAACAAACACCGATTGTATGAATTTTATCCAACTAAGAGAGCACACACGACGTTCCTAAAATACACGATTTAAAATATTATCAGAAAACAATGAATCTTATTAACTACTTCCTGCATAAAAATTTTATGTGGAATACTTAGAAACACTTGATTAAGTTGGATCCAACATAGATAATAAGCACAATATTCTTGACATTTTTTCTTATCAAGAACCTGGAGAACGGAAATCCCACCAACCAAACACACTTGACTTTTGTAGCCACACTTGCTATTTATGGCTTTTCAAATTGTCCCAACAACGATAGGACGAATCGCTTAAGAAGTGGAGTTAAGATTAATAAACTACTCTTGATGGTAAACCATTTCCAATACCCAAATTACTTCAAAAAACAAAAAAAAATTGCTTAAAAATTATATTTGCTTGATTTTGTGAAATAAAATGCTCTATTGTCAAGAGGTTGGATTGTAGTAAGAGAATAGCTTAGTGTAGTGACGCAATATTTTGGTTTTGCAAGTTAGTTAATAGGTTGAGTAATAATGTTGCTCATGAGTTAGCTAGGAAATCTAGAGTTGATTTTGCTTGATTTTGTGGATATTTCTAAAAAAAATATTTCCATACTTAAATCTAAAAAAAATTGCTTAAAAATTATATTTGCTTGATTTTGTGGATATTTCTCAAAGCCAACAAACCATATGAAACTCTGGATCTCTAGATACAATTCTTCTTGATAGGAGTGACACCTTGTCTAGTTGTGTGTCAAATGGCTTGCGGTACAGAAAAATCCTATTTGGAGTCTTCAGACCTCATTAGATGTGAATAGACCAGGTTGCCACTATACAATCAGGCTCTAAACTCTAAACATATAAAGCTACTCATTTACTCATTTTGTTGCATTCTCGAATTGAGAATTTTTTTTTATTTAAATTTGGCATACTGAACTACTTATCCTTACTATAATTACACTATAAATCTAATATGTAACTTAATATTTTCAACATTAAATTGTCTTGATATAAGTTGTCGACATACCTATTCCATTAATGGAGCAAGCTGATAGTGAAAAATGTTAATGCTTTGAGAAGAAATTTTCAGCTCACTTGCACCAATAAATGAACAGAACTCTCTACGATTTAGTAGCTCACTACACAATGATGCCTTCCGGACCATCGGATGCAAGGTAACACAACCATGAGAAATGGAACTTTGATTAACCCAGTCAAAAATGAATCAACCACAATGGAAAGTCTTCAAAGATACGTCTGTCTGTTTGGTTTTGTGAAGATAAATACTAAATATAGGAGAGCAATAGGGTGAGGGGAGTAATCAAACTTCACTGCTCAAACCAGCTCAAACCAAAAAATCATCTTAAGTAAACACCATAATGGTACTCCAGGCCATTTCCATACTTATATCTACTTAGTTAACACCTAAAAAGAAAATACCAAAGTCTGGAGAACATGCTATGTAATCTTTTTTCTTTTCTTTTTTCTTGTTGAAATAACATTAGTCAAGGAATAACCGTTTATGATACTCACTGGTCTACACTCCATGTGTTCGTTATAACTAAAGTTAATCTCATAGTTGTAAAATGTTTTTTTAACAATTTATACGCCAGGATATGACGCGTACTAATTGTCCATTGTATACCGATAATGCTTCAAAAAAAAAATTGTATACTGATAAACATAAAGTAGTATCATGGTGCATATATAACATACATGTGAAAGAGAAGATAGTAGGGCATGACTACTCCAAGATCGACTATTGGTGCAACTCATTTCTGGAAAAAAATTAGACGGATCAACTTGGCAGACCTTTGAATCCTTAACCATTATATAATATAACCAGAGTATGGGTTACGGCTAGAGGCGGCAAGGCCAAATAGACCTGTAACCACATGTTTAAGTTTCAAACTCACATCCCCAGGTGGCCATCAACAATTAATGTATTTGACACTATAACAAAAATTCAAAGAATAAATCGAAACGGGGAACTTTTTCTCTAACCCAATTTTTTTTTTTAAATATCAAAAACCCTTCATTAAGATTTCATATATCTAAAACCCATAATTATCTATAATATGTCATGATTTACAAAAATAACCTTTAATTTAAATTTAATTATTTTTAAAAGGAAAAAAAAAACGTGAAGAAAGAGTGATTAACCGTATTCCCTATGATAACTCTTGACTTTCCTAAAATAATTCTCTACATAACAAAAGCCTAAAATACAGGGATTTTCCTGATCCCTAAACTAACTCTTGACTTCCCTAAACTAACACCCTCCCATAATTACTTTTTATTGTTTTTATTTACCATGTAACCGACATCAAACAAACAAAAAAAAATGAAAAAAACTCAATTTATTTAGGAAAAGTAAAAAAAAAACAATTATCACCATTTGAAATTTAGGAAAAGTAAAAAAAAAAACAATTATCACCATTTGAAATTTAGGAAAATTATATTTTTCACCGTGGTGAAAAAATTAAATTTAGGAAAACTATAGTAATTATCACCATTTATTTAGGAAAAGTAAAAAGAAAATACAATTATCACCATTTGAAACTAAGGAAAATTAAAAATTTTACCGTGGTGAAAAATTTAAATTTAGGGAAACTATAGTTTTCACAGGTGTGATTTCACCCATAATTAACCAACGCATGATATTCCATTTTTTCAAGGTTTCAACGTAAAATTTAATTTTTCACCTATAATTAACCTCAATTTTTACTGGTAATAACTTTTCATAATTGGTGAAAAATGTAATTTCCAGTGAGTCATGGTCGTTGATTACCACATTTTTCACACTCATTAATCAATCATGTTTTACATTGATATTAACCATTCTTCTCTCTTCATCATTGTTACTGTTAAGATGATTAATTGATTGCATTCACGTTTGGGAAGGAAGGATAGCAGTGAGATCGGCAAAGCAATAAGCTGATAATTTGCAAAAATAATATGCAATTTCTATCCTTCTCTCCACTGGTTATTACCTTTCTAATTTGCTATTTTTGCATGCTACAAAAGAAAATCTAAATTGTCCATCTGAGAGAATAATCATTGGGGGAGTAAAGGGAACAGGAATGGTGAACACTGCAAGGAGGGAGGACGCGCTAACTACCAAAATTATAAGAGTGAGAAAATGATGGAAAAAATATCTAAATCTCCTAATTAATGGTAACAAATTAATGGAATAATATCGGAAATATCTAGTTGACCAATAACCGGAAATTCTCACTAAAAACGGCACGAAATTGATTGACCGTATAAATGGTAATTATCTATTTCCATTATAAACTCCCACGAAAAGCGCTCATAACTAATTACCATTATCAACGGAATTTATTAATAATATTTGTATTAATAATGTGTAACTAATTAAGGTTAAATTAGCCCATCTAAATGTGAAAATATGTATATAATCTAGAACTATTAATTTTAACCGTAGATATTACTTATTTGGGCTACATATATATAGCATCTTATTGATGGGTTTCTCAGAAATTTCCACAAATCGAAACCATGTTCCTTTAAAGTAAAGTATATCTATTGGGATATAAATACCAAAAGATCACATTGAACGTGCAAAAGCTATTTAACCACTTAACCGTTGATAGTTCATCCAAAACCGAAGGGAAAATATCTTGAGACCTTAAAAATAAAAGATCAGCTGCCATTAGTAAACGAAAAATCAAGGAGAAAAAGAAGACGATGATTTTATTACCATAATTATGTATTGCACTCGTACATAAAAATCAAAGAAGAATTTTACGAATACCCGACAAAGATGATGACACTACTACTGTAAACCAGGTTATAGGTCAATCGATAAACCCTAAACATTCAATCAAAGAAATACGATTTCACTGAATTTATGACCTCATGCGAATATTATCACCTCCCATAGTCGCAACCATCAGCACCAAGTCACCAACTACTGCACGCTTGAGGGACATGCAAAGAAGAATAAAAAATGATGAATGTCAGCATGAAGGAAAAAAAAAACATAGAAAGGAAAAAAGCATTAGAAATTCAAAGAAGCATCATGCAGATAAAAAAATGTCGGACCAGCTCAAGTACTTTAAATAGGAATACAAAACTTTATTTTGGAAATAAAATCAAGCAATATCATAATAAAATCATGCAATTTCAATAATTTTGGTTAGCCACAATATTTTTGGATATCTACATTAACTCGAGCATTAAGTACATGATTAAGAATAAATTTTTTTTGGTAATAAATATCCAAAATTTTCAAAAATTTAGGATAATCATCGTATCAAAATAAAATATTCAGCATCTTTGACATCTAAGAATAGAAATTCTTTTGTATTAAATAATAAGAAAATACCCTAATAAACATTAATCTAAAATACCAACTAATATAGTAATTTTTAAATATTGTTAGTAATTTTTTAGATATTTATCATTAATATAGTCGTTTATTAAAAAAATTTCCTTATAAAAGATTCAACAAATACAAATATTATTATTTTATTCCATAAATATGTTGAATTAATCTTTTTTATTTTAATCATAAATATCCTAAATTAATAGTAGTTTTCTTTGCCATTTACAAAACTTTTTTTCCTTACAAAAGATTTTACAAATGTAAAAATTATTATTTTATTCTATTTTATTCCAAACAAATTATAAATATGTTGAGTTGATTTATTTTTTATTTTATGGATTTTTTATAATAACTGCATGCCAAGTATTCGGACAAGTGTGTTGCACATGGGTATGGGTTGGGTGTTCTGGATTTTTCTACCTTAGGAGAACTTGGTGAGGATACTTTAGCTTTTTTCAAGCATCTGAAGCATTGTTTAGATAGCAATGACGCTAGTAGTGGCGTAGGTAGATTTATTTTTTTATAGATTAGGCATTGCAATTCAAAGAGGAGTCGGAGCCCAGATTGTTGCTAGGTTACCAACCAAAAGCTTTGTTTAACTTTTTCATTCCTTTTCTTAAAAGAATAGTATAGTAATCTTTTTTGTCATTTCTATATTTTTTTTCTATTTCTTCCTTACAAAAGATTTTAAAAATATGAATCTCATTACTTTATCCATAAATACGTTGAATTGTTTATTTATTTATTTTATTCATAAATGTAAGAAATTAATATAGTGTTTTTCTTTATTTTCTGAATTTTTTATAATAAATGCATGAAATTATAAAAGATTTGAAATATATAAATTATTTTATTTTATTCCATAATTATGTTAAATTGATTTTTTTTTTATTTTAATCATAAATGTCCAAAATGAATATAGTAGTTTTCCTTATTTTCTGGATTTTCACAATAAATACACGAAATTAATATAACAATTTTTCTAAATAATGAGGGACGTCCGTCGCGTGTGTCCCTTCAATCCACCCAATCTACGCCGCACATTGACAGATCAACGCACCATATCTAACGAAATTTCATCCGACGAATACGAATGGTTTCTCAATTAGCCAATGAGAGCGTGAGGTTACGATCACCAACCAATAGGAGAGAGGGTAAGCTCCACCAGTACTACTTTTATTCTGGAGTGAGGGATGGTATTGAGTTTTTAGGTTGTTGATTTGTGGAGGAAAATAATGGTGTGCAGTAGTAGGGTTTATCTTATGAAGATGCGATGTAAGGTTGTTTATTTTGTTTTCTTCATTTTCTATTTTATTATGATTTGATTTTCTCAAAATAAAAAATGTATAGCAAAAGTAGGTTTTTAATCGTTTTGTTGTTATTTTCTTTGTAATGTTTTTAACGGTATGATATTTTGAGTTCACTCACAAATGTTTAGTTCATTGAGATTATTTGTTCATAATAGTTACTGCAGTTCACGTGTTCATGATCTGAAAATGATAAATTTTGGGAAGGAGGGACACAACCTATTCATTATAATGGTAGAATTGTGTTGTTGGTATCATTTGCTTGACACAAATTCTAGGTTTTGCCTATCGCATGGTGCAGTGCAGGTTAACTAAATGGTGCTTATAATTTGTATTTCGTGAATCAGATGTGTTATGCCTAAGTTTTATATGCACGCTGCAAATGGATTTCTAATAATTTGATACTTTTGGGCTTAAAATTGCTTAAATTTACTCCATTAGGTGTAAAAAAAAACTTTTCTCATGTTAGATGAGGGAGGATGGAAATTTGAGTAGGTTTAAATTAGATAACTCTCTGTTATAATCACCATAGTTAACCAAAATGTTGGCGACTTTAAACTTTATGTAACGGTTAGCCTAATTTCTTTAAAATTAGTAATTTACACCTATATTATACTTATGGAAAGATTTATTTTAAGCATTTATGGAACGATGTGTTATGAAATAACAAGGTATTTGAACACAGTATGCCTAGGAAAGGATAATATTGGATTAATGGAGTAAATATGGTACTCACTGTCTCATTCCTGAGAGATCAGTGCACTAACTCATTCCTGAGAGATCAGTTTTCTTTAGCAAGCTCTACTCTGCCTCCTTACAAGATAAGGAAGGAGTTATAAAGAGAAACCCTAAAACAATCCCAGATGCGCAGATCAGGACCGTTGGTTATTAAGGAGTAATTAATGTAAATGACTGCCAAACTAGCTTATTTAATACTAACTATCTTTACTAATAAGTAACCCTTTACTAAGGGCACCCTAGAGTTGATAGGAGCAGCCTAAAACATGAATTTGTAGACTGTTACATGACAGTACTCCCTCCAACAGAACATCCTTGTCCTCAAGGATAGAATTTTGGAAAGTGAGCCTTGATGAGCACAGTATCTTCCCAAATAGCGTCTTCTGCGTTGGAGTATGTCCATTGCAAGAGTAATTGAGGGACATTATGGTTGTTGCGCATGGTAACCCTTTCCCCTAGCAGAGATTTCGGTTGTACCTTAATCTATCCCTGCTGATCAACTAATGGCAGAGTTGGAGTTGGAACCACAGTAGCTCCTAGCTTCTTCTTGAGTTGTGACACATGGAAGACCGGATGGATTTTTGACTCCACAGGTAGTTGTAGCTTATAGGAAACTGACCCAATCTTCTCCAACACCTTGAAAGGGCCATAATATTTGGCAGATAATTTGAGGTTCCTTCTCAAAGCAATGGAGGTTTGTATATAAGGCTGTAGTTTCAGATATACTTCATCTTCCACCTCAAATTAAGATGGGAAATAAAAATAAAAATAAAAATAAAAATAAATAAATAAATAATTATACCTACTGGAATGTACAAAAAAGGATCCCCATAAATTAATAACCTGAAAACTTGGGGATCGACCCAAAATACAATATTTACAAACGACAGCTTCACAATTATTTTATGGAAAAAATGGGACATTGAAACTGTCAGAAAACAAAATTTACCCCTAAACCAATTTTTTACTGCACATGGAAGTGCGTAAAGAACAAAGTATGGGGATTCTATTGATACTGGGGAAATATCAATTGATTCATGCACGATATCAGGAATAGGAAAGTCCTCTGGGTACTTAGACGCAAAGTAATCCAACAACACTTTAGAAGCACACAATTCTAACCCTAAATTAGGCAACTTTTGGAAGTCTAGGGGTCTAGAAACAACCTCTAAGTCGGGTGAATAATCTTGTGAGGTAGATTCATCTATGGAATTAGGCGAATCATCCACACAATCATCTACATGGTCATCTATATGTTTTGTTTGGAACAGAGAGTCATTATCAGATTCATCATCATCAACAAATAATCTTTGACATTCAAGAACTCTCAGTCTTTGTTCAACACTAGGTGGTGTGTGTTTGTAATACTTCTCATATATAGTTTGATGTGATTCTTCACTTACCTCATGTGGAGCAGAAACTCCATACCATTTCCTACGCATATATTCAGCAAGCGTCATCTCAAATGAGGTTTCCTGATAATTTGAATTTTTACGCATATATTCCGCCAGCGTTATTGTAGGTGACGTCCCCTCAGAAGAAGTCATCATCCTGAAAAGAAATATAAAAAGAAACACATAAAAAGGAAAAAATAATTTTAAAAAAGTAAAAATACTGTACAAAATAAAAATAAAAATAAAAATAAACCAAAAAATTAATCTAAAAACAAATCCGCGTCGCAACGGCGCCAAAATGATTTAAGGTTTTTATGAGTTTTCGTAGTAGTAATTAAAATTCGTTTTCTCGGATGTTGTTAAGATTAAATTAAAAGGTTTAAATAAAATAATAAATAAAAGAGAGTCACTGGGTCTTAGATTCCACCAAATTCACAACACGAGGTTCATTATTCATTCTCAACAATTATCGCTCAGTGAATAAATAAAACATCAACTCTTGTTTTTCCAAAGTAGATCTTCAAAACATTAATTGTATCCCCTAAGCATAAATTATCTTAATTCAAAATCGAATCATAATTATATTCAAAATAAGTGCAAAAGTCAAATAGAAAATAGAATAAATTCACCCAAATATGATGTTCGGTTTCCTCCGTCGACCCAGTGATGGGTTCTAGTTCTCCATTATTACATCGAATAAAAAGTGAAAAGAATAAAGAAAAAAAAAACAAATCCCAAACTATTCTCCCTCTCTCGGTACCGGCCCCCTCGATTATATATACACCAAAATGACCCCCAAAATTGTTCCTTCCATCACTTCTGTTTGATCAAGCAAGAAATTAACCTTCTTTCCTTATTCGAGCAGTAGCAAATCAATCATAATTAATCTCCGTAAATTAGAAATGTTGGTGCATGCTAGAACGTGTCTGGAGCAGGACCTTCACAGCCTCTCACCACATTAGGAATGATATAAGTATTAGTTTCCATCTAACACGTGGCCAATTGATCAATCCATGATCCTAGGCACACATCATATATTTCCATCAAAATTTGTATCCAAGTTAATTAGGTCCAAGAGTATGGTCCGCAACATCTTTTCATCAGCATAACATTAGCTTTCACGTGCCATCAATAAAGGAATTCGGTTTCCTTTTAATCCTCCCTCCAAAATTAGCTTTCAAACTTTCAAACCTAAATATCCCACTTGACCCATTCACGACCAAAGCCTAGTTTGCGCATTTAGAAGTCCAAATCATCAAACGCCGTGTGCATAGGCACTGCTTTATTTCCCGCGGGGCTTTCTTTCTTTAGTAATTCGAGGGTGATCTTAGTATTACCCTTAGGTACCTTTATAAATTTTTTTGGGGTGTTTCCAACACATTTCTGGGACGTCTTTAACACTCCTTCAGGGTGCCTTAAGTACTTTATCGAGCAACTTTCTCCATAAGAGCTTATTTGACAAAAACACCTACAAACAAGATTATTAGTGATAAAATGAGTCTTAGTTAATGTATTTATGGGTAAAAATGCGTCGCACTTTCGTGCTCATCAACCACTTGCTCCATTCCTTAGGTTGGTGGATTTTCATGCACCTTAAATAGTTTTCTAGGCAGGCATTCACCCTCTCAGTCTGCCTATCTGTCTGAGGGTGGTATGCAGTGCTGAGGTTAAGGCTGGTGCCAATTGCATGGAATAAGTCTTGCCAGAAGTTGCTGATGAAGATTTTATCCCTGTCATAAGTAATGGATATGGGCAATCCATGGAGCTTGAAGATGTTGCTGAGGAACTGTTGAGCCACTATTGAGGCAGTGAAAGGGTGGCTAAGAGCAATAAAATGGCCATATTTGGTTAGCCTGTCCACCACTACTAAGATGACATCTTTCTCTCCAGACTTTGGTAAACCTTCAATAAAGTTTATGGTAATGTGATGCCATGCATGTTCTGGTATGGGTAAGGGTTGTAGAAGACCAGCTGGGTAGGTGTGTTCCCCTTTGTTCCTTTGGCATACATCACAGGTGGATACAAATTCAATAATGTCATTTCTCATACTTGGCCAATAGAAGTAGGCTTTGGCCCTCATATAGCTCCCTTGAATGCCAGAGTGTCCCCCAGTAGCTGATGCATGAATGGAAGTAAGTATGGAGTTTCTCATACCATGACCAGCTCCTACATAAATCTTCTCCTTATGCCTTAGTATCCCATTTGTATAGGAGTAGTTATTGACAGCTTCAGCAGAAATAAGTAACTTGGATATGATAGAGTTGGCAGCTTCATCATCTTCATAACTCAAGATAATATCCTTGGCCCAATAAGGTTGAGTTGTGTTGATGGTGTTTAGTATTGACCTTGGAAATCTTGATAAAGCATCAGCTTCTTTATTCTCCATTCCCTTTTTATATTTGATCTCATAATCAAATCCTAGTAATTTCATGAGCCACCTTTGTTGTAATACAGTGGTCATTTTCTGTTCCATAAAATACTTAATACTCTGCTGGTCAGTATGAATGATAAAATGGTTTCCCAGCAAATATATCCTCCATTTAGTGACAACACTTACTATTGCTAACAGCTCCTTCTCATAGGTAGAGAGACCTAGAGACTTAGTCCCCAAGGGCTTACTGAAATAAGATATTGGTCTTCCCTCCTGCATTAGCATAACACCAATACCCTTTGCACAAGCATCTGCTTCTACTGTAAAGGGTTTTGCAAAATCTGGGAGTGCCAAGACTGGTGTGCTGCTCATGATTTGTTTCAGTTCCTTGAAAGCATTCTCAGCATCTTCAGTCCAAGCAAAAGCATTCTTCTTTAGTAAATTGGTTAATGGTTTTCATATAATACCATAACCATTTACAAACTTCCTGTAGTAGCCAGTGAGACCCAAAAATCATCTCAGCTCCTTGATACAAGTGGGAGTAGGCCAAGTGACCATGCTAGATATCTTAGAGGGGTCAGCTGCTACACCATTAGCTGTGATAATGTGTCCCAGGTACTCCAAATCCCTTTGGCCAAAGTAGCATTTAGATTGTTTTGCATATAGCTTGTTCTTCCTTAGCAACTCTAGGACAGTCCTCAAGTGTTTAACATGTTCTTCTTGAGAGGGGATATAGATGAGGATGTCATCAAATAAAACCAATACAAACTTTCTCAAGTATGGTTTAAAAACTTAATTCATGAGTGCTTGATATGTGTCTGGGTCATTAGTCAGCCCAAATGGCATCACCTTGAATTCATAGTGTCCTTCATGGGTTCTAAAGGATGTCTTATGAATGTCAGCTAGGTGCATTAGTATCTGATGATAGCCTGACCTGAGATCTATCTTTGTAAATACCACTGCCCTATTCATTTCATCCAACAACTCTTCTATTATGGGAATGTGAAATTTATCTTTAATGGTGATATCATTAAGATTTCTATAATCAACAAAAAACCTCCATGTGTTGTCCTTCTTTTTCACCAAGAGAATTGGAGCTGCAAATGGGCTATGACTTTCTTGTATAACTCCAGTTTGTAACATTTCTTTGACTAGTGATTCAATTACAGCCTTTTGGGCATAAGGAAATCTCCAGGGCCTTTGACTGGTGGGTGTTGAATTTGGTTTGAGTGGTATTTTATAATCCAATGCTCTGGGTGGGGGTAAGGACTTTGGTTTTTCAAAGACATCAGTAAATTCTTGTAGCAGTTGTTGTATAGTTTGGGGAGTTACCTCTCTGGAAAAGGTGGGGGAAATGGAGAATAGGTTCCCCAATACCCCATGAGTACTCTTCTTAAGGAATTTTGAGACATCACTGGAGCTAATCTTCTTCAATGATGGCTTCTCTCTATCACCAGAGAGTGTAATCTTCTTTCCTTTGTGAGTAAAACTGATGCAAAGCTTCTCAAAATTAAATACCGCATCCCCCAGAGTCTTGAGCCAATCTGCACCTAGAACCATGTCACAACCACCAAGAGGTAAAAGCCTCAATTCTCCACTAAATTTCCTCCCTTGAATTGTCCATTGGAGCTGCTTACACATTCCAGAGCTAATGGTTCTATCTCCATAATTGGCAACATTGACTAGTAGTTGAGCTATTTGCTCTATTGGAATTTCCAGCTGTTGAGCTAAATCTTTGTCAATGAAGCTATGAGTGCTCCATGTATCAATCAAAATAGAGATGAACCTCTTCTTAACATAACCAGGTATCCTGATGGTCTCACTGCTCACACAGCATGTAAGTGCATGGAGTGATATTTCCATGTCAGTCTCCACTAAAGAGTTAGCATTCTCTTCCCCTCCCTCCTCCTGCAAGTTTTTAAGTTCCGGTGGCTCATCTTGTTCATCTAATTCTAGCATGTACAATTTTTGCTGCTTACACTTGTGTCCAAAAGTGAACTTCTCATCACAGTTGTAACATAACCCTCTTGACTTCCTATCTTTTAGTTGTTCATAAGTAAGTTTCTTAATATGGGGGTGGTTGGGTTTTTATGTGGAGGAGTTAGAATGAAAAGTTGGCCTTGTGAGTTGTTTAGGAGCATTAGACACTATGTTGTGACTACAAGTTTTTGATGGAGTGGTTGGTAAATAACAAGTGGTAGGGTAGTTTTTGTAGGAAGATTTGAATTTCTTTTGTTGTCCCTGAACTGACAGTTCTTGTAACTTGGCTAGTTGGAAGGCTTCTGATAATGTTGAGGGTTTAAACATTTGTATAGTGGTTCTTATTTCTTCCTTCAACCCACTCATAAAGCTCAGAAAAAAATATGCTTCAGTCATGTGAGGGTTTTTACTCAACATAATGTCCTTGAGGGTCTCAAAATTTTCAAAATACTCTTCTACATTAGATATTTGTACCATTTTGTTGAACATACCCACATAATTATCATTGGCAATATCCTCAAAACGAGTACAGACTGCTAGACAAAAATGAGACCAAGTGATAGGACCCTTACCAATCTGATAGTCAAAGAACCAAGAATCGGCTTTACCCTCCATGTATAAAGAAGCGGTCCCCACATAGTTCTTCTCTTCAATGCCTCTGTTGATAGAGAAGAATATTTCGCATTTACAAAGCTATCCTTTTGGGTTGTCGCCATCAAATCTGGGAAAATCCAGCTTTGTGGGTCTGTGAGAGATGTAGTTATTATGAGATAGAGCACGCGTCTCGTCATCTAGTACGTCTTATGTGAACTCGCTATCATCCCTCTCTCCTTCTGCTGCCTTATTCTTGAAGTTAGCTGCAATATTGTTTAAAACCGTTGCTGTACTTTTCTGTGATTCAGCGTTTTGAGTGAGTAATCTCTCCAGTAGTGAGTGTAACTTATCAGCCTTCTCAGATTCGTCCTTTCTTTGGGTAGCCTCACGATCTGCCTTAGATGATAACTCTTCTGTAAGTTCATAAGTAGTGACTTCATCTCCTTAGCTTGATTCTCGAATTGTCTTTCTAGCTCTTTAATCGATGGTCTTGTCATGGTAGATCTTAACCTTCTCTTGATACCAATTGTTATGAAATAACAAGGTATTTGAACACAGTATGCCTATGAAAGGATAATATTGGATTAATGGAGTAAAGATGGTACTCACTGTCTCATTCCTGAGAGATCAGTGCACTGACTCATTCCTGAGAGATCAGTGAACTGACTCATTCCTGAGAGATCAGTTTTCTTTAGCAAGATCTACTATGCCTCCTTACAAGCCAAGGAAGGAGTTATAAAGAGAAACCCTAAAACAATCCCAGATGCGCAGATCAGGACCGTTGGTTATTAAGGAGTAATTAATGTAAATGACGGCCAAACTAGCTTATTTAATACTAACTATCTTTACTAATAAGTAACCCTTTACTAAGGGCACCCTAGAGTTGATAGGAGCATCCTAAAACATGAATTTGTAGACTGTTACATGACACGATGCATACATATTAATGACGTAATCTTTTCGATAGTTGTAATTATATGTGGAAACAAAATTTTAAATTAGTGTTTATAAAACTCAAAATATCTAAAAAAAAACATATGGCAAAAAAATCTTTAGAGGTCTACTTATGGTAAAAGAATCTCAAAAGGATGGCTTAAATATTTAGTATGTTAAAAAAATATTTTTCTTACCCTTTATTTTTTAATTAATTTAGGGAAGAAAAATCTTTCCATTACTTTGTTATATTTTGTTGCCACACAAAGCAAATCCATTTCATATCTTAATTATCATGTTTTTTCTTTGCAGCCGAGTCTCAAAGGTCTATATTAAGGACACCGACATGGACATTTGTAAAATGAATAATTCTCTTTGTCATATTAGATATATTCTCTAAACATGTACAAGTCTTTTCTATGATGTAGTAGTGAATATATAATTATAAATCAGGATGATACTGGCCCAGTCCATCATTTTCAATTCTATACAGGGCCAAAAGAATAAATGTTAATATGAAATAGGGAATTAGGAATAAGGATGGATGTAAATCCCAAACAACATTGTTAAGTTATTGTCCTAAGAGTATTCTACTCTCTCTAGGCTTTCTTTTATAAATTTTTCTAATATTTTTGACGGGGTTCTGCTAGATTATTGAATTATATTTTTTTTGTGAAACCTATTCATATTATTCTTTTTCTTTGTCGAACAGGATATACGCATGGAATTGCTTTGATTAATAGACCATGTTGTAACGGCACTTCGTTTACTTGACCTACGGTTGATGTAAAAAAAAAGTTCCTTTAATTGTTCAATTCCAAGAGAGTTTTATGTTTTGTTTCAAGCCACATACATAATAAAATTAGCTATATGCATCACTAAAAATTCAGCAACCAAATTATTTAATTAACCAATACAATTTAGATATTCTCTTCTCCAATAAAGGTACTCCAATCATTAATTAGTGGACAATCCTTGCGGTTAAAGTAACAATCACAAGTATTTAAACGGAGTCTTAGTGGGATGTTAGTTCATTGCTTGATTACAACTTCTTTGATGGGAAGCATTTCACCTATTTTGTACTATCTAGAATTGGAAAACTATTTTCTGTTATATCGTGTGTTCTTTTAATGTCTCTAATAAGTGTGATTTTTCATTTAACTACGAGGAGTTGGTGCCTGGGTTTGGTTGACCGTTTAATTCTTAACACAAGTATATGATTTCTGAATAAAGATATATCAATGCATTTTGTTGATTACATCATCTTCGACGGGAAACACTTTATATTCTTTTTCACTATTTAGGGTTGGAAATCTATTTTATATTAATATCGATTTTTAGTATCACTAATATCAGATATCCATACAACTATACAATGAGTATGATATTTTATTTAACTATATGGACTTTGATCCTGTAAGAGAACTTGAGTTGGCCGCTTGATTCCTAAAGCAAGTATATGATTCTTAAAAATATAGATCGGTGAATTTCCTTGATTACATCATCTTCGACAGGAAGCAATTTATATGTAATATATCTTTTACAATATTTAGGGTTGAAAATCTATTTTATATTAACAATAAATACAATTCTGACCAGTAGGAGTCATAAATAGGAAAACAAAAAAATGATGAGAATTCATAACCAATACAATTTAGATTTCATTTGCAAACAAAAATACTCCAGTTATTAATAGGTGATCCTTACCGTTAAAGTAAAAATCACGGGTATTCAAACGGGGTCATAGTGGGATATTAGTGCATTTTCTTGATTACAACTTCATCTGTTTTGCACTATTTAGAATTTGCAAGATATTTTTATGTTATACATCGTGTGTTCTTTTAATGTCTCTAATATCAGGTATTGATACAACCATATAATGAGTGTGATTTTTCATTTAACTATACGGACTTGGATCCTGGAAGAGAACTTGAGTTGGCTGCTTGATTCCAAATGCAAGCTTCTGATTCTTAAGAAAGATATATATCAGTGCATTTCCTTGATTACTTCTTTGACGGGAAGCACTCTACATGCCTTGCGATATTTAGGGTTAGCAATCTATTTTATATTAAGATCGTGTTATTTTTAATGTCTTTAATGTCATATTTCAGCACATCCCTATAATATGTGTAATTTTTCATTCAACTACAAGAAGTTGGAGCCAGGAAAAACAATTAAGTTACCCGCTTAATTTTTTACGCAAGTATACGATTTCTGAAGAAAAATATATATGCGTGTTTCCTTAATTACATTTCCTTTGACGGGAAGCACTTTACATGCTTTGAGTTATTTAGAGCTAATCTATTTTATATTAATATCATGATTTTTTGAATGTCTCTAATATCACATATCGATGCCTATATAATGACTAATGACATTTCGTTGATTACTTCTTTGACGGGAAGCACTTTATATGCTTTGGAATATTTACGGTTGGCAATCTGCTTTTTATCAATATCGTGTTATTTTAGTGTCTTTATTTTTCATGTTTTTAGTGTCTTTAAATTATTTATGTTTTAGTGTCTTTAAAGTTAGATATCAACACAACTACATAACATGTGTTATTTTTCATTCAACTACAAGAAGTTGGAGCCTAGAAAAACAGTTGAGTTAGCCGCTTTATTTTTAACGCAAGTATATGATTTCTGAAGAAACATATATATGTACGTTTCCTTAGTTACATTTTCTTTGACGACAACCCGTTTATATGCGTTGCCCGATTTAGAGTTTACAATATATTTTATATTAATATCACGATTTTTTAGCGTCTCTAACTTCAGATATCGATGCCTATATAATGGCTAATGAGTGTGATCTTTCATTTAACTATAAGAAGTGTGAGCCTGGAAGAGCAGTTGAGTTGGTCCCTTAATTCTTAACACAAATATATGATTTCCGAAGAAAGATATATCAATACATTTTCTTTGACAGGAAGCAATTCATATGTTGTGCACCATTTAGAGTTTTCAATCTATTTTATACTAATATCGTGTTTTTTTTAGTGTCTTCAATATCAAATATTGATACAATAGTACTAATACATGTAATGTAATGAACTACTTATTGATTTCAAAGGTCGGTATAATTTTTCAAAAGTATTTTATTTAAGAGGATTTCTTAATCTCCAACACTTTAAACAATATGTAAATGGTGAATAATTTGGTTTCGATTATTAATCTACTAAATGATTGCTTCAAAAATAAATAAATATGATAATTGGTGTTTTCATGGTACACAGCAGTTGTTTATTGAGATCCCTTCTTGGACGGTTATGGTGCTTCGCCCAACTGAGAATCGCTTCCGTCATACCCGGTTTGAAGCACGGGTTAAATACTAAAAAAAATGATTATGTATTTATAACTTATAATATTTTAGTTTATTTGTAAAATTGATTATTATTTTATTATGATGCATGAAATTAGTTTTCAAAACCATGTTAGATATTCAAATCATAATAATATTATATATTTGATTATTATAAAGTTTGAACTGTTACTTGTTAATTTGTTGGATAGTTATTCTATAAGCTTATTAGAACTCTTATTAGGACGGGTGCGGGGAGAAGCCCCGCCTCAGTGAACATGAACTGACGATATAAGAAATTCCAGCAGTCCTGGTGCGTAGCACGGGATTCAAGCTAGTAAAAAAAAAATTGGGCTAGAAAAAAAATGTGTGGAAATTTTTGAGGAACCCATGTTTTTACACATATTAATTTATTCTCTTTTTATCCAAATCTAAAACGCTAGGCTTGATCATTATTTCATAATTATTAATTTTATTTAATTAGTAGTCAAGTGTGTAAAACAGAGGTAAAACAATACAAACTTTGGGTGTTAAAGAAATGCGAAAAGATGAGCAGTATTTGGATCATATCCACTGAAATCGGACATAAGTATTGAAACATTCGAGCCTTTAAATTTGAAATTTAATTCCAAACTTTCAGGCTGGAGAGGTTTTTTTGTAAATCAACTTGGTAGAACGGTGTTATCCAAAAGTGTCCTTTCAACAATTCCAGTTTATACAATGGGTACATGTATTCTTCCAAAAGGTGTTACGAATCAGATGTCAAAAACTCAAAGGGCTTTCTGGTGGGGACACGAAGTCCATACAAGAAAACAACACTTCTTTAGATGGGAAAAGGCAATGATGGCAATGGAAAATGGTGGTTTGGGAATCAGAAATATGGAACAGCTGGTCAATCTTTCTTTAATGGTTAAATTGGTTTGGAGATTCTTAACAAACCAACAATCAACTTGGGATCGATTGTTTCATACAAAGTACCTTCATAATACTTCATTATGGGATTATCAATGCAAAACTGGTGATTCAAATACCTGGAAAGATATGATTTCTGTGAGAAGTATTTTAGAAAATAATTGTTGTTGGTTCATATGTTCCGGAAACAACATCAAAATCTGGGATGATCCATGGATTTTAAATATACCAGGTTTTAGACCAACTATGAATTTTAACTCTAATTCTCAGGTAACTTGGGTTTCATATTTATTCGTCAATGGTCAAAGAACATGGAATATAGAATTATTATTGGATATTTTTCCGCAGGATCAAGCGGATATTATTTCTCAAATCTATATTCCACAAGATGAAGATGTTCAGGATAAACTGGTTTGGCTCAAAACTCCTTCTAGGGAATTTACTTCAAAGTCGTGCTATAAATTGCTTGCTGAGGATATCCCAACAAACTCGGTATTAGCCGAATTTCCATGGAAACGTTTTTGGAAGAAGTTAAAAACTTTACCAAAGATTCAAAACTTTCTATGGAAATTTTTACATGATGGGATAGCGGTTTATGCAAACCTGAGTAAGTCTAATCCTCATATTCAGAATCTATGCCCTTTATGCAACTCAACTGAAGAAACAAGTTTTCATCTTATATTTGATTGCCAGTTTTCCTTGGAGGTGTTCCAGTCAAGCCCCATTTTCATTGATCTTCAGGGTGCTACCACGATGGAGAGAATCTCTTACTGGATAGATTATCCTGACCAAGGAATAATGTTAAACTTGGGTTCTTGTATTTTATGGAATATCTGGAAAGTAAGGAATGCAAAGGTGTTTAATAACAATCAAATAGCTGTCTCTACTTGTATATCCAATTCTATAGAAGACTTCAAGACTTTTGATATCCATCATGCTCTTAACTATTGCTCGGGAATTCAAATTACTGAGAGCAATATTGTCACTTGGGAGCCCCCTCCTCATTCTTTTGTGAATATAAATGTGGATGCTGCTTATAACAATGGCAATGGGGCGGCTGCAGCAGTGGCAATGGATGCTTTTGGAAATCATATGGGTAGTGGATCTATCTGCTTTACCACTTTCTCCTCGGCTGTGGCAGAGGCTAAATCTTTTGGCTTTGGAATGCAACTTGCAAAGAGACTTCAGCTTTCACGTATCATCATAGAAGGAGATGCTTCTGAAATCCCAAAAGTTGTGACAGGAAACACGAATGAGATTCCATGAAGATTACGCTCAACGGTGCTCTCAATCCGTGATCGCATCAAGGAATTTAGCGAAATTAAATTTGTAGCTGTTCCTAGGAATGCCAATTCTATTACACATGATTTAGTTCAATACGCAATTTCTAATTTTATAAATAGATGGTGGCATTTTAATGAACCACCAGATTGTATTATGCAGCGTCTCACGCTTAGTGAGGATTAATACAATTGATAGTCTATGTTCATCAAAAAAAAAAAGTGTGTAAAAATAAACACTATCATTTTGTTAAGTACAATGTTGTAAAATCGCATTTTGCTTCGGAAAAAAAAAAAAAAAAGTAAAATCTCATTTTATACTCAAATTTTGACCGAAAAATTAAATGGAGCAGTGAATTTTGAATGTTGAGAAATCTAATTTTGTCATACTTTTATTTAAATCTTCGCAACATAGCTATGTTGCATTATTTTTTTTATTTTTTTTATCTCGTGTACGAAGATACAGATCTTAGGCTAGCTAAGAGGAGAGATCTGAGGCTGGCAATATCTCTGATTGTGTAACCTTGGGTTGAACATGAAACTAGGATTGAAAAGCTTGATTTATGTTATGTAATTTAGTTTATGTAAATTAATGAAAAATAATATGACTAATTTAAACAAATTTTTCAGTGAAAGTATAGGCCATTGAAGTGATTCATTAACATTAATTACCAACTGCCAATAACCCAAAATTTTAAAATGAAAAAAAGTTCCGATGAGATAAATGTATAGGAGGTGAAGAAGAGAGGCGGAGCTACCTCTAACAATGGAAGAGAGGAGATTAGGCGATTGGTATCATCTACACATAGAATCTCACCGGTATAGAGAGATTAGGCGATTGGAATAGAGAGAGCGTTTTTTTTATTTCTGTAAAGACTGTTTTTTTCTGTTTTTCTTTTTTTGTTTGTGCGGTTTTTTTCTTAGTGGTTTTCCGAAACTATTTTTTTGAAAAAAAATTTATATTTTTCAGTGAAAGTATAGGCCATTAAAAAGTTCCTATATTAGATTGAACGAACATACAAAGAGTTTCTAAGCTAATGAAGTTATAGTGTAGAACATCCATTAGATTAAAAGTTTATATTTTTATTATTATTTCTAGTATTTTTTATTTGTAGAAATTTTTTGTTTTGAGAAATTATTTATTTTTAGAAAAACCTTGAATGCAAGTTAGAATTTCTAAAACTAAATTCCAAGTCTTCCCTATAAAAGAAGACACGTCTATGATAGTTGTATATGACAATTAAACATATTGAATCAAAACATGATTCCTTCTTTTCTACCATATTTTGTATATTATACACGCTCTTGTTCTGAGTCAACTGTGTGTATAGATATATGTCAAAAAAGTATACGAATCATATCTTAAAATATCTAAATAGTAAACCCCAAGTAATAACAGAGGTAACGTGGGGTCCCTAGACGCAACTTGTTTTTCAATTTTAATGCAGAATTGGATGGTGTTTGGAAATTTTAGTATGTTGTGGGGAAAATTTTACGCTGGTATTTTATTTTTTCCGAAGAAGAGGTAACCCTCGTTGTATTGATAGAAAAGAACCACAATATCCATAAGGAGAATTACGATAAATCATTACATCTTCATTCCATGTATGAATGTTTAAGAAAGTTAATATAGCCCAAAGGTTATTGTCTAACCAATTATAGTGTATAGCAAATTTGTTACAAAAAACAGCTAACTTTGCTGCCCAAATTATTTGAGATCTCATAGCTAAGGTAAAGTCCTTCACAATAAAATTTATGTCAAACTTAGTATTGTTGCCAAAGTCAGTTCTAATTTTGTAACTTTGCTTCCTAGCTTCTGCATAGTTTCCCATGAGAATTGGTTGAGAGTCGCTCCTAAAAACGATGATGTTTCCATTCCATTCTCTTTCCCATTGGAAAGTCGCATCATCTCCAGCTTTTCTAGCTCGTCTCTGCTAGTACAGTCTACATGAAAACCTCTAGCTTCTCTAATACTCCATGTATGATCAAACAAAGTTAGACCAATTCCAGCCTTAGCTGTGGAAAACACCATAGTTAAAGCAATATTGATTTTAAGGTTCATGGTCCCTGTTGGCTTCTCCAACTGATGTGTGGTAATTTTAAGGGAATCATCTTTTTTGGGGTTGTAGTACAAAGATTGCGTTACGTTATAACCTGCTTGGTTGACTGTCTTGTAACCACTAATGAAACTGATTATTTTATTTATTGTAACAACACTATTTTGGCTATTCTTTTGAAAGGTAATATTACACTTGGCTTTCCATGTATGCCAGATAATAATGCTACATAAAACCAATCAGTCGATATTGTAACCTCCTTTATCTGGATTTTCAAAACAGTCGCTTAGCCAATAATGAAAAGTATTTTTACCATTAGTAACATATTGCATATCAAAATTAAAATGCATCCAAACTTGTATGTAACATATTGCATATCAAAACTTGTAGGTATTTTACCTGGACGACCGAAGGGAGTCCCTTCCATACTTTCACTATGGGGCCTAAAAATGCATTGCATGTAACACTTTTAATCGATCTAATTAAATGGGTATTGGTCATTCTTCCTCGAAATTGAGTTGATAATCGGAGAGTCATCATCCGCGAATACGGTTAGAAGCGATGAAAACGTATGGAAGTCGACCCGATTGACGGCTAATACGACATGAAAATGGCCAAAAAAGCGTCACCTAAACTTTTAATTTTAATCTTGATCGTTGATTGCCAAGAAAATTCGGCCATACGATCTTTACACAAATGTTACAAAATAAGTGTTATGTAGAGTATAACGCCTGTAAATGTTACTAAAAAACTGTTACCAAAAATATTACAAAACTATTACGAATAGTGTCACAAAAACCAGCCCTTATAATTCCTCTAAACCGTTAGGCGTTCCAAATTTCGGTTGTCTTTTTTTTTTGAAGCATGAAATTTCGGTTGTCGTATATGGTTGCAACAGTCATTCTTTATGGGGGCAATATGTAAATTTTTAAAAAGTTTTTAATTTGGCCCTACCTAGGAATTTTCCTGGCTCCGTCAGTAACCCCTAGTAAGAGTATAGTCTGGATCAGGCAAGGCAGCCTAACATGTTCAATTCATAATCCATATCAGGCTAGACGGGCCTCATATTTAACTAACCAAAAAGCTTGTCCTGGCCGCGCCCAATCCAGATGCCACAATTATTTTGAGACATATAACGCATTACAATAATCGGGCTATGGAAGTCAGGCTAGAAGCTTTTGGTACATATAAAGTTCTATGATAACTGATTCAATGTTACCAAGGAGACTTTAATATATAGGCTATAAATCAAGAAATAATTTGTGCATCAAAATTTTACGGTAGACATACCAACACCTATGAATTTAACGAAGCATTCACTCTAACATAAACGAAAAAATAAATAAATCTAGAAAGGGGATAGAACAACAAATTGGCAGCTTACGATGGGAAGCTAAAAGAAAGAAGTTACAGACTTTACACCACCGAATTGCATTTTGCTTTATCTTTGTTGATGAAATTGTATCTTTTTTTTTAGTTAAATAATGAAAAGAAACTAAAATTTTGAATAAAAACAAATCATCCTATAAATTTTGCCAACTTGCCCAAAATTTTAAGTTGTGCTACAGAAAAACCGATCAAATAAAAGAAATGAAATCTCTTCTTCCAAAAATATGGAAAGAATAACATAATGTTACTCCAAATATGTTCGCATACAAGGTGGTTAAGTTTCGGGGATTACATACTCGATAATTAATAACCAAGTTATCGGGTTGGGCAGTTTAATCGGGTACTAGGCCGGGCTGTTTGGGAGGATCTCAGCCCATAATATAGTATTAAACTTTAGAAAAACCCTGAGTCCCTTTAAAAAAACCTAGCACAATTAGGGGGACCCATTTGTAATTAGGGGCGACACAAAAGACAAAATAGTTTGAAAATACTTATATGCCCCTTCATAATCGGGAGGTTAATCCATAATCGGTAGTTTGGGGCAACTCTATTATCGGTAGTTTTATGAACTATTTTGACTACCGATTATGGTAGATTTCGCAAAAGATTATACTGTATAATCGGAAGTCATGGTAATTTCATTTACTACCGATTATAGGCTCAACCAAATTCGAAAAATAGAGGATTTTGGGGAAAATCTATATTCGGTAGTTATATGTGTTGGATATTTTCAAGATTGTTTGCCACTATCCGGGGGGGTAGCCCCTCCCGGCTAGGTCAGGTCGTGGGGGCAACACCCCCTAGCAGAGTGCGAGACAACGTCTCGTGGAAATTTTTTCGGTTAATGAATTTGAAAACCTAGTCGGTTTTCCAGAAATTTTCACAAAACGTGTATGTTCCCATAGGGTTTCTTCATTATCAGAAGTCATGATAACTCTGATTTTGGGGCTACTCTATATTCGGTAGTTATACGAAGTATATTGACTACCGATTATGGTAGGATATTTGCAAAGAGAGCCATTGTATAATCGGAAGTCATGATAACTCTTCCTTTCTTACCGATTATAGGATCAACCAAAATTCCAAAAAAAAAGAGGATTTTTGCAAAATCTGATTTTGGGGCTACTCTATATTTATACGAAGTATATTGACTACCGATTATGGTAGGATATTTGCAAAGAGAGCCACTGTATAATCGGAAGTCATGATTACTCTTCCTTTCTTGCCGATTATAGGCTCAACCAAAATTAAAAAAAAAAAGAGGATTTTAACAAAATCTGATTTTGGGGCTACTCTATATTCGGTAGTTATACGAAGTATATTGACTACCGATTATGGTAGGATATTTGCAAAGAGAGCTACTATATAATCGGATGTCATGATAACTCTTCCTTTCTTACCGATTATAGGCTCAACCAAAATTCAAAAAAAAAGAGGATTTTTGCAAAATCTGATTTTGGGGCTACTCTATATTCGGTAGTTATACGAAGTATATTGACTACTGATTATGGTAGGATATTTGCAAAGAGAGCCACTATATAATCGGAAGTCATGATAACTCTTCCTTTCGTACCGATTATAGGCTCAACCAAAATTCAAAAAAAAAAAAAGGATTTTTGCAAAATCTGATTTTGGGGCTACTCTATATTCGGAAATTAAATAACCTAAATTCCCTACCGATTATGGTAGCATTTTTGCTAAAGGTCTACTGTATAGTCGGGAGTCAAGATAACTTTATTTACTACCGATTATAGGATAATCAAAATTCAAAAGATATAGGATTTTATTTTTGGGATACTGTATAATCGAAAGTCATACAAACTAAATTTACTCCCGATTGTTGATTACCTACCGATTGTATAGTTATCTACCGATTATAAAGGGTAGTTTGGCCTTTAAAAAAAAAGCCCCGGAAATAACCTTCCGATTATGAAATAACCTACTGATTATTTGCTATTTTGTCGTTTTGTGTCACCCCTAATTTGGTTTTGGTCGCCCCTAAATATGGAAGGTAAAAAAACCTTGAGTCCCTTTGTGTAAGAAACCTATTTTAAGGCATGCTCAAATATTTTGAGGCATACCTAATGGTGCCAAAATAGAATCTATTTTTGATAATGGCATAACTAGCCTTACATGATTAATGTTAATGATTATGATTAGATTTAATGATAATGATTAATTAGGAATGTTATTAAAATCAGATTATTATTGGTAAATTAATGGAGAAATCTGACTTATGTGACAGAGTTGGGGGATTTTGAGAGGAAGAAGGAGTGAGAAAAAACTTGGGTTTTGAGATTTTAGTGATTAGATGTGACCAAAATGTGTGATTCAAACCAAATTCACGGCTATACTTTTAGACGATGTTTGATCTCCATTTTTTAGATTGAACTCTTAAAACAATTTTGAATTTTTACAACCTAGATCTACTAACCAGATGAACGGTTCGGCTGATAACTTGTCAGCCAAACCTAAGTATATTTTCAAAAAACATAGGTTCGGCTGACAATTTATCAACCGAACTTCATTCTGTAATTGACGAATTTAGGTTCAGCTGATTCGACTAAAAAATTAAACAGCCGAAATAGTATGTTTTTTAACAAAGTGAAGTTTGGCTATTATTTTCATGATTAATTATCAGGCCAGGCCAGGCCAGGACAGATGACCCGCAATGAGCTTTAACAAACTTTGGGCTCCTACAAAGATACGCAAGCTTGGGCGGTACAATCAAATAGAGTATTTTCGGCCTACAGCCTTATCCCCCAAGTATCTCTTCTGAATGGAGTGACTGGGGCTTGGGAGCGACTGATACACGTATCCCTAAAGATCCAAGCTCCATAGTGGATGATGGGGATGCGTCACCAATCTTTGAAGTATCTACCCAGGATCCCGTATGTATAATTCACATTTTCACATAAAATTTCACATAAAAATGAATAATACTGCCATACAAATTCACATTTTCATCACAAAAATCCAAGAAAATCTAAAATGAAAACAATAACAAGGGATGACTAAGAAAGATAAATTCAACCTTAACAACGGAAAAATGATGAGGATTTCTTAAGAAAATGATGAATTACTCGCTAGAACTACTTGTACTGCTAGTTTCATATGAGCTTAAAAGTTCCTCTAAGTAATCATTCCCTAAATCTTCAAATTCAACCATGTAATGGTCTGTTGAGTTTGATGAACTTGATGATGCCGATAGATATGGTGATTGTGATGGTTTAACTACTTGTCTTGCTTTGCTTTTCTTACTACTGAACTTCTTATTCTTCATTGAGTGACCTCTCTTAAGAGCTAAAACCGGTGAGGATCCATCTTTGAACCGGTATTTTATATCTTTTAAAGACTCGCGAACACGTTCGACTGGAAAATTAAGAATAGCCATGGATCCTCTCAATGAAAATGCAGCTTGATCATAAGCTAAAGCAGCTGCTTCAGCACTATCAAAGGTTCCGATCCAAACTCTAACTCCATTTCTAGTTGAATCTCTTATTTCGGCTGCATACGTGCCCCATGCCCTTTTTCTAACACCTCTGTATGCCTTTTCTTCTTCCATTGTTTTGATCTCTTCTTTTTCTTCCTTTTTAGTACTTCTAATTTCCTTGATGACTTGATCGGATTCAGAAGGTACAACATTACATGAAAACATATCTTTGGAATTGTTTTCATGAACAGGCAACTGTACTTTCTGATCTAAAAGCAGAAACTCGTCAATCCAAGAGTAAGAATTGGGATCCCATGAACCTCCGCTTGACATCTAAGAATTGGGGTTGAGAATATTATTGTTTTTCCTTTTAGGGAATTTCTTTGTTGATTGGTACAACTATTGCTGGGTTTATAAAAGAAAGAGGACTATGTTGTCTGGCTGAGGTTTATATATATTTATATATCCCTCAAGAACCGAAATGGAAAATGGAAAATGGTTTCTTTTTGATCAAAAATAGTTGGAAAATGGAAAAAGTTGAGACAATAAGAGAGAATAGTGGTGGGATTTTACCCACTACTAGTATAAATTAATTTAAAAACATCATGGCCATGGCGGCCTGGTCTTGGTCAAGTCAAGATTATGACTTCATCTGCTTAAGATTGATTCATTGTGTCTACCTGGAATGCCAAGATTCTTTTTGGATTCAACACAAATCGTTCCAACAACTAAGACAATACCTTTAATTCTATATTCTTAAAAAAAACAAAAAACAACATACTTTAGATTCTATATTAGTTGATTTTGTTATTGTGATGGTCGATCAATCATCACTTTAATGAACTTAAAATTCAAAACATTATTCAGTGAAACTAAACCATGGGCTATCTTTTCAAACTAATTTATACGACAAAATTGAAACTAATATATTAAGACAATACCTTAAATCGTTCCAACAACTAAGACAATACCTTAAATTCTGTTTTCTTAAAAAAACCAAAAAACAACATACTTTAGATTCTATATTAGTTGATTTTGTGATTGTGATGGTCGATCAATCATCACTTTAATGAACAGAAAATTCAAAACATTATTCATTGAAACTAAACTAAAAGTGGGACTTGGGTTGGGTTAACCCACCTAACTCATGCCCAACCCGAACGTTGGGCGGGCATGAACAATGTATTTTAAAATTGGGAAAATTAGGCTAAGGCCCCACCCATGGATAACCCATAATATGAGATCCTTAATTAAAAGAAGTTTAAATTTAGGCCCGAAGTTATTAAAAGACATTGATACCCTTTTATATATTGTCAAGCCCCAAATTAAATAAAAATTAAATTTAGGCCCAAGATTATTAAAATAATATGTGATGACGTTCCAGCCACCTCCGACCACCACCGCCGACCACCGCTCACCACCACCACCACCGGCGGCGGCAACCACCACCTCCGACCACATTGATATTGCAAGTGTAACTGGAAGTTCCACATGTATAAAAATTACACATTCATGTTGTGTATTCAATAGTGTGTAACTAAAAGTTACACATCCATATGACATGTGTAATAAGAAGTTACACATGCATATGGCATGTGTAGTCAACAGTTACACAACAGAAGAAAAAATATATACAAAAAATACATATATCGCATTAATATTCATTTACAATAATATCTCTGTTTACCAGTTATAGTAATCGATTGTTGTTGAACACAATAAATGAGTTAAAACACTAGAAATAAGCCACTGAAACCTATAATAGAAGTTTTTCCTTTCTTTCTTGTCTTCCTCACTCCAAAATGCTTGCATATCTGCAACGACATAAACATCCATGGATTAGGTTGGATGAATAAAAAGAAGAAGAAAAATAATATTATAGAACAATTGTAAGGCTAAATTATAAAACAAAGATCACAGAAAATACATATGACAGTTAGCATGTGTAACTCACCTGTCATGTGTAATTGACAGTTACACATGCATATGACTTGGATACCCTAGCATGTGGAATTTTTTGGTTGAAAGTTTGTTCATTTTAGTATGTGTAACTAGGAGTTACACATGCATCTCTCTAGTGTAAAGAGGAGTTACACATGCATATAGTATGCGTAACTAAGAGTTACAGATGCACTTGACTTGTGTAACTAAGAGTTACACATCCATATAAAGAACACATTTTCCATTACTTACATATAGGCAGACACATGGGCATCTTAATTTGCTCGAAATTATCAACGTCAACAACAAATTGATCTACACAGTAACTTTACATCTACACAGTTGGAACCTAGAAATCTGTTTAACATATTATGGGACAAGTCAAAGATTAAGAATGTATAAGATACTCACATCATCTTTGACTTCTTATTTCCGTCCTCGATATCCTCTTCTTGTTCTCAATCATTGCGTCTGAAGTCCCTCCGTTCTACTCTGCCAACACGAGAACCTGAATTAAATACTATATGCTAAAAATACAATAGGATATATATGTGTAACCTCAAGTTACACATATTGTAAAACAAAAAAAACAGCATGTCTACATCATCAATTTCAAGTTGTTGTTCTGAAACAACATTGTTTCTTCATCCTCTTCTCAATATCAAACAAAAAAACTCACAACAAATTCACAAAACAAAAAACAAAAAATCCATGCTAAAAATACAATAGGATATATATGTGTAACCTCAAGTTACACATACTGTAAAACAAAAAACAGCATGTCTACATCATCAATTTGAAGTTGTTCTTTTGAAACAACATTGTTTCTTCATCCTCTTCTCAGTATCAAACAAAAAAACTCACAACAAATTCACACAAAAAAAAAAAAAATACAGAAAAATACAAATTCCATGCTAAAAATACAATAGGATATATGTGTAACCTCAAGTTAACATACTGTAAAACAAAAAATAGCATGTCTACATCATCAATTTGAAGTTGTTCTTCTGAAACAACATTGTTTCTTCATCCTCTTCTCAGTATCAAACAAAAAAACTCACAACAAATTCACAAAAAAACAAAAAACAACAGAAAAATACAAATTCCATGCTAAAAATACAATAGGATATATATGTGTAACCTCAAGTTACATATATTGTAAAACAAAAAATAGCATGTTTACATCATCAATTTGAAGTTGTTCTTCTGAAATAACATTGTTTCTTCATCCTATTCTCACTATCAAATAAAAAACTCACAATAAATTCACAAAAAACAACTGAAAAATACAAATTCCATGCTAAAAATACAACAAGATATATATGTGTAACCTCAAGTTACACATACTGTAACAAAATACAGCGCATGGCTACATCAATTTGAAGTTGTTCTTCTGAAACAAAATTATTTCTTCATCCTCCTCTAAGTATCAACAAAATATAAACAAGAAATTCCCAATAAATTCAACGGACCTGAAATCAGATTTAAGTTTAGAGAAAAATTGGAAGATTTATCAAATCTCAACCGAAAAACCCTAAAAAAGATTTCACAAAAAAAAATATCGAATAAATTAGTTCAAACTTAAGAGAAAGATAAGATGATTACAGATCTAAAATATGATTATAAATCGGATCGAAAATTCGAAGTAAAATCAAATTAATTAGTCTTTTGAAACCGTAAATCAACTTTTTCAAACATTCATTTTGTTTAAAACACAGCGAGATTTCAAATAGAATCAAATATAGAGGTGGGAAACTTATCTTGTTCTTCCGATTTGTTGCTGAACAGAGCTAATCGAACATATAAATTAACCTTTCAAAGTAATCTTGATTGTTGGAAGATTTAATCATTGAATCGAGTAGAAATCTATAACATCATCAGTATATAAAATAGCAGAGATTCGATAGAGATAATTATTTTCCCCCTCTCCGTAGAACGGCGCAATGAACAACGTCTCTCTGCTTGTAAACCATAAATCTCTTTAGAGTGGAGAGAGAAACTGAAAAAGAAAATGAAACAGAAAATGAAAGCTAGACCTAGTTTTATTACCTAAATATACTAAAGGGAAGTTTTGGCATTATGTAATAAATTTTTTATTAATAAGCCCTGAATTTTAAAGTTTTGGGCCTAGTAATAGCATTTTCCTAAAGTATGGAGTTGAGAGTGAAGGATCCATTTTGTGGGGCTTCTATATGTTGAACCCATATAGTAAGGGGGTTACATTATTTTTCACTTTTAAATTTTGGGAAAGCTCGAGCACAATTTTAATAAACCCAAATTAAATTTGTGCAAGCATGGGCACAAATATTTCTAACCCGAGCAACCCACCCAACCCGAGAAACTATAATTATATAAACTATTTTTATAATTGGTAGTAGTATCCATTAAGAGCAATTTTAGCCATTATCTTCAAGCCTAATAATGAAAATATAAATCATATTTATCTCATTATTATTTCAATATGAAACAGATTTATATTATTGTAAAAAATCATATGTTATTCGGAAATTTAAGCTAAACACAATAATTAAATCTTATAATTACTAAAAAAAATATTATCATATTAATAAAAAATAAATTTTAAGACTTAAATTAAGGTCAACCCGAGGAACTCGGGGAACCCGAAAAATATAAATTGGGCGGGACTTGGGCAACGCCTCCACGGGTTTCAAGGGAAATCTGGGCAAAAAATTTCTACCTCGGGTCTGCCTCGGTCAAGCCTTCTAACCCGACCAACCAACCCAAGGCCCACTCTTAAACTAAACCATGGGCAATCTTTTCAAACTAATTTATATGACAAAATTGAAATTCGTTTTTTATATTAAAAACAGATTTTTCTTTATAATAAAAATCAATTAAGAAAAATAATAATACTAATTCCCTGACGGTTTTCAGCAGGTTGACTAGTTAGGCCAACCGAGCGAAGAGAAGGAGGACTCTATATATGGTGACTTTGCGTCAATATGAAGCATGACTTTTTTTCCAATTTAACACAAAAAGATTGGATTTGGGTGGTTTGGTTATACCTTGGTGTTTGTGGGGTGAAAACTATTCCTGCTAATTTTGGTAATTTGGGGTGTGGATGAGGAATGAGTCTAAACCTTAAAAAAATGCACTGCACGGTTAGTGTTTGTAGATTCGAGAGATCAATCTGTGCAAGTCCGGCCTAAACCAAGAAATGGTCGTTCCAGACTTGTTTCGGTCACAAAGTGAAGGAGATGGGGTTGATCTTAGGGAGGGAAGAGAAGAAGGTGTTGGCTATGTATGACTTGTATCAGAAAGCTGAACTGGCTTGCAGGATGTAAGCTATCAGTTCCGGTGTTTGAATACAATTGTATAAACACTTTCCTATGTTTCTCGTCTTGCTCTCTTGTTGTCTTGTGAAAAATAGGGCGGAGAACCTATTTATACAAGTATTTTAGCCTGTCCTTCGTATCTCGTGAGAAGTTGAGAAATTGGAGTGATGGAGTAGTGGAGTAGTGTGTTGGTGTCACACGACCAGGCTTGCCCACTTCTCCCATCATCACTAACCGTCCATGACTTCCTGACACGTTCTTGTGATGGAGCGTTGTGCGCTGCACGCTGTAAACCTCCAGACCAATACCCCAGTATGTATCCCCCAGTTTGTTACATGATTGATGTCTCGAGTGTGTGGATCTTGGAACCCACATAAAGTAGCATGTAATGCTACGTTACTTAGGAAATGGATACTTGTGAAGTATCGTGTGTATACTATGCAGGTACTGCATCGAGTATATTCATCATGTATGAAGCATCGTTGTTTGAGAGTCTCAAAGTAACTTCATGCCCAGCCTACTTCATGTGATAGTTTGGAGATTGCGCAAACAAGTCCTCCCTTGGCCGACCACATGGTGTGGTAGAGTGATGGGTGTTAATCACCATGACTCCGCACTGACCAATTAAATCCTGACTAGGGTTGTATAACCAAGCCGGTGAAGTTGTACGGATGAGATGGTCTCTGAGACATGCATCTGCGACCGTTGATGGAATTAGGGTTTTGGAGAAGGCGCGCAAGCACCACTCTTCAGCCTGATCGAATCCAAGCTTGGGACACAACTTTTGCTAGGCCGATCATGCATGTATGTAGACAACATGATGGTGTAGGCGCCCATACCTCATTGTCTCACGAAAGTGTGATCTAGGACACTCAATTCGTCCTGCGAAGTTGTGTGGTCGAGATCAATTTGCGACAGAAAATTGGTGCCGCAAAAGTTGCACACCGTACCAACTTTGATCGGGCGTTCCAAGATGACCAGGCTTGGTCGGTCTTGGCTGATTGCTCCAACGTGTAGGTGGTAGGCTGGTGTTTACGCCTATGCCTTACCATCCCATGAAAACATGATCTAAGCCACTCAATTCGCCCTGAGAAATCGAGCGGTTGAGATTAGTTTTCAATTTGGAAGGAGCGACCATGCATGTTGGAGGCGCGCAAACCGAGGAAAAAAGGAGAGTTCGGTCTTGGACGATCAGGTGAGGTGATAGATGGGTCCACGGTGGTCATGTTGGCATGACCGTACCTGCTTTGATCTAATCTCGGACCCTCCATTCATACCGGAGAAAATGGACGCTCGTGATTCAAAACCCTAATTTTGGGTTTCAAGGACGTGCGTCATGCTCCATTAAGGCGCACGATTTGGAATGACCAACCATGGTTGGTCCTGACCGATTGGTCAGGTATGTAGGTGGTCCCACGGTGATTGTGTTGACATACTCCGTGCCCTTTTAATATACATTTGCACCCTCCATCTATACCTGCGAAGATGGATGGTTGAGACTGTTTTGCGACATATGTAATGTGCCGCAAACCCTAATTTAGGGTTTTGCGTCCATACTGGTATGGTTTGGAAGTTTTGGCAAGCTAGGCCAATCTTTTGGGGAGACTGACCATGCGGGTCCGCATTGGTTCGGCAGCGGATATTCCATACCTGCTTGGGGGTTATGGAACCGTTCTGGACCATCCAATCATGTTGGTGGAGTTGGATGGTCGTGATCATATCCAGACTGATACGGTCAGTCCGGATGCTCAATCGAGCTAGTATAACACACCGAGAGTGGCTCAATCGGGCTAGTATAACACCGAGAGTTGCAGCCTGTACGGGTATTTCGTACATGTTTCACTATAATGCTTGGAGATTCGTGTTGCTCTGCTGAGAGCAACACTCAGTCGTCATGCTGCACTGATAATGAGTACAGGAAATACAAGGATGGTTGCGCATTAATTAATAATGCTATAAATTCATAGGGTATATGGGATTGTTGCCATATGCTCCAACCTGGATGAATTTCGTGTATTTTATTCACAGAATAGGATTGTTGCCTCATGCTCCATTCTTGGTGAATTAATAAAGTGAAGGAGTTTCCATCACTTATTAATGGCCTTATCTTTTACTATATGTTAGCGCATAATTTTTAGGTTTTACTATTTTACCCTAAAATGAAAATCCACCGTCCACATTAAGTCCCCTGCCTAGCACATAATGGTTACACTATTGTGGGGTAGGCATGAGATGGTGACATACATATGTGTGAAAGACAAGATAAAGGAAGTTTACCCAGAAGAGTATTGACCGACCGCTAGTTGTTCATGCCGTTGTGCTTGTATGGAATCCTTTGGTAGGACCGGTTTCCTTCTTTAGGTATTTGAATCAAAAGAGGAATCCAATCAAAAGAGGAATCCTTGTTCTATTAGGATTCTTCCAAAGTTTGTCTATATAAGGGACCGGCCCCTTCTTCTTTTCCTCACAAATTTTTTTTTGTTTGGTTTAGCAGCTCCCGTTTGTGCTCTCCACTGCCGCCGCCGACCGCCGTTGCCGGAGCTGCCGCCAGATGTCCGCCGCCGCCCGTCCGTCCAAGGTAAGTTTTGGTTTTTTTTTTTTTTTTGTAGGAAAAAACCTAATTTCTTAGGTAAAAAACTTTTTGATAGATACTTCATGCTTAGCTTTCCCATCAAGATTTGATAGTAAAAACTACCCATTTTTGCTAGAACTGCGATCCCATGAATATACCGTCTTTGCTTCTTATTCCATTGTTGCATGCAAAACCTAGCTTATTAGGTTGTATCTTGGAGAGAAAATTGGCTTGGATTTCGTAAACACGATTCCCATGAATATAAGAAAACCGTGATCATGAATGTCGTGTTTGATTCGAACGTGGGTCCCACCCACATATGCCTGACTGAAAGTCGACCTCATAGCCTTGTTCCTTGAACCAACACCGGACTTGAAACTTGAGTAATACCAGACTTGAAACCAATACCGTACTTGAAACCAACGCCGGACTTGAAACCAACACCGGACATTAAACTAATACCGGACTTGAAACCAATACCAGACTTGAAACCAACGCCGGACTTAAAACTGACACGGACTTGAAATCAATACCGGACTGGACCCAATATGTGCACTCCAACGTGAATTGTGTCTTGTCGTGTGTGACTACATCTCATGCGTTTTTCATACAAGTTCTAACTCCTGTCTTTTATTTCATTATGGAATGCAGGAAACAATTCCTGTTGAAATGTCTTCTTGAGATAATGCTGGTGCCAAGTCAGGAAGTGTTGACAGCTTCAAAGATATGTGGAACATCGATGATGAGTTGTTCACCTCGCCTTTTCCAAACATTAAGAGACATCCTTCTCACAAGATAGTCCTGCTTTCCGGTTCAGAAAATATGGAAGCTGATCCATCTTCTTCTTCAGCACTTGTGATGAGATTTTTTTTTCGGAGAAATGAATATCCGCCTTCTCCTATCGACTTCAATATTTGTCATACTCCACTGGGTTCTTATGAAGGATGGATGAGACGCATGTTGAATAATAAGGATGTTAAAGCTAATTTGGCCAAAGCGCCAATCCTTAATGTGGTCATGGAATCTGCTTCTCTTGAAATTAAGAAAGACACTGCATGTTTGATTACCTTCATTTCTAGGTGGCACCCTTCTACTCATACAACTATATCTATATAGGGAGAGATGACTATTACTCAAGAGAGTGTAGCTGCATTAATGAACATGCATGTCGTCAGAAGTCTTTATTACGAGCTTTCTGACACGGAACAACGTAATTATGACATCATACTTCAAGAGGTGGTAGGTTTCGACAGTCTGGACAAGGAGGATAAAAAAGACATGAGATGCTTTTACACCTGGTGGGTGTAGGAGTGGTCTTCTGCAGACCCGGATCAAGGGTTGGAAAACGAGCTTAGTGTGATTACGTTCCTGTCTTTGTGGCTATCCAGAGACATATTTGACGACGGTTCTGGAAATAAAACCATAAGAAGTAACCTCGTTAAGATCGCTATAAGGATATCAAAAGGTTAAGTTCTTCTCCTAGGCGCCTTGTTCCTTGGATCGTTGTATTCTCATCTGGACTCCTTAGCAACAGACATGCATGTTTCCAACGGGTACAAGAAGGTGGAGTCGCACGTTCACTTCGCTTTTCTTCAGGCATTATTATGGGAACATTTCAAAGGCTATGCTCCTGCTCCTACGAATTCTCTCAGCAGTTTGTATGGTAGTTCGAGAATACTTTGTTTGCATAGGAGGCGTCCCAGACTGGTGCGAAACTCATGGACATCTTTGATAATGTGTGTTCCATAGATTTTCTTCCATGGGGACTGATCTATTCTTCCATTGTTCCACCGAAGACCTTTGCTATTTCTTCCGACGGTCTTGATGCTGTGTTGCATACTGATGCTAAGACTATGAGATTCGGAGAACTATTTATCTGTACAGCGGTATCTCGGGGTATGTCCCATCTCTATTCAACGTAGCATTTACTGTGACTTCGTACAATATTGATAGGGTTGCTCGTCAAATGGGATTTGACCATGGTGTTCAGTTTATCCGTCCATCATAGGTTCCGAAAGAATTTCTCCCGGATATTCTTAATGCTGACGTGTTCTTAGAACGACTGAGTCTTCCTTTCTGTCCTACTGGGAAAAAAACTGCGGTAACTGATAAGTATAAGGAATTTTGTAGGAAACAACTGTTGGCTTTTCAGAAGTTCTCAGAGGACGTTGTGGCGGATTCTCGTGGTGAGACATCCCCTGATGCTCTGAAGAAACATTTCCGGTTGAAACCACTCCCAGGAAAATGGACCAGATCTCATGATTGAAGTCCCCAAGCAGGAGGGCGGTCCAAAAGGCAGGCAAGCAATTCGGTGATCCTTAATTCTTCCAATATGCAGGTATTTAAATCTCTTTCTATCGACTCCTTTATTCCCCCGGAGTGATCTCTTCTAAGAGTTATTCTTGCTTAAATTTAGCGAATTCCGAAAGAGAATATTTTCACAAGGTTGGCACGCATTCAGAACGAAAAATACGGTGATGCTGGCCCTCGTGTTGAGAAGTCTGGCGATACTGATCCCCATGCTGAGAAGTCTGGTGAAACCAAAACCGCTCCTTCATTGGACAATGACAGAGATGACGCAATCTCGGTTGGAAAATGCGCCTCTGTAAGTGATATTGTTAATGAGGTGGTGATGGAAATCAGTACCCAGAGTGAAGTATACATCATGAGAAATGTAGGAGAGGAAACATATGCTATTGTTGAGACGACTCCCCTTGAAGCACGTTCTGAACAGGTTCCGATCAATCAAGTTGTGATGACTTCTTCCGAAAGGCCTTCTACAACTGACAAGGTTCCTGCAATTGGTGAAGTATTGGTAATGCATCCTGGGGATTTGTTCGATCCTCCTTTCACCGTACCCTCTCCGGGTCATGTGTTGGTTGGAGGATTCATCGTGCCAGCTCAGTTCGAAGGGTTGTACAAGGCGATATGGGAGAAGCACGACCACATTGCTACTACTACGAAACTCAAAAGTCGCCTTGCACTAGTCAATCGCGTCCAAGAAGATTTATTTTCTTTCCATGGGATGAGCATCACGACTGGTCGAACAGTTTCTGAGGAGATGATTGAAGACTGGAAGTGCCATCGAGATGTGTTTGTACAGTATGTGTTCAATGCTCCTTGGTTCTTCAAAGGGTTCTCCGAGATTCAGGAGCTCCAGAAATTACAAGATGAAGTCCCTTATGCGGATTGTGTTACTCGCCAGGAAGAGAATATTGAAAGGATGTCTAATCAGTTGAAGCTGGAACAGGCCGTTCTTCAGAAAAAGAAAGCCGCTCTTACACAGAAAGACGAGTTTCTGTTGAAGGACTTTCCTTGAAGAATTCACGCAACCTATTTTTCTTTCCTTTTAGATGCTTACCCTTTTGAGTGATAGTGAGGATTTCTTTCACAATTTGACTTCCGGTTTTGAGTTAATAGGTAATTGAATTGGTTTATTTTGAGATAGTTTTGTGAATCAATTTTTCTGAAAATGGATTATCTTAAATGGAATTTGCATCTTGGTCATGAATGATTGCACATATCGCATGAAATTAAAAATATCGCGTAAAAGAGAAGTATAAAAGGAAACAAACATGGTGTTTGATTATTGATCATCTTTTTTCCATGCGTGGGATGCTGAGTCCCCAGTGAATTCTAAAACTATCTTTCTCGTATGATTGTTGAATATAACTTACTTTCTTTTGAGACCTCACTTGTATCAAACCGAAGTAGCCCCTCCAAGGAAGTCGTCCGTATTCATTTCTCAGAGAAGGAAAGCTATCCCTCTGAATCAAGCTTCTCCTGAACGATGCGCTTCAAAGCGTTGCATTCACTGGTGGGGTGGTGAAGGAACCGGTGGAAATGACAATACCTTGGATCCATTACTTCTTTATCAGTGGGTGGACGCCACACCGGAGGTAGCTCCACCTCTTCGTTTCACACCCATGCCTCCAGCAACTCCAGAATCTTTTTCATTGGGAAGGGAAAGTGTAGATACTTTGAGTCTAGATTTTCCTGCGTTAGTGGGCGTTGTGACGTATCTACATGGATTTGATGTGGAGCACATTTCGGGGATGAAGTTGGAAGATTTGGGAGTGCCATCATATTCGTTGATCGCTTGCCTGGGTAAAGGGATGTAGAAGGTGTCGTAATATCACTGCTGAGTGATCGAATCGAACGCTCCCATCCTCTGTATTCACGTATTTCTTGATTGATCTCTCCTTCTTCAAGCATTTATTCACTTGGTTGAAAGTTTGATGTGGATTGGACAGTATTCTGGGATTCAACAAAAGTCTTGAGATATAAATCTTCTAGCAGGGCTCCGTAGGCTGCAGGTTCCTTTTCTTTATCCGACAGACATTGTAGTACTCCGGATAAAAAAATTCGCCCGTGGAGTTGCCTCGAGTCTTCATTATCGGTTGGACCATGTTGTTCATCTTTTCTTAGCCTCCTGTGATTACGCGCTCTTTTTTCTTCTCCACTGGTAAAGGAAAAGACCCCTGACTAAGGATCCGGCATTTCTCGTAATATATGAGTAAACGTATGTCGACCCTTCTTGTAATTGCTCTGTTATATTATTCAAGAGGCGGAATGTTTCGCTTTGTCTTCTAGCGATACCAGCTTGATTTTCCAAGACATCCTCTAGCATTCAAGCTATAATTCCCATGATATATAAACCACCTGTGGTTTCTTGGTGAGGATACATCGTGAGTTAAAAACCGAAAAAATGAGAATTCATTTTTTTGCAACCGAGAGATCAATCTCCCACTGTGGCCGCCAATTGTTTGTGGGTGAAAACTATTCCTGCTAATTTTGGTAATTTGGGGTGTGGATGAGGAATGAGTCTAAACCTTAAAAAAATTCACTGTGCGGTGAGTACTTGTAGATTCGAGAGATCAATATGTGCAAGTCCGGCCTAAACCAAGAAATAGTCGTTCTAGACTTGTTTCGGTCACAAAGTGAAGGAGATGGGGTTGATCTTAGGGAGGGAAGCGAAAAAGGTGTTGAGATTGTAAAGGTGTTGGCTATGTATGACTTGTATAAGAAAGCTGAACTGGCTTTCAGGATGTAAGCTATCAGTTCCGGTGTTTGAATACAATTGTATCAACACTTTCCTCTATTATCTCGTCTTGATCTCTTGTTGTCTTGTGAAAAATAGGGCGGAGAACCTATTTATACAAGTCTTTTAGCCTATACTTCGTATCTTGTGGAAAGTGGAGAAAGTGGAGTGATGGAGTAGTGGAGTAGTGTGTTGGTGTCACACGACCAGGGTTGCCCACTTCTCCCATCATCACTAACCGTCCATGACTTCCTGACACGTTCTTGTGATGGCGCGTTGTGCGCTGCACGTTGTAAACCGCCATACCAATACCCTAGTATGTATTCCCCAGTTTGTGACATGATTTATGTCTCGAGTGTGTGGATCGTGGGACTCACGGAAAGTAGCATGTAATGCTACGTTATTTAGGAAATTGATACTTGTGAAGTATCGTGTGTATACTATGCATGTACTGCATCGAGTATATTCAGCCTGTATGAAGCATCGTTGTTTGAGAGTCTCAAAGTAACTTCATGCCCAGCCTACTTCATGTGATAGTTTGGAGATTGCGCAAACAATTCCTCCTTTGGCCGACCACATGGTGTGGTAGAGTGACGGGTGGTGATCACCATGACTCCGCACTGACCAATTAATTCCTGACCAGGGTTGTATAACCAAGCCGGTGAAGTTGGACGGATGAGATGGTCTCTGAGACACGCATCTGCGACCGTTGATGGAATTAGGGTTTTGGAGAAGGCGCGCAAGCACCACTCTTCATCCTGATCGAATCCAAGCTTGGGACACAACTTTGGCTAGGCCGGTTGTGCATGTGTGTAGACAACATGACGGTGTAGGCGCCAATACCTCATTGTCTCATGAAAGTGTGATCTAGGCCACTCAATTCGTCTTGAGAGTTCGGTCTTGGCCGATCAGGTGAGGGGATAGACGGGTCCACGGTGGTCATGTTGGCATGACCGAACCTTCTTTGATCTAATCTCGGACCTTCCATTCGTGCCGGAAAAAATGGACGCTCGTGATTCAAAACCCTAATTTTGGGTTTCAAGGACGTGTGTCATGCTTCTTTCAGGCGCACGATTTGGAATGACCAACCATGGCTGGTCCTGACCGATTGGTCAGGTATGTAGGTGGGCCCACGGTGATTGTGTTGACATACTCCGTGCCCTTTGAATCTACATATGCACCCTCCATTTATACCTGCGAAGATGGATGGTTGAGACTGTTTTGCGACACATGTATTATGCCGCAAACCCTAATTTAGGGTTTTGCGTCCATACTGCTATGGTTTGGACGTTTTTGCAAGCTAGGCCAATCTTTTGGGGAGACCGACCATGCGGGTCCGCATTGGTTCGGCAGCGGATATTCCATACCTGCTTGGGGGTTATGGAACCGATCTGGGCCATCCAATCATGCTGGTGGAGTTGGATGGTCGTGATCATATCCAGACTCATACGGTCAGTCCGGATGCTCAATCGGGCTAGTATAACACACCGAGAGTGGCTCAATCGGACTAGTATAACACACAGAGAGTTGCAGCATGTACGGTTATTTCGCACATGTTTCACTATAATGCTTGGAGATTCGTGTTGCTCTGCTGAGAGCAACACTCAGTCGTCATGCCGCACTGATAATGAGTACTGGAAATACAAGGCTGGTTGCGCATTAATTAATAATGTTGTAAATTCACAGGGTATATGGGATTGTTGCCACATGCTTCAACCTGGATGAATTTCGTGTATTTTATTCACAGAATGAGATTGCTGCCACATGCTCCATTCTTGGTGAATTAATAAAGTGAAGGAGTATCCATCACTTATTAATGGCCTTATCTTTTACAAGATGTTAGCGCATAATTTTTAGGTTTTACTATTTTACCCTTAAATGAAAATTCACCATCAACACCTGGAAATTTCAAAATTGTCCCTCCCTTTTATTCTAATTATTTGTGTATCCTATTTTTTCAGGGGTATAATTGGCAACCAAACTTTAATATACATATCTAAAAATTCGTGCCTTTGAATTTTACGAATTTTATCTCGTTGGAATGGCCTTATAAAGCTCTATGCAATGAGTATAAATAACAATATCAAATTTAGAGTTTCTACCAAAAATTCGGAGGTGTTTATTATTTTAGGCACAATTTTCGAAAATTAAATGTATATCCACTATACAAACCACCACAAAGGATACATGATACTTTATGTCGCCATATTTTGGTTTATGCATCAACTTATTTTCCGTTGCAACTAATAAAACGATGTACTCCCTTCGTTTTAAAAAAAAAGTGATACTTTCAGTTTAAGCACAATTTTCGAAAATTGAATGCATACCCATTATACAAACCACCACAAAGGATGCATAACACATTATGCAGCTATATATTGGTTTATGCATCGGCTAATTTTTCGTTTCATGAAAAGTGATATTTTCACCCCGTGTCAGGAAAAATGATTCTTTCACCCCCGTGTCAGGAAAAATGATACTTCCCACATGTCAGGAAAAATAATACTTTCGCGCATTGTCAGGAAAAATGATACTTTTGCGCCGCGTCAGGAAAAATGATAACTTTGCGCTGATTTTTTTGGTCAGCCGCCCCACCGTGGCAGCGGTCATCTAATCAATAGTTTGATCGGAGCAAATAGATTATTGGATTTTTTTCAGAACCCTGACACCCTATAGTGTTTTTTTGTTTTTGTTTTGACGCATGAACCCTATGGTGTCACAAATAGGAGAGAAACAAAATTGAAAAAAATAATATATTTGTATCTAAAATTAAAAATACATATTCATCTTGTAAACATAAATTGATTAGCAAGTAGACTAGAGCTACATGTGGGATAGCATGCTGTGAAATAGAAGAACAAAAAATGGGACAAAGGTAAATAACATAAAAAGAGGGAGAGGAGAAATTCTATTCATACTTGCGTGGAATACAAATGACTAAGAATCTATTTTATAGTGTTTAGATATTTGGTGCCTATGCAATAAGGTACCACTAAAGAAGACATTTACACCATAAATTTCTGTTTATCACAAGATAATCATTTATTTATTTCATTTTAAAAATTTGATAAGATGTTTTCAAGCCTCGCTAAATTGGGGCCTATAATAATCGGTTTACTCGAAACACATATAAATCCCGATTTTAGCATTATACATCAACAATCGGCTTTTATAAGTGCTGATATAATCCGATTTTGGAGTTAAATTCAGGCCCAAATTAATTGTGATAGGCCCCAATTTAACCTGGTTTACAAGAAGATCTCAATTAGTTAATTTCCCGTGTGAATCATAAAATACGACTATAAAACATATTTCCATCTAACAGTTTTACATTTTAAGCACTCACTATTCTAATGTAACGGAGTTCGTCGTACATTCTTTCCTATGAGAGAGATAAAGGCCGAAAGTTTGATTCTTGGAATCCTCGTGATCCCTTTCTTCTTCTTGATTGATCCACCAGGAAGTAGGATCCCTAATTGAGGCATGCTAGCAGTGCAGTAGTTGGGAGTAGTGGGTTGAGTCCACCATAAAATGCATAATGCGGGCAGATAGGTGAGAGGAAGGAATTGGGAAGAAATTATTTGGAGGCATATTTTTCCAAAATATGGTCACTATGTTGTAAAACAAAGTACCCCTTATCCATCCTATTTTTCAATTAATCATAATATTGATTAGATGTTAATGATTATGATTAACAAGTAATGTTAATAATTAATTAACGTTAAGTTATTAGTGATAAATTAATAGAGAAATCAGATTCGTACGACAGAGTCGGGAGAAGAAGAAGAAGGATTTAGTTTTTGAGATTTTAATGATTTGAAGTGACCAAAATGTCCGATTCAAATCAGATTCACATATATACTTGTGATGTTAATCTCTATTTTTTAGGTTGAATTCTTAAAAAAAAATTTAAAATTTTTACAATTTTTTTTCGGATGTTCAGTGCTGCGACTATAGAATTAATTAGTTCCTGGACGAATCTTGCTGGGAAGAAACGTTCGGCTGATATTTCTATAGGCAAACCTAAGTGTATGATTTTTTATTTTTTGACGTTCGGCTTGTTCGATCTGCAATCGTTGTTAGCCAAACTTGTACTTTGTAGTTTGGTTTTTTATAAGATGCGACTAACAGTGTCATGTCCGTCTTAGTATGATACAGCCGGACCTGATAATGTTAAAACACAAGTTGTAAGTGTTTGTATCCTAATAATTCACACTAGAAATGGGCTTACTTGGGACTAATATGATCCTTTTATTAGTCAAAAATAGCCAACTAGGCCTCACTAAGACTATACATGGAAGCCCATGAGGAAGGGTCCAAGTCAAGAGATAGAAGTCACACGTCAGCACTGTCGCATCATCATGCATCTCCAACCAGCGTCTTCCACGTCAGCAAAACAGGCACAGTCAGTAATCAGCTGGACAGTGACGTCATGGTGACATCAACAAATTAACTTAACGCCGACACGGCCGTTAATACAACAGCTAATCGCGTCTGTAGGTAATAGTGTCATACAGCAACGTCATAACATCAGCATGATGTCGTCGATGACGCCAGCGTAGTGACGCAAGCGTAACATCATCAGACGGTCGTCTTCTCATGCATCGATCTTATTCTCCGGCGACGATGCAACCAGTCTGGGGGACTTTGCTGACGACTACCCCGGAGGGATACCCAACGGCCTTTGCCGGAGGCCATAGACGATGACCGAACTGAATCCCTGCCGGCGGCAACAGTGTGTTGTTTATTTCCACAATCTCTGGATTTATCCACCCCACTTTTTTGTTCTGCATGATTTTTCACCCAGTCGAGCCAAGCCAATGGCTCACCAGATTTCCCCCCCCCACCACCACCACCACCACCACCACGTTGTTACCCTTGCGGATTTATACGCCCCACTGTGGGCTTAGGCAAACTATTCTTTTTGGGCTTAGAATTTGTAATCATTTGTTTGGGCCAACCCTTTGCACCATTTTGCTTAACCAATTCCATAACCCTAGAGGAAGATTCTGGAAATGTCTAGAAGTTTTGTTGACCAATTCATTTCCAGGAGGCATGAAGGGAAAATTAATACATGGAAGCAATCAGTGCAGATTAATGCCAGGAGGTATGCAGGTCAATTGAAGACGATTCATGCCTACCTCGAAATTAGAGGAAAACCTTAATTCGCAACATATAAATAAAGGGGATCATAACCATAACTGGTAAGCAATATTCTTTAGAAAAACACCTGTGAAAACTCTATCTAACTTAAGCATCAAAGGATTTTTTGCAGGTACCCCCTAACACTGTTCACGTGAAGAGAAAGGCAGCGTTTCTATCATCAATTCAACCACCATCCAATTTGTGTTTGAGGTAGAAATATTTTATCATCCAAACATTGGCGCTGACTAAGGGAGTTTGAGAAGATATATGGCTTCTATTCGGCATCCTATCAAGGAGGAATAATGATCGACATGATATGCGAGATGGACGAACCGCAACTCCTAGTACGGAGGAAGAACGGTTGTGTCGTCAACTAAACGAGGTGGATAAAGAGAACGCTCTCCTGTGATTATAACATGAGAACCAATCTCGACAAAGGACTATGAACCTGAACAACCAGAAGGGTCATTCTTTTTGGGAGCGTCTTGGAAGTCGAGTTAGCCCTCGAGATGCAGACTGAAACAATGAAGTGATCAATCTTGGTAGACCATAAAAAAAATTGTTGGTCACTGGAGATCTACCTAGACGAAGGCATGTATAAGCCCGGCGAGCATAAACCCGAGAACGGCCAACTACAACTCATCAGAATACGGCCAGAAGTACCACCCGCTCAAAATGTCTCAGGAATGACGAGGATGAGGTTCGAGATCGGAACGATGAGAGAGAATTATGGCATGATTACTATGCTCGTTCGGAGCAAGGAAGAGAGTCTACTGGACTCCAAAGGAAAATAATAAGATCTAAAGTCGATATTCTGGAGGATCGGGACTATGAGTAGGAAGGCAGTTCCTCTGATGGTGATGTAAGAGCAATAACGGACGCTCGCCTTTGCAAGATGAAAGGATAGATAGGTTGAATCGAGCCGCAGGAGCCCCTTTCAAACTGAATATCATAAAATTCCGACAATGAGAAAATAGATGATCCAGATCAACATGTTTTACACTATAAAACTGACATGACTCTGTGGCAGTATATCGATGAGTTGATGTGCAAGATGTTTCCCAAGTCACTGACTGGAGGAGCAATAACGTGGTTCAATCATCTTCCGGCACATTTAATCGGGACTTACCATAAGCTGGTCGACGAATTCTTCCCTCATTACAAATATAAAAGACATGATCGGAAGGGATGCCATGCATTGTTCCTTCTGGGAATTCAGAAATAGAAAAGCATCAGACAGTTTACTCGACGCTTCAAGAAAGAGTTGGCCGATTTGGATGGTGCCAACGATCAAGTCGTCATCACGGATTACAAATAAGCATACCAGTATGATCAAAGAGTTGTGTACGGTTCCTTGGTCAAGAGACCACCAAAGAATTTGGAAGAACTGTATGATCGAACAGAAGAATATGCTCGAATTGAGGATGATTCCAAAGCTCCAGAAATAAGAGAAGTTAACAGACCATCCAATCATCCAAATTATGGGAACAAAGACAAGCCAAAGAATTTTTCGAGTGGACAGCATAATGATCGAGGTGAATTTCGAAAGAAAAATCAAGGGAAACGAATGGAAACTGGATATGAAGCTGACACCATTAAACATATGGATTACATAGTTGTATGAGAAAATAAGTAAGGATTTGATCCTCCCCCAAGGACTTTACCAGAGGAGACAGGATAAAAGAAAATACTATAATTATCATAAGGACATTAGTCACAAGACTATGAATTGTCGCTCCTTACAGGTCGAAGTCCAGCGGATGATAGATGCTGTAAAGCTACAAGAGTATGTGAAAAGGGATTTTGGGAAAGGTTCGGGAAAATTTGGCACAACACATGTGATTAATGTCAGTCATGTCAGGATCTATTCAATGACCAGATGGGCATCAGAAGATGAGACCAGGAGAAATATCAGGCAATTAAAGGAATGGTACGTGACAAATCACATCGATTTTGTCATTATAAATGGAGCAGAAATTCTGGAGCTTGGATGCACAAAGATCGAGTTCTATGAAGCAGACATGATAGGTGTATATGCTTCCCACAATGATGCTACCGTTATAACAGCTTGGATTGGCATGTTACGTGTACACCGTATTCTAGTGGATATGGGAAGCTCAGTGAGCGTGTTGTTTTCAGGATCTTATTCATGTATGAATCTCTCACACGACTTGATCGAGGAGGACAAAAATCCATTTATCGGCTTCAGTGGTGAAGTTACAAAGGAAATTGGGAAAGTAAAGATGCATATAACAATGGATGACAAGTTCGTTCAAGGCAATTTCTTGTTGCTGGATTGTCGATCTCCCTATAATGCGATCGTTAGACGAGACTTGTTGCATGTGATCGGTGCAGTCACATCCTCATATCATCAATGCAAGAAGGGGTTATGAAGGTTATAAGCGAACATATGGCCACCCAAAAGTGTCATGAGAATGCTATGGATGGATACAGGAAATTAGAAGTTAGCGGGAACCAAATCCTGCGAGTCGAACAAAAATAGAAAATTACAAAATCCTCTCCATCCATAATCATATATGGGAGGAGACGCGGCTGAACCCCCAACGGTCGAGAAACTGATCGAGGTCCAAATTGGGGATAAAAAGCAAAAAACCATGTTCGTAGGGGCAGATCTATCCGCCCAATGCGATGGTTTGATTACATTGTTATGGGAAAACATTGATTTTTTCGCTTGGAGTTTTGCTGAAATTCCTGGGATAGATCCGAACGTAGCCTGCCACAGGATAATTATAGATTAGAAGTTCCATCCAGTTTGTCAGAAAATTAGGAATATGTCACAAAGAAGAAAAGATGGAGTTGCTGCAAAAATCGAGAACATATTGGAAGCAGGCTTTATTCGACTGGTACAGTGTCCTCGGTGGCTCTCCAATGTCGTTCCCGTTTCAAAGAAGAATGGTAAAATGCGTGTCTGTATCAATTTTATTGAGTTGAATAAAGCATATCCGAATGATCTGTACCCACTTCCGCGGATTAGAGATTTGGTGGATTCACCCTCAGGGTACAGGGGACTATCATTCATGGATGGTTTTTTGGGGTATAACCAAATACCTTTGTTCGGGGAAGATCAAGTGCATACTGCCTTTGTGACTGACAAAGGAGTTTACTGTTATACTGGATTGTCGTTCGGGCTAAAAAACGTAAGGGCGACCTACCAGCATTTGGTAGACCATATGTTCAAAGATTTGATTGGGAAGACGATGGAAGTATATATCGACGAATATGGTAGTAAAACTTGAGCAAAAGGAGTCGCATTTTCTCGATCTATAGAAGACGTTCGATATCTTGAGGTGATATCGTATGAAGCTCAAACCAGAAAAATGAATATTCAGGTTATCCTCGAGAAAGTTCTTTGGACATTTGATGATGCATACAGGAATCGAGGCAAATCCTGAGCAAATCAGACCCATCAGAGTGATGCCATCCCCAAGTATAAAGAAAGAGGTGCAAAACCTAGCGGGGTGGTTAGAAACTTTAAATCGTTTCCGTTCACGCTCGTCGGATCGATTCAGATACGAATTACAATAAAGAAAGTAAGCGTTATTTTACGCAAGAATTTTTTTACGCTACCTCCCTGTTAAATAATTTTTGCTGGTTTTGGTAATTGTGGGTGTGAAAGTGAGAAACAATTTAAACCCTAAACAATGTACTACAAGGGAGAACTTTAGATTCGAGATATTAATATGTACAAGTCCGGCCTAAACCAAGAAATGGCCATTCCAGACTTGCTTCGGTCACAAAGAGGAGGAAAATGGGTTGGTTTTGTGGAGGGAAGCTAGGAGAGTGGTGAGACCAGAATAGTTAATTCTGGAAGAGCAGTTGGGTTTCTATGACTTGTTATCAAAAAATTAAGGGAGCTCACGAGGAGAGATAGCAGGTAAGTATTTCTGAGTGTTGTCTGGTCCGAATGAACTCGTTTTCCAAAGGGAAATAGGTAAGACCTATTTATACAAGTCGAGGTAGAAATGTACCCTGGTCTCATTAAGGAGTGGGGAAGTAAATGGGAGGAGGTGGTAACCGTATGCATGGACTTGATGTTCCACAAAGTGGTTAACGCATGAAACTGTTAACGTTATGGAATTGATGTTTCCATAAGGTGGTTAACTCACGGCTTTATGTCCCATGAACATTTCCCACATAACTCCCGTATTTACTAGGCGCCTCAACCTTATGACACTTCCTTATGAAGGGCGTAGTGTACGCCGCACGTTGTAGACCACCAAACCAATACCCAAAGATAATCCCCCAGTTTGTGTTGATGTCCCGAATGTTTTTGGAAAACATATAACACGTTGTTGTGGCTTGGAAAGTCGAGCTCGGGGAACTTGCTAGCCTGGTGACCTTCGACGGTCGAGATATTGCATCTTGAGAGGAGGGGCAACCGTTGATCGTTGCACACCTTCGTTTTGGTAGCCTCGTAGTGAGGTCCAACAGGGTGGCACTGCTAGGGTGTGTTTAGACTTGGCATGAGGGGCCAAGGGTTTTCCATGGGCGTATGGAATGGCTAGGGACAAAGCGAGGGCGCTAGGCTTGGCATGACGTGACTAGCATGGCTAGGGCCAAGAAAAAGTGTGTTTGGCATGGCGCGGCTAGCTTGGCTAAGTTTGGTTTGGCTTAGCATGTGGGGACAAGGGTTTCCCATGGTCGTATGGCAAGGTTAGGGCCAAGGAAAGGGTGCTTGACTAGTCGTGACGTGACTAGCACGGCTAGGGCCAAGGCAAAGTGTGCCTGGCATGGCGCGGCTAGCTTGGCTAGGTTTGGTTTGGCTTGGAATGTGGGTCCAAGGGGTATCCATGGGCCCATGGCGTGACTATCTTGGGATAGGTACGGTTTTGGTTAGTCATTGGCGCATGGCGTGACTATCTTGGGCTTGGTGCGGTTTTGGAATGGCATGTGGGGCCAAGGGGTAGCCATGGGCGCATGGCGTGACTAGCTTGGGCTAGGCGCGTGACCAAGCTAGGGTTTTGGGCCAAAGATATTGAGGGGACCTTAGACGGCCAGGATTTTCTTCTGGGATTAAAGGGAAAACGTTGATTATTGCACGCCTTCATTTTAGTCGCCGCATGGGGAGGGCCATCATGGTGGCGCGACATAAGGGGCCATGGCAAGACGTGTTTGGCATGGCGCGGTTGGCGTGGCTAGCTTTGGCTAGGTGCGTGACCAAGCAAGGGTTTTGGGCCAAGGTCGTGAGGGGACCTTAGACGGCTAGGATTTGCTCCTAGGATTGAAGGGCAACCGTTGATTGTTGCACGCCTTCACTTTAGTAGCCGCATAGGGAGGGCCAGCATGGTGGCACGGCATGAGGGGCCATGGCGAGACGTGTTTGGCATGGCACAGTTAGCATGTCTAGCTTTGTCTAGGTACGTGACCAAGCTAGGGTTTTGGGACAAAGGTCGTGAGGGGACCTTAGACGGCCAGGATTTTCTCCTGGGATTGAAGGGCAACTGTTGATTGTTTCACGCCTTCACTTTAGTAGCCGCATGGGGAGGGCCAGCAAGGTGGCGCGGCATGAGGGGCCATGGCGAGACATGTTTGGCATGGCGCGGTTTGCGTGGCTAGGTTTGGCTAGGTGCGTGACCAATCTAGGGTTTTGGGCCAAAGGTCGTGAGGGGACCTTAGACGGCCAGGATTTGCTCCTAGGATTGAAGGGCAACCGTTTATTGTTGCACGCCTTCACTTTAGTAGCCGCATGGGGAAGGACAGTATGGTGGCGCGGCACGAGGGGCCATGTCGAGACGTGTTTGGCATGGCGTGGTCAGCGTGGATGGAATGATTTTCCATTGTCACATAGGTGCGGCTAGCATGGTTGTCATGCCTTGGCGCGGTTGGAGTGGCAGGCATGATTTGCCATTGGCACAGAGGTGCGGCTAGCATGGTTGGCATGCCTTGGCGCAGATGGTGTGGATTGCATGATTTTCCATTGGCACAGATGTGCGGCTAGCATGGTTGGCATGCCTTGGCGTGGTCGGTGTGGCTGACATGATTTTCCATTGGCACATAGGTGCGGCTAGCATGGTTGGCATGCCTTGGCGCGGTCGGTGTGGCTGGTTGATTTTCCATTGGCACAGAGGTGCGGCTAGTATGGTTGTCATTCCTTGGTGCGGTTGGTGTGGCTGCATGATTTTCCATTGGCACAGAGGTGTGGCTAGCATGCACTGCACCAAATCAGGAATTTTGTCATAGGATATAACTGTTACTTATTAAATTTGTAACGGGTATAGATTGTAACAAATAGGACGTTATTAATATTGTGATGGCTGTTTGTAACGGTGTTATCTGTGACAATATCCAGATACAGTCACATAAAAAAGCGCTACAATAATTAATAGCCACAATTGAAATAATTTTATGAATGCGACACGTGTAATATTTGTCACATTTATATTAATGGTTATAACTGTTATTCTCCAGCAACCACAATTTAGAATATGACACGTGTCCAAAAGAGCCACATTTACAGCAACGCTTATAACTGTTACTGAATACTTGATTGGTTTGGCGACACGTGTCTTTTTTGTCACGATTAAAGTGTCACGGTTAGTGTTGCCATTACTGCTGTTACAGTTACTCATAGGACACGTGTCTTCATTTGTCACGGCTTTTATAACGATTAAATCATGACTCTCAATTGTAACAACAGTAAGATGATGACGCTTGTTATTTTTACTTCACTATTTGTGTTACAGTTATAACCGTGACAATCAGTTACAATTAAAAAAAATGGGTAGCCCAGATCATTTTCATGGGCTTGGAGTTCCAGTTTACAAGCCTGTAATACAACTAAAACTAAGCCTGGAACACGGGCCTATAATTTCTTATTTTAGAAACTGCAGTTGCAAATGCAATCCATTCGCTTTCATCCTACAAACCCATTCAAATACTGCAATCCAGCACTTAACCAGACCTTTTTGATGTCTTTGCCATTGAAGTAGTAAATGAGATCAACATCTTTCACCATGTATACTTCATCCCATAAGACTGAAATCAAACAGAAGTAAGTTAGAAAAAGGGAGAAGGGTTACTTCAATTTCTTTAACTTGACACTATCAGTTCACACTCATTATGTTGGTTAAAAATTCACCAAGCATGGGAAGAGATCCCATGTAACTCATACACACTTGGTAACACCTATAGAGTAAAAGGAATATATTTAAGCACTTAACTATTATGTTCAAGTAACCAAGATATCAAGATAACTACATATCAACAATCTGTGTAACCACTCTACATCATTGCGTCAAATGCTATAAAAAGGAATACATATGATGATTTATAAGAGATCTTCTTCCATTCAAGTTCATGATAGTCGAAATGCAAAATGGAGTATATGTTGTATAACTTACCTGTAGAATGACACCAATTTCTAAAAGGAGAGAACCCAAAACGAAGCCACCACCAGAGACTATGAGACAACCAATTGTACCTTCCATTTGACACCATATTTTGATCTCAACCACATCACTCCTATCCATAAACATTATAAAACTGCATTACCAAATCAGCAACTCAAACATCTCAAAACAAACATTGCAGGGGTACAACACAGAATATTTGTAGTTGTTACCTTGATATGTTTCCTTTTTGACCGAGTGGGTATATCAGAACCAAGGAATCTGTAGTTATTTTTGATCGAGTTGGTATTTCAAAACCAAGGAGTAGTCTCATTCACTGCAAAAAAGAATTCACAAGAAAACAAAATGAATTCTAGCAAAAACTTAGATGCACATAAGAAATCCACTTCATGCTCAGGATAAATGGTAGGTCATATGCGCTGTCTAAAAAAACACAAATAACAAAAAAGGCCAGTGCAAGAACTACTCACAGCATTAACATCAATTTCTTTCAGTATGTCTCTTGATGTAGTGCACATCTCTACTCAGCTGGGTTCTGCCTTAAGCTTATCACTTGCTTTGCCTTTTCCTGGATCTCTACTCAGCTGGGTTCTGCCTTAAGCTTATCACTTGCTTTGCCTTTTCCTGGATCAAAAAACCAAGGCCCTTGTATGTATTAGATGAGCCGATTAAGAAATATCAGTGCACCTTTGTCTTAAATATATTCAATTGCAGCTTAACAAAGTCTTCTATGTCTCACTAAAACAGATGAAATTTAGGACAGAAAAAGCAAATTTAGTAAAACTTCTCAAGCATTTTTATCTGTGTTAAAAATTTGAACACACTCCACCGAAAAATGTGCATAAGTATTAAGATGCATTCAAAGTAGAAAGCAAATATGCACAGGTATGGTTAAGAGAGAAAGTCTAATAAGAGCCTAAAAACTATTCAACTATGATTGCACGCCGTAGTGGGATCGATGGTAGAAACTAGCAAGAATGTTCAAAATGATTAATCTGGGCAATAACCACCTGAAAAAACCCAAGGCTATGACCAAATCAACAAATAAAATAATTATGCTCCATCTTCCTGAAATTGAAAATGAATGACATCCCATGGAGAGTATGGCTATGATAACACCACAAAAATAAATGAGAATTTATATAGTAGAAAGGAAAAATAGATTCCAGAGAATGTAACCATCATGTATGAATTGTTGAGCCTAAACAGAAGCTCCTAAAAAAGGAACCAGAATGATAGCATATAAAATGCAGGAGAACACGAATATTTGTTGTACATAGACGCAGAAAAAAAATTACCTTGAATTTGCCTGCATGCCTATGGAAGAAAATGAGGGGCCTAGTATAAAATGGTTTCGGCCCATACAATTAACAGTATCCCACTACTTCCTGCAAACAAGAATCAATGTAATTAGTTTATGGTAAAACTTACCCAAGCAAGAGTAAAGAATATGCAATAATGTCCAACCTTACAGAACTCAAAACAAGCAACCAAGGTCATTCCGAAATGATAGTTAAGATAACTTCAAGCAACAATCCATGATTGTTTTACCTTCTCAATAGGAGGAAGATCAAAATAACTAGGACCTCCTATACTCAAGATCAGAACATCCATCTTGATTATCACAGCATAATTGAAGGTGTCTGTAAGATACCTGCAATAGGAAGAATAATATTTCTCTCTGCTCAAATCTCGCACAATAATAACATCTGAAAGCGATAATCTAAGATATCAAAAATCCACCAACCATCAAACGGGAATCATATGGAAAAATCTATTTAAAAAGTACAAAAATTAATACCTAGTTTTTGTGTCCGCACTTCTTCTTCCTGCAGTTGACAGCATAATATAAGGATGAATATAGGCATAACATCTGCAGTACAAATCAAATCAAGTCGCTTTGTATATCAAAATAACATCAAAACTTAAACATCAATGCATCCCACTATAATACTTTGAGCAGGTACATCACCAAAAATGAAAGCACTTCATATGCCAAATAGAAATATCAATTAAAGTGTACGCTCCACATACATGAGCATCGACCAAAGCCTTAGAAAATATAGACACATAACCGTCTATATCAAAAATGGGGTGACCAGTTCCAATATTAAAAATAAGTGAATGGTATTTGGCAAGCAACATATTAGCAACAAGTTTTGCTCTTTCATCCATTAAACAGACTAAATCCTTGAGCGTACAATCGCATAGACTTATTAGAACAAGTATCGACCTATATTTATTACTTCAATTATCACCATCCATGGTGAGAAACCAAAATTGTTATCTAAAAAGGAAATGCAACCGCATGATTCAGCACAAGTACATAGTAGTTGAATGACCCTAATAATTTAAGTATATAACTCAAAATTTAGGTTAGATTACATTTCAGAACTAAGTTAATTAGGTCCAATGATTTAGAGGTAAAACAAAACACTTAACCAACATGTCATGCTAAAAGACATCTACTTAGCAAGCTATTAGATATCATACTTATTTACAACCATGAAATTCTTTCTATACCAAACAAAAATGAAACCTTTGGTGATACAATTAATTGTAACAGTCCACTAAAGTATTCTCTTACGGATTTAAGTGGAAATGATATATTAGAAGACCTAGCTGCAAGGACATTCCATTTGATCCAAAAAAAAATAAAAAATACAAAGAACAATCATCAAATAAATAAAGGAATGTCGCTTAAGAAAATTGAAGGATTTGAAAGTACTCATTCACAAACGTTTATGTTGAAACCCAACATAGCCAGCAACTAAATCCAAGCTACTGCATAAGAGACATAAAATTGTCATTTCCAGTCTATGGAGCAACTTATTTACGGTTAGTTCGCAAGAGACAACAAAATGAACAACAACAAATACTAGGATTTCCTATCATCAAGTTCTCGGAGAAACCCCATCATCAAGAGAATTTAACCAATACTTTAAAGAAATAATATTTTTCACGTAGTAATCAGTGGACTAAAATTTCACTAAGCATAAATCAAAGCATATTAGATTAACTTTCCAATGAAAGGAAACTCATCGCTCTTGGTAAAACTAATGAACATAATAATAATGCTAAGACATGAGTAAAATATGTTTACCAATTTTCTCTTTGAGGCATTTTATCGATCAACTAGCCAACATGGGGCTGGTGGTTATGAGATAACATTTTTGCTGTAGTCCCAAGCTCTTTTATACCTTCTTTTTCTCCACAAATTCCAAACCCATACTTCCAAGTCACACCAAGACCCTCAAAGCATCGAAAACACACAACAATTCATGTTAATCCATTAACACAATCATGCAACTAGTCTAACTGGTATTGACCATTTGTAAACAATTAAGTTGCTAAAAGGGAAGCTTACATTTTCAATATATTTTTCCTTCCCTGAGAAATTTGAGATTCAACTAGAACCAAGCTTCCAAATACCCCAGGACTCTAAACATTCCAAATGCAAGCCATCTATTATCACCAGTAGCACAATACCATTCCCTCATCGCCAATAACACACACCAGCAGGACCACTCGGTCACCCCCACCAACAACCACCACTCACTATCCAATAAATAAACAACAAATATTCAGAGAAAATTTGCAATCTTTAAAACCACTATTTAATGAAATCAGCTGGGAACGAAGAGAAAAACTCATAAACAAATCAGAGTGACAATCAATTCATCCAATTGATTGATAATCAATTCATGCAGAGATATATATGCCGTAGTACGAAAACTTGAAAGGAAAACCCTAAAATCAAAATCTGAATCTGAGAATATAAGAAACCCCTTTTCATAACCGAAATTAAAATCTAGATACAGAAAACCCTGACTAAAAATTAAGTATTAGAAACATAACTTACATTTAGGGAGCTTATAGATGAGATTTACGGATTTCAACTCTTCAAACAAAAACAAAACCTTGTCGGATTTGTAGGAGATGAAAAACTCTATTTTTACTTCGACAACAGATTTTACGATGATTTTTCATCTCGATCTCATGATATTAATAGGATTTTAAGAGATTAGGTTTTTAGGTTAATGATTTTCTCTCTCTTTGATAACTTTATATAGAAAACCTAATAATAACCTCGAGTAACAAATGTTGAAGATATAGGGACACGATTTTTTGTTTGTGTATTTCGCACATGTAATGTAACTCTAGTGTGGTGGAGCTAAACAATCATTCCCTATGACACCAATTTAATTGGTCCACAAAAATATCTAATGGTTAACTTATTGCCATGTGTCAAAAAGAAAATTATTGAACGTTAGCAATGGTTAACTTCTTGCCATGTGTTAAAAAGAAAATTATTGAACGTTTCTAATGATTTTTAATGATGGGTGATGCATTTTATGATTTTCTAATTAACGTGTGATAGATATAGACCTGAGTTTCTTACTAGAACACCGCTACCACGGTGAAGAGGGCCGACCGAGAAAAAAAAGGAGGGGATCCCATTATTAACTTCGTCATGAGCAAGAGGAACACACAATTAGTAACTTCATCCCGATCCTACCATGACACCATTTGTTTACAAAATTGCTCCCATCACAAAAAGTGTGTGCATACTCATACAATTTCATCTAACGGTTGTATGCATACTTCAATAGGAAATAGGGTGACATCAATGCCCAAAAAGGACCGGATCAAAATCAAGTACACGTATACCCAAACATGTGTGTCCCATGGAAAGATACTTATGTTAATTTGGTGCAATCCAAACAACTCCATTTCCTCGGCTTTTCCGTCATTCTCTGCAAAATTGTTATTGTTATGAGAAAGTGATTCATGTGGGTGGCCCACCATCTCACCGCCTAAGAAGACTCAAGAAAGGTCGAGTTGATTTCCACCTCCTCTTCCCTGGGCAAGATAAGAATTATCTCTAATAAACTTAATCATTAAGGTTTAAATTATTGGAGACACATGTTAGTACACGTATCAATATGACTGCTTTTGGAGAGACTTTAAATATCCCATATTTGGTTCAATGTAACTTGTACTGATTAAGAAAAAAGAAGAACACTTGAGAAGAGATGATGCCTTTCATCATTTCTCTTCTTTTTCCTTCTCTTATAACTAGTGTTCTCTGAGTGCATAGTATAAACTAGTTAATTAATTGAGTAGTATTATATTACTACACAAGAAAGTTAGTAAATTAGTTAATTAGTTTTATTATTTTATAAAAAGTTATCAGCACGAATTGCTCTGTGGTGATCGGCGTTGGGCTGACGATACGGAAAAAGGATAATTCTCTTCAACTTTTGCATATTTAATTTAACTATTTCTAAGTAGTTTTATACATACAATTTTTATTATGTCTAACTTTGTTTTCCTATTTTGATTAGGAATTGTTAAAGAGAAAGTTAGACATATTACCGTGTTTTGTATGTGCTATTTGGAGCACAGAAAATTATACGGTATACGAAGAGATATCCAAAGGAGAGTTTTATTATTTTCCTCCTTAGCCAACCAACAGAAGGTTTTTCCGCGTCCTCTTGGACAGCGTAGAAAATAAAATTTTCCTTTTTTGGTACACCAATAATTTTTGGTGTTAACGGTTTTAATACCGACAGAGCAAGGAATTATTGCATCCTTGGGGAAAGCAAAATTTAATATTCCTTTGCTATAGTAATCTCCAGAATTTTAAAGTCGTTCCGCTTGAAGTCGAATGCGATGAAAATGAACAGGGTTAACACGGTTAGCCCAGTCTCTATCAGCGGTCTTTGAAATGAGCTGCAATTGATATTGAGGCAATTTCTTTTAAGAAATAAAGAATGTGTTCATATTTAAACTTTGATAAATTAATATTTCGTCGAGTATAATAGACGATATTGGAGATTTATCGGTATTATATTAGAACCGTTTCACCATTGATATTTGTTGAAAATAGTTCGGCTTGATTTTAGAGAAGATATATGCACCGTATATAATATAGTGGTGAGCAATAAGGAGAACTGCATATTTTGCGCCCTTATGTGTTCCTGCTAGTTTTACGGCGTGCATTATATGCACCTATTATATGCATCGGCAAGCTCTAAAGAGCTAGTGCTTAATTTGCACTTTGTATATGTTGTATCAACAACACCGAGTGCTGCAAATGTTAACTGCGCCTCGTAGATATACAAACGTCGAGTAATAATGAGTGTTACATTTTTGTAAATGATATTTAGATTTAATATCATGTCTTCTCATCGCCTGAGCTATTACCTAAAATCTTGAATTTGGTGAATTGAATTTGCAACAGTACCCATGCAAATAAGTTTATATTTGGCAAAGAAGGAAAATACAATTGTGGTAGGCATATTTTTTTAATATGGGAACCACAATAGTTCTCGGGTTTAAGAACCTGATGAGAAGTGGAGAAATACGGGACGGTAGCATAATTAATTGGTTTGAATAAGCCGTCTTTGAGCCTGGAAAATCTCTTCTATCGTTTTGACATAAAAGACACAGTACATGCACCTGGAGTGCTGTTCATTGTTTTAAATATCTATCGGTCGTCTTGGCAGGACTGGAAATAATATTGAGATAGTGTCTATGGTAACATAATTCCTTTACAGTTTACTGTTGATTTTACATGGAAATGTAAATTCTTTAAAATTATTCCAGATGGACAGTAAACGAGAGAGGAAACCTGATCAGTTACCTCTCTTGGGATGCGTGTTATTATTACTTTATGCACCCAGTTTCTCCCTTAATAGGTAGAGTAATGCGGAATTGGATGTTCTGTTGATGAGACATTCCCTCCTAAGGATCAGGGGGAGAATCATCGACGATATTGGTTAATTCCAATTGTGTCTCATCTAAATTATCACACCGAGAAATGCCTAAGGTGTTGGAGATTACTCTGTTGCTAGATTTAGCAAGAGTACGCTTGTTTGATTCGGCATATATTAAAATCCTTGCAAGGCATGCCATGTAATCGCAGCGATTATTTCGTCTGGAAATATGCTTGGAAGCATAGACGAAAAACCTCTTGTACGAGGTATGCCAATCTAATCAGATAACGTCCATATTTTCTTTGAGTGATGAGTTGATATCTCTCCTGACGAGGAGCACATCCATAAAAGGTGCGTTGATATCTCATGGCGAGGAATATCCGCATATTGAAATTTGGTACCAATGGATTATGAAATCCTCATACTCTGGAGAATGATGTAAGATCGTTTATTTACTGATTAATAACTTGGTTGTCGATAATGTTCAGAGTAGCTACTGAAATCATTGTGGATAGATATCCCCTTTGCAAAGGAATTATCGACAAAGTTCATATAATTGGAAGATATAGATCTCATTCCATATTGAGTTGTTCTCTCACTTGTATTTGTTTTTTGGGACCTCAGTCCTAGCATCCACGAACTTTAGTTCGAAATTTGATGCTTATAAGAAAGTGTAATGAGAGAATTAAAGTCGCTTGTTATATAGCGATAACCTTGACAACGAGTTTCCACGGACACTAACCAGGTTCATGGGAGTATGGTATGGTAGTCATAAATGACTCAACATATCACCTGGATGGTAACCGTGTATCTATACTCGTATAGATTTTAAAAGAAACTCTTGTTTGCCAATCATTGATGTTGTATCATCCTAGTGATGTCTTTGGACATTGATGTTCTTGTGCATTTTGAACTTATTACTCATGAAACCATTGTCATGTTTTCTGTTTGAGACATGCTATATTCCACTGCTGTTACTATTCTACTACAAGATTTGCAAATTTGATGAGAAAGTCTTCCCACCGTTTGGGGGAGGAAAGGCTGTCGCCTGAAAAACGGCGTGAAGTATCCTGGTTTGAACAAAGATAAACCAGGACGCATCTCATCTGAATGTTTTCAGCAATGAAAGACATGCAAAAGATTTGATATCTTCAGGAATTGCAAATCAAGTTGCTTCATGAGAAGCTGTGTATGTAGTAGTAAGTGTGTCATTTAAAACACACCTTGAGCATGGATGACTAGTTGATTTAAAATATTTTGCACCTCCTGAAAGGAAAAGCCATTCACAATCATTGAAATATAGTGCTCTCAAAGATACTATTAGTGGAAGATCTAATTTCTCTACCTATAGTTCTCTTAATAAGAGAATGTCTCTACAAAGGCCGTGGAACCTCAAAATGAGAGGATTTCCTTAAGGCATGCATGAAATAGAGAAATTTGTGATCGTAATCCAATGATTGTTGATGACATAGTCAAAGTATCCACTGATACTGCGATAGATGATGTTGGTATTGAACCACTCTCTATAGGAATGTCATCAAAGGAATGATAGGTTAAAATTGAAAGGAGAGATTCAGACAGAATAATAATTTCTCATAAAAATGCATGGTTTTGGTACTGCAACAAGAACACTCGATAACATGAGCTACTCTTGGCCACAAACATGTGTTTGCAGTTCCAACACCCGATAATGTAACCCCAAGTGGCTACAGGTGGGTGTATGTGCATAGTGGGACAAATAAAGTCAGCTAATGGCACAAAGTCTTTTACAGGAACCTGAAATGGATTTCTCTGTAACATATTCCCTATTATGGATGCAACTACCTCTTTGGTATTTGTCTGGCAGTCTTTTAAGGACTCGACGTGCATCTAAAGAATGTGGTTATTGTGAATCTGTGTGAAAACATGATACAAATAACCGTAGACAAATTCCTGAAGGTTTTCACCTATCAGTATAATTACCATGTCACATGCATTTGCCATATAAAGACGAACATAATCAATCGTCTAAGTGAATGCTTATTATCCAGGGATATGAGAACCATCTTATGTGCTCATAAACCATATTATCCAGGGATATGGAACTTCTGAAAAATTCTCCAAAGCACAAAAATGCTTAAAGCGGGAGTTAGAGATGTACTCTCGGTAAAACAAGGTCTCAATATGTTGTTTGAGCATTGTAAATGGAAGTCCATTAATTTCGTCAACCTTAAGGGTTTAGACATGTTTAAATGGATAAGCTGACATGGTTTCAGTTCTTCGATCTCTTACAAGATTGATCGATTTGCATCTCAACAATAGAGATGTATCACTCTGTGGTTCGTATTACACAAATATGTGTAAATGGTATATTAGCTGAAATATGATATAGATACCTGATATTGGGTTTGTAGTAAACATGTAAGTCTGTCTCTGCCCAGCATGTAAGTCTGTCTCTTCACAGCACCAATATCGAGACATTGTTCTGAACAAACTCTCTCCTCATCTTCGTGGTTTGTTAAAGCAGCTAAAATATTTTCCTAGCTGAAGTCTAGTTGTAGAGGATACTTGTTTATCCTCCAATCGATTATGATTGTTCAGACAAAGTTAGTGGAGAATATATAAAAGCTGGCACAACCAAATGATCATTAAGAAATTACACAAAAGGAAAATCAGACTGGTTTTCTCAACTAAAGGAAGCTGGAGCTGCTGAAGACTTTAAAGGGTGGTTCAGAACTCTAAGCAGTACTACCGGGCATAATCATCAACCGAGAAGACTTCTTATGAGGGGGAGTAAAGCCATGGAAGACTATGGATATGAGCATATTGGACATTACGTCGTGTACTCTTTTCCTTAGTCAAGGTTTTGTCCCACTGGGTTTTCCTAGTCAAGGTTTTTAATGAGGCATGCGAGTCCAATGATATCTGCAGTTCGACATGTTGTACTCTTTTTCCTTCGTCTTGGTTTTTATCCCTCTGGATTTTTTCCGGGCAAGGTTTTAACGAGGCAACATCTGCGGATTTATCATGGTTCTGAGAACTCATATTTTTCTACGTTCAGGTTTTGTCCCTCTGGATTTTCCTGACGAGGTTTTTGATGAGATAACAATCTTAGAACGGTGATCACCATCTAACGAGATGTATATCCATAGAGGTTCTTGATAGGCGATATCAAATAATCGCATTTATATTCTGGTTCAGGAACTCAGGTTTTGTCCTAAAATGGTTTTCCTGATGCGAATTTTGACGGAAGTCATGGCAATGACCAATCTCACTCCAAGTTCCAGGTTTTCCCTAAATGGTTTTCCCGACACGGTTTCGTCGACGGAGAAAATTCATGACGCCCATCATTAGTTTAAAGCTACCAATGGTGTACTCTTTTTTTTTTCTTCGACCAATTTTTGTCCCAGTTGGATTTTTCTGGCAAAGTTTTAGCGAGGCAACGACCTTAGAATGGTGGTCCAAGGGGGAGTGTTATGAGAAAGTGATTCATGTGGGTGGCCCACCATCTCACCGCCTAAGAAGACTCAAGAAAGGTCGAGTTGATTTCCACCTCCTCTTCCCTGGGCAAGATAAGAATTATCTCTAATAAACTTAATCATTAAGGTTTAAATTATTGGAGACACATGTTAGTACACATATCAATATGACTGCTTTTGGAGAGACTTTAAATATCCCATATTTGGTTCAATGTAACTTGTACTGATTAAGAAAAAAGAAGAACACTTGAGAAGAGATGATGCCTTTCATCATTTCTCTTCTTTTTCCTTCTCTTATAACTAGTGTTCTCTGAGTGCATAGTATAAACTAGTTAATTAATTGAGTAGTATTATATTACTACACAAGAAAGTTAGTAAATTAGTTAATTAGTTTTATTATTTTATAAAAGTTATTGATTTTTTTTTCATTTTCTTTTTCCTTGGTTTATGAGTGTTCACAATATCAAAAAATTAGATCTATATCGATTAATGTATTAGGATAATAATCTAACATCATAGATGGTAATTTCTGTAAGTATATCTTTACTATGAAAAATCAATTTCCGAAAGGATTTCTCGTCAAGATTTTGGTAACCAGAGATTTGATATGATTATACTTAAAATTTCCAACCGCAGATTTAGAAAATGAGAAAACGAATCACCGGTAAAAAATAAGTTGGATTCAATATAGAAGTTTTGAAGGGTCTGGGTTTCGAATTCAGATCCAAAAAAGGAGAAAACTCATTCACCGGTGGTGGTGCTCGCGCTGGTGTTGGTTGTGGTGGTCACAGATTATATATTCGATTGGAATTAGAAGTTGATTGTTTTTTTATTTCATTAGTAATCAATGGTGTATTCTATGGGATTGGATCACGCAATTGTGGTGGTTTTTGGTAGTGGTTACGGTGGTGGTGTTGGTGGTGAAGAAATAAATAATTGTGTATGATGTTGGTGGTGAAAGAATGAAAGAGAGCATCCATTAGTGGTTGATTCAAAATTTCGGTTCAAAAATATGGAAGGTTACAAATCAGTGGTGGGAGACGGTTATGTTCACGGCGGTGATGAGTTTTCTGCCCGAAAAAACTGAGTTGAAAATCAAGGAAGCAAAATTGAGTTTTAAGAACACGGGATATGGTGGCGTAGCAGACTTTGTAGAGGTGCTATCGTTAGTGTTGGTGGTGGTGGTGGCGGCGAATATGATGGAGTCTCTGATTATGATTAGGGTATAGACAATTTGATTATTACGATATGCATATTTTACGGTGTTTCTGGTGGCGTAGGAGGCATCCTAGCGATGATGGTGGCGATGGTTGTGCTTGATCTTGTGAAGTGGTGGTGCTCTGTGTCTTTGCTGGTGATTGTGGTGTAGATCTAGTAGCGGTTGTGGTTCTGGTGGCGGTGGTGCGGCAAGGAGGAGGAAGTGTTGTGGTTGCGGTGTTGGTGGTGTTGTTGTGTGGCGGTGGTAGAAGTGAGTACGGTGTTTCTGTTATGATGGTGATGGCGGCGGTGGTAGAGGTAACGGATGGCGGCGATGGTGCTGTTGGTGTCGATCTGTGGCTGGTTTGGTGACGATGGGATTATGAAGAAAACATATATATAAGAGAAGGAGATACGGTCCCACTTTTCATAAGGGAGATAATTGTCTTTTTTTTTTGTACATGGAGGGATATTTCCGTCCAATGAAAAATTAACCAAAAAAAAATTCCACATGGAATCAAATCTTTTTTATCAAATTTAAAAAAATTCGTTAGGTTTCGATTGACAACAAAGTGGCCATAAAAGGGACTCCCTCCCTACGGGCCCTTCGGGCCCTCGGGTCGGTCGGCCCAATTAGGATGAACTGAAGACGAAACATCTGAGAATTGAAAATCACTGGCTCAAAGATTACTAGAGTTCAACCGGAGTTTCTCGTTCGGATGATCTGAAGACGAAATATATCATAATTGAAAATCACGGGTTCAAAGATTACTAGAGTTGGACCTGAGTCTCTCGTTTGGATAAACTTGAGAAGAAATATACCAGTTTCGAACATCCCAGGTTCACAGATTACTAGATTTAGACCTGAGTCTCTTGTTTGGATGAACTTGAGAAAAATATATCAGACTTGAACATTCCAGGTTCAAAGATTATTAGAGTTAGACCTGAGTCTCTCATTTGGATGAACTTGAGAATAAATATATCCGTTTCGAACATCGCATGTTCAAAGATTACTAGAGTTAGACCTGAGTCTCTCGTTTGGATGAACTTGAGAAGAAATATATCAGAATTGAACATTCCAGGTTCAAATATTACTAGATTTAGGCCTGAGTCTCTCGTTTGGAAGAACTGGAGAAGAAATAGATTAGTTTCGAACATCGCAGGTTCACAGATTACTAGTGTTAGACCTGAGTCTCTTATTTGGATGAACTTGAGAAGAAATATATCAGTTTAGAACATCTCGGGATCACAGACTACGAGAGTTAGACCTGAGTCTCTCATTTGGATGAACTTGAGAAGAAATATATCAGACTTGAACAATCCAGGTTCAAAGATTACTAGAGTTAGACCTGAGTATCTCATTTGGATGAACTTGAGAAGAAATATATCTGTTCCGAGCATCGCATGTTCAAAGATTACTAGAGTTAGACTTGAGTATCTTGTTTGGATGAACTTGAGAAAAAATATATCAGACTTGAACAATCCAGATTCAAAGATTACTAGAGTTAGACCTGAGTATCTCATTTGGATGAACTTGAGAAGAAATATATCCGTTAGAACATCGCATGTTCACATATCACTAGAGTTCGACCCGATTCTCTCGTTTGGATGAACTTGAGAAGAAATATATCTGAATTGAACATTCTAGGTTCAAAGATTACTCGAGTTAGAACTGAGTCTCTCGTTTGGATGAACTTGATAAGAGTCTCTTGTTTGGATGAACTTAAGAAAAAATATATCAGACTTGAACAATCCAGATTCAAAGATTACTAGAGTTAGACCTGAGTATCTCATTTGGATGAACTTGAGAAGAAATATATCCGTTCCGAACATCGCATGTTCACATATCACTAGAGTTCGACCCGAGTCTCTCGTTTGGATGAACTTGAGAAGAAATATATCTGAATTGAACATTCTAGGTTCAAAGATTACTCGAGTTAGAACTGAGTCTCTCGTTTAGATGAACTTGAGAAGAAATATATATCAGTTTCGAACATCGCATGTTCACATATCACTAGAGTTCGACCCGAGTCTCTAGTTTGGATGAACTTGAGAAGATATATATCAGAATTGAATATTCCAGGTTCAAAGATTACTAGAGTTATACCTAAGTCTCTCGTTTAGATGAACTTGAGAAGAAATATACCAGTTTCGAACATCGCAGGTTCACAGATTACTAGAGTTAGACCTGAGTCTCTTATTTGGATGAACTTGAGAAAAAATATATCCGACTTGAACATTCCAGGTTCAAAGATTACTAGAGTTAGACCTGAGTCTTCAGTTCGGATGAATTGAAAACAAAATATATCTAAATTGAACAACACAAGTTCAAAGATTACTAGAGTTAGACCTGAATTCCTCTTTCGGATGAACTAAAGACGAAATATATCAAAATTGAATAGGACATGTTCAAATATTACTATAGTTAGACCCGAGTCTTCCGTTCGGATGAACTGAAGACGAAATATATCAGAATTGAACATCACGGGTTCAAATATTACTAGAGTTAGACCTGAATTCCTCTTTCGGATGAACTGAAGACGAAATATATCACAATTGAACAGCACAGGTTCAAAGATTACTAGAGTTAGACCCGAGTCTTCGTTTCGGATGAACTGAATACGAAATATATCAGAATTGAACAACACAGGTTCAAATATTACTAGATTTAGACCCGAGTCTTCAGTTCGGATTAACTGAAGACGAATTATATCATAATTGAACAACACGGGTTCAAAGATTACTAGAGTTACACCTGAATTCCTCTTTCGGATGAACTGAAGACGAAAAATATCAGAATTGAAAATCACATGTTCAAAGATTACTAGAGTTAGACCCGAGTCTATTATTCGGATGAAATCAAGACGAAATATATCAGAATTGAACATCACAGGTTCAAAGATTACTAGAGTTAGACCCGATTCTTCAGTTAGGATGAACTGAAGACGAATTACATCAGAATTGAATAGCATAGGTTCAAAGATTACTAGAGTTAGACCTGAATTCCTCTTTCGGATGAACTGAAGATGAAATATATCAGAATTGAACATCACAGGTTCAAAGATTACTAGAGTTAGACCCAAGTCTATTATTCGGATGAACTCAAGAAGAAATATATCAGAATTGAATATCACAGGTTCAAACATTACTAGAGTTAGACCCGAGTCTTCATTTCGGATGAACTGAAGATGAAATATATTAGAATTGAACATCACAGGTTCAAAGATTATTAGAGTTAGACCTGAGTCCATTATTCGGTAGAACTAAAGACAAAATATATCATAATTGAACAACAAAATTTCAAAGATTACTAGAGTTAGACTTGAGTCTTCATTTCGGATGAATTAAAGACGAAATATATCAGAATTGAACATCACGGGTTCAAAGATTACTAGAGTTGGACCTAAGTCTCTCGTTTGGATGAACTTGAGAATAAATATACCAGTTTCGAACATCGCAGGTTCAAAGATTACTAGAGTTAGACCTAAGTCTCTTGTTTGTATGAACTTGAGAAAAAATTTATCAGACTTGAACATTCCAGGTTCAAAGATTATTAGAGTTAGACATGAGTCTCTCATTTGGATGAACTTGAGAAGAAATATATCCATTTCGAACATCGCATGTTCAAAGATTACTAGAGTTAGGCCTGAGTCTCTTGTTTGGATGAACTTGAGAAGATATATATCAGAATTGAACATTCCAGGTTCAAAGATTACTAGAGTTAGACCTGAGTCTCTCGTTTGGATGAACTAAAGAATAAATATATTAGTTTCGAACATCGCAGGTTCACAAATTACTAGTGTTAGACCTGAGTCTCTCGTTTGGATGAACTTGAGAAGAAATATATCAATTTCGAACATCTCGGGATCACAGATTACTAGATTTAGACCTGTGTCTCTTGTTTAAATGAACTTGAGAAATAATATATCAGGCTTGAACATTCCAGGTTCAAAGATTATTAGATTTAGACCCGAGTCTCTCATTTGGATGAACTTGAGAAGAAATATATCCGTTTCAAACATCGCATGTTTAAAGATTACTAGAGTTAGACCTGAGTCTATCGTTTGGATGAACTTGAGAAGAAATACATCAGAATTGAACATTCCAGGTTCAAAGATTACTCGAGTTAGAACTGAGTCTCTCATTTGGATGAACTTGAGAAGAAATACATATCAGTTTTGAACATCGCATGTTCACATATTACTAGAGTTAGACCCGAGTCTCTCGTTTGGATGAACTTGAGAACAAATATATCAGAATTGAACATTCCAATTTCAAAGATTACTAGAATTAGACCTGAGTCTCTCGTTTGGATGAACTTGAGAAGAAATATACCAGTTTCGAACATCGTAGGTTCACAGATTACTAGAGTTAGACCCGAGTCTTTTGTTTGGATGAACTTGAGGAAAAATATATCAGATTTGAACATTCCAGGTTCAAAGATTACTAGAGTTAGACCCGAGTCTTCAGTTCAGATGAATTGAAAACAAAATATATCTGAATTGAACATCACAGGTTCAAAGATTACTAGAGTTAGACCTGAATTCCTCTTTCGGATGAACTGAAGACGAAATATATATTAGAATTGAACATCACATGTTCAAAGATTACTAGAGTTAGACCTGAATTCCTCTTTCGGATGAACTGAAGATGAAATATATCAGAATTGAACAACACAGGTTTAAAGATTACTAGAGTTAGACCCGAGTCTTCATTTCGGATGAACTGAAGACGAAATATATCATAATTGAACATCACAGGTTCAAAGATTACTAGAGTTAGGCCCGAGTCTTCAGTTAGGATGAACTGAAGATGAATTATATCATAATTGAACAGCACAGGTTCAAATATTACTAGAGTTAGACCTGAATTCCTCTTTCGGATGAACTTAAGATGAAATATATCCGAATTGAACATCACAGGTTCAAAGATTACTAGAGTTAGACCCGAGTCTATTATTCGGATGAACTCAAGACGAAATATATCATAATTGAATATCACAGGTTCAAAAATTACTAGAGTTAGACCTGAGTCTTCATTTCGGATGAACTGATGACGAAATATATCATAATTGAACATCACAGGTTCAAAGATTACTAGAGTCAGACCCAAGTCTATTATTCGGAAGGACTGGAGACGAAATATATCAGAATTGAACAACACAGGTTCGTAGATTACTAGAGTTAGACCTGAGTCTTCATTTCGGATGAACTGAAGACGAAATATATCAGAATTGAACATCACGTGTTCAAAGATTACTAGAGTTAGACCTGAATTCCTCTTTCGGATGAACTGAAGACGAAATATATCACAATTGAACAACACAGGTTCAAAGATTACTAGAGTTAGACCCGAGTCTTCGTTTCGGATGAACTAAAGATGAAATATATCAGAATTGAACAACACATGTTCAAAGATTACTAGAGTTAGACCCGAGTCTTCATTCTTGATTAACTGAAGACGAATTATATCATAATTGAACAGCACAGGTTCAAAGATTACTAGAGTTTGACCTGAATTCCTCTTTCGGATGAACTGAAGATGAAATATATCAGAATTGAACAACACAGGTTCAAAGATTACTAGAGTTAGACCCGAGTCTTCATTTCGGATGAACTGAAGATGAAATATATCAGAATTGAACATCACAGGTTCAAAGATTTCTAGAGTTAGACCCGAGTCTATTATTCGGATGAACTCAAGACGAAATATATCAGAATTGAATATCACAGGTTCAAACATTACTAGAGTTAGACCTGAGTCTTCATTTCGGATGAACTGAGGACGAAATATATCATAATTGAACATCACAGGTTCAAAGATTGCTAGAGTTAGACCCGAGTCTATTATTCGGAAGGACTGGAGACGAAATATATCAGAATTGAATAACATAGGTTCAAAGATTACTAGAGTTAGACCTCAGTCTTCATTTCGGATGAACTAAAGATGAAATATATCAGAATTGAACATCACGGGTTCAAAGATTACTAGATTTAGACCTGAATTCCTCTTTCGGATGGACTGAAGACGAAATATATCACAATTGAACAACACAGGTTCAAATCACTACAAGAAAAATGGACTTTAGCGACTAGCAGGATTCAGTTGGTACAAGGCCGTTTTGAGTGGTTGGAGCTATATAACAACTGACATGGCAACCGATATGCTCTGTGGTTGAAGCCTTATTTGCTAATGATTTGTACCAACCATGTTGCTGGAACAGATATTTGCCGACTACAATGAAGCGACTCAACTTTTTGTTGTCACAATTTTTCGGTAACTACTCACTGTCGTTGGTAGAACTCATAAAACATTTGTTGCTAAAATAGTTGACCTACAAAAAAAATTGTTCTGATGACTTAAAACACTGTTGTTAGAGGTGGCCAATTATAAAATGATGTTGGCTTCTAAAGGATTTAACCCACTTATTTTTAGTTGCTATACATGTTTGGTATTGTGGGAGAAGGATTTTAGACACCAAAAGTTCTGAGGGTTAAGAGTTGTATCCACTTAAAATTAGTTAGTTAACGGGTTCAACCATTAAATACCTGGTTGGTTATGATTTGGTTAAATGCTTTAGGCACTGAAATTTCAGCTGCTCAAGGATTTCAGGCACAAGATAGTGGGTAGAGTTTTATAGGCATCATATTTTCAGTTAGTGGAGCTACGATTCTCACCGTGAAAGGGATTAAGCCACTACAGTTGAGTTGCTTAAGTGTTCTTTCACTACCAGTTAAGATGCTAAGGTGTTGGTGAAGCATATTTATAAATATGATTCGGTAATAAAACAAAGATGCAAAACAAATTCATAAATTCTTTTATTCATGAACTCAATCATTCAATCACAACAATTATAACAGATACATACAATTTTAAATTACAAAAACATTTAGTCATTAGGCTTTAGACAAGCACTGAGAAAGTTAACCTGCATTGCACCTTATGGACATTTTGTATAGACTGCACACACTTCAAAATTGGTCACTCAAATGATCTGTAGCCGCACCAATCAAAAATTTCAGCTTGAACCATGGCTTAATCCTCTAGAAAAGCATGAATCTTCTTGTTGATCTTCTTTAGACCTCCAACATCCATGTATACTCCAGACTGATCTTCTGAGCCTGTAATCCGAAGTAGCAAAGTATTATAGCAAACAACTTGTTTAGTTTTCATGAATATACCAGATATCACCCTGAACTGCTACCATATAAACCCGCCATCATAAAATATCTTGACCAACAGAATCTACTAAGACTATTCACATTAACTTAAGGGTTTAATAATTTGTATACATTCCATGAGAAGATGATGTTTAGCTTTAATGCAGGATTACTATGAAATTTTTAGCAATAATGAAACAACATTAGTGCAAACATACTCAGAAACACGGCAGAATGTAGACTCGTAATGGAGAAAACATAACGGATTTTATACTAACAATGTCGAATTGCCTTTTCAGACTAAACAAGTAATGTTTCAGAATAAGTAAAAGAAAATAGTTGACGCCATATTAAATAAGATTCAAGTAATATCATATATACTTTTAGTATTAAGCAGGGTAACTCAAATATTTACTTGGCATTAGGATCCTTGCTATCCAAAATGTAACTAATACAAGAACACATGCCAACCTGAAAAACTAAAGCCATGAGAATTTCGACATCAATAAAACCTTAATAATAATCCACGAGTATCAAACACTATCCAGGGGTACAAGCAAGCAGACTAACCACAAAGCACTAGACGACTCTTTAAAAGACCAGAACATTATTTAAAAAAAAAATGTCCAACTGGATTTCCAGAGTAACCAAGTTGTGAAAATCAAGTAAAAGAAAACAGTTCATGCTACACAAAACAAGATTAAGTACTACCATGTATACTTTTCAATTTGGCTTAAGATTTTGCATTTTCAGCATTAAGAAGGACTCAAATTGTAAACTAGTAGTAGGATCTTGTTACCTTTGATGCAACTAATAAAAGCACATTGGGTAAAGCTCACGAGAATGTAGACAGCACTAAGAACCTTAATAATAAAATATAGAGAAATCCAGCAGATAAACACAAATAACTAACAGGATAGCAAAAGTGGGTTACATATTAGCTTTAGGAGCAAGACTAGACACTAAAATAGTAGTAGAACACTAGCATTTCCAACTTTATTCTCTTCAAAGACACTAGATAGTTTGTTCTGCAACGGAACAAAGTAGTAAGAGAACATACTAAACAAATCTAGTTTTGTACTAATCAACGAAAGTAGTAATAGAATTTTAGTGCATACCACTCCAAGCAAGAGTTAATAATCATGATAGCAGAAACTTAACAGTGGACAGATAATTTCAGGACCTTACTCTCTTATTGATGGTATTTATCAATGATGTTGTAGTAGTAAAAGGTTCGTGAGACTTGTGAAAGCAAAGAATTTTAGATTTAATAAAACTAAGATAAGATAAAAATATATATATACAAAATTGTCACAGGATGAAGAGACACTAGGACGCAGGATTTCACTACTTTTCATATTCTTGTGGTTCAGTCATTAACTCTATACAATATAGCTCAAACAAAAGAAGTTGTGACTCTAATTCTTTGCCAACAATAGATTTCATAAAACATTATATGTAAGTCGTAAGCATGACGTATCAAAAGTAATTAAAACCAAGCATGCGACATCAAACAAAATAACAAATAATTAATAGAAATCATAAAACAATTAAATCTATGCAAAAAGTCATATAAAGAATTATTTCATTTACCAAAATCATGAAAAGTTGCTTCCTCCATTGTCCCACTGATGGGGTCTAGCTGCGCATATTAATCATGGTCTCAAAATATGTGTTTGTTGCTCAAAAGATGATTAAAAGAGGGAAAAGTAATAAAACAGACTGTTTGCAACAGTTTACTGACGTTACAAAGCAACTGTTAATAACTGTTACAGAAAAGTCACTGTTTCTGTGTTACAATTTGAGACGCTGTTCTTCTGAAGTGTTACAAATCTGCAACGTTGTTCTTCCTTGCAACGCTTGTTCTTCAGCAGCAGCAGCAGAAAAACGCTGCTCCCTGTAACTCCTTCTGTTGATCTCTGTAGTGTTCTAGAATGCTCTCAAACTCCTCCAAACTATACCCCCCCTATTCTATGACTCTAAAAGGCCCTTTTTATACCCATTATCACCATCGAATCTCGTCATTCAGTTCAGAAAATCTTCTCATTACTCCTTTATTCTCATGGCAATATTTTCCATATTTTTGATCTTCCACGCGTTATCAGATGTCAAACATCCCTTATTTATCTTCTACACGCTCCTGGTTGTTTCTCGAGTCATCAAACATGTTTATAACACGTTCAAATCTCTCCAAACTCGTGAATATCTCTCCCATGCACGGACTGCCCTGTTTTGAACTCATGGATTATCTAGCCAAATCTAACGGAAACCAACGACCATACCATGCCTGTTAGACTGATTCACGTCATCCCATGAAATTTCAGCAATTGAATCTCCCTCTAACCCAATCGAATTCTGATCGAAATTCTGCCAGAAGTAGAGTTTGTTTTCCCGCCAAATTAATTTTCAAACGAAGGAGATGAGGTTGCCCCTTATCCAGCTGCTTGGGTGTGAATATCCTGTGGGTGCCCCTTAGTAATTGGGTTACCCCTTATCCAAATTGGGAGTCCGAATAGCAAATGTCCTCCGGGGGGTGTTCCGAGCAACTTTTCGAGCCGAATTTTCCAACAATCTTTATTTCCAAAAAATACCTACAAACACACAAAACACTATAATAAGGACAAAAACGAGTACTAACAATACAAAATATTGAGGACAAATTACACACATAAATGTGTCTATCACTTATAAACCCAAATTCATCCCAAGGGATTTAATCTCTTATAAACCCAAATTCATACAACTGCTTCAGCAACTAGCTCAACAAACTTCTGCGCCTGACGAGAAACCTATACATAGATATTCACACCTGTTGCAAGCCCAGTGAAAAAACCAATGGCATAGAAGCTCTACTACATGACATTTAATATATGTCTCAAAAAGTCCCATAATAACCGAGAAATACTAGAAGGATAACCATAGGAAAACTAGTATACAAAGCCAATTGTGTGAAAGAAGACAAACAAACTCCAAGTACTACTATACCAGTAGAAAAAAAACAACAACACAGAAACTCGAATCATGGGAGCAACCATACATTCTATCATGTGTCTCAGAATGTCTCGCGGCAACCTATAAATACTAAAAGCTAACATAATAAAAATCAAATACAAAAACTAAGTCAATTACTAAAATTAAGTCAAATCAGAAAATGCATTCCACCAAAATTTAACATCCTAGTCCATAAAACTAAGTCAAATCAGTTGTGGTACTCCGCAAAAGTTTCATCAAGCACACGATTATTTAGCAAACAAATTTTCTAAAAGCTTAAACATACAACAAGAAGAACCATTAGATAGCTTCAAGAAGGAAAGGAATGGACAGCTTCAAGAAGGAAAAGAAAAAAGGAAAATCCAAACAGAAATACAAACCACTAAGATCCTGAGTCGCTGCTGGAGCCACTAGAACTGCTGCATTTACTACTTATATGTGTTGAATATTTATCAATCTTCACGGGAGGCAAAATGATGCAGGAAGGTCATTCCCACCAATATGAACATCCTCATCCACCAGATCATTACCTGTTTAAAAAATCGATTAGACAATACAATAACAACAAAAAAAAAATACTGGGGAGGCTTGAATAAATTGAAACTATCCTTTGCTTGGTTGCGCAAATAAAACCCATTCCCAGACACCCTCATATTCTTCACCCAAAAAATGTAAGGATTACCGATATGGATTTTAACTGGAATTCATGGGTCAAATAAAACAAAATTACCTCTATAATGCAAGGAACAACTTTTCTTTAAATAAAACAGAATTACCTTCATATTCTGCATGTAGTCATCTACAAGCTGTCATCAGTAGAAAGTGGTGAGAAATTGCTTCCACTAGATGTTTGATCAACACATGAACCTGTTCCATCAGCTTCAACTGAAACAACGTTTTGAGTTTTCTAACCCTGCAATACCCCAATCAGACGGAGAAAAAAATCAAAAACAAAATCCCTAAATCTCACCAACAAAATCACAACAAACCCAAATCATAACTGCATCAGTTGGCTCCAAATAAAGCTTGTAAATCAAAGACTATTTGTTGAAATGAGAAGAGAATATGATTCTCTTGAGCATGCCTCAACCCACATATTATAATCCACAGCTTCTGCATTGATAATGTTCTCAATTGCTGTACTTAACAACAAAAACACAAATATAGGGTTCAGAATATACCCGAACTTTTCAACATACATAAACCATAATTTCACAACAACAGAAATTGATGAAATAAACTGATTTTTAAACAGATTAAGAACTCCAGATAAAACCCCACAAAGTATACTAATCAAATTACAACATGCATATGAACAAAAGGCAGTTTAAATCCAAGATTTTTATTTACCAATAAATGAATATCTGCAAAAGAGGGAGAGAGTATGAGAAAAAATGAGCTTCAATTTTGTGTATAGGAGAATCGTTTTGCTGCTCCTGCACAGTAAATCAAAGGGTATGAGTTTAAATCTTAATTAAAAACTAATCAACCAGAAATAATCAAACAAATAAAATCATCCAGAATGGAACTTAGGAGAAAAATAGGGTACCTCCGAATGGGTAATTTTTGTTCTTTCGCAAACTCTTTATCTATAAGTTGTAACCCTAGATCGAACACCAAGGTAATTAACCATCTTCAATAACGAATACCCAATCATAAACACTGTAATCAAAACACTTGATCTGTAATTCTAAGGTCCATCAGTGCCTAGTGGTTCAATCTCTTGAGAACAAGTAATCTTGATCCCGAGCTTTCGCCCAAAACCTTGCAAGAACTTGAGCATCACCTGCAAAATCAAAAAAATTAATCAAATCAATCCCCAATTGCATCACACTGGAGAATAATCGATACTGTAATTAAAGCACTTGATATGTAATTCTAAAATCAGAAGAAAAAAAATCTATAAAGAGACGAGATTGAAGGATTTACCTTCCATTTTTTTTTATTGGATCTGTATCGTCATGATTTGTTATAGATTAAGAAAATGATCTTCTTATCTGTTAATGAAGAAGGTGAAAAAGTGTAAGTGAAGAGTTCCGCCGCTGTGAGAGGAGAGGAGAGGAGATAAGGGAAGGGAAGAAAAGAAGATGAGAGTGAAATGAAGGATAAGGTTTAGGGTTAGTTTTTATTGTGTGGTGTACGTGTAAGATTTTTTGGGATAGGTCACCGATCCGTATGACAATCTTTTTGGTTCTGTTGTTTTTATCGTTGGATCAATGCATAATGGATGGGTGGGTAGATGAACAGATAAGATGGTTGTTTTAGTGAGTGAGGAGCAAGGACTAACGCCATTTTTTTATTATTTTTTTTGGATCCGTATCATATGGATATTCATTTAGATGCGACTGAATTCAGTTGATTCATCTGGATCCGGTTTATGGCTTATTATTTATGGATTTGGCTCATTATGTTTGTTTTTAAGTCATATCTGACTCATCTGAATCAAAAAAATATAAGAGTTAGTGACTTGGTATCATAAGTCAGGGATTAGGTCTGAGTCGGGTTTTGAGTCAAATCTGACGCAAAATAAATAAACAGTTTGACATTTGACTCTTGTCGAGTCGGGATTGACTCATATCCGTACGCCGAGTCAGACGTAAACAAATATGTTGTAAACGATATTATGTTTGAGTGAGTCTTTTAAAAAAAAAATGAAATAGGGTAGGCAAACAATTGAATCTGGGTATATCAATATTTTACGACTTTTTATTTCTTGAAATATTATTCATGACCTCGGCGGGGAGATCGGAACCTATGTGCGTGCTTATCTAGTGTACATAGTTATGATACTTCAATTAATACGATACTCATCAATCTCATCACCCGATTTACAATTTTTTCAGATGATATCCCTAAGCGCATCCAATGTAATTGAATGAAGATCAAGAGTTACATGTTGCAAATGGTTCTGAGTAATACTAAATCAAGTTTCCAACAACCAATGAGTGATTTTGAGTTTCTAACACGAACTAGTTAGGTACGAATTTTATAATGTTAAAATAAAATCCGCTTGATATATCCTTAGGCACTGGAAGCAGTACAATTGAAGAAAATCATATGTAAAAGAATCAGCTAGATGGTTCAAATGGTCTCGAGTAAAGCTAAATCAATTTTCCAACTGTGAACGTGTGATCTTAAGTTTCTAAAACCAACATACTTGAGTATGAGTTTTATTATGTTAAAAGAAATTCAACTTGATAACTTTGGGTGTTGGATGTAGTATACTTGACGAAATCATATGTGAAAAATTTGATACTCTAAATGGTTTCCAATAAAGCTAAATCAAGTTTCCAACACTAACCGAGTGATCTTAAATTTCTATATCGGACGAGTTAAGTATATATTTTATCGTGTTAAAATAATTTCCAGGAATTGGTTTATTTTTCCCTTAAATTTTCCATTCCAAAAGACAAAATTTGACAAACTATGGATCACTTTGATTGATTTTGTGTAGTATGCCAAAGTGACTTTAATGCACATTTTGGATTACTAGGTAGATTTTAGGACACATATCAATATAGTTTTCTGCCAGAAGATTGTTCGGTGGCAAACTATAGTGGCTCAAAATAGAAATCTTCCAATGCACTCTGTAGTTGTCAAATCACGGTGGCAAAAAGCTAATAACCACGTGCATACTTTGATGGTTAGCAAAGGTGTATACCGATAGATAGTTTTCGAGGCTAACTTTGATGGGTAAAAATATATAACTTCTAGTATATTATGTAGTCGTCAAACAATAGTGGTCGGAAGCTACTATCAACACTATTGAATTAACGGATGGTATAAGTGTCAACCAACATATTGTTATGGTGGCTAAAGAAAGTAGCAGAAAATTTATAGCTTTTGGTGCACCATTTAGTTACCGAGTCATTGTGGATGAAAGTAAATAGCTACATATATGATATTTTAGTAGTTAAAGCCTTGTTGTTAAATAATTCCTCCCACTACAGTTACTGAAAACGAGTGATAAGAGGCTTCTGTCAACTAGTGTTGTTTTTAGTTGTCATGAATGGTTATCAGAGGGTTATACGCACAATAGTTGGCAAGAAAATGGTCGCTAAAGCCAAGTTTTCTTGTAGTGAATATTACTAGAGTTAGACCCGAGTCTTCGTTTCGGATGAACTGAAGACGAAATATATCAGAATTGAACAACACAAGTTGAAAGATTACTATAGTTAGACCCGAGTCTTCAGTTTCAGATTAACTAAAGACGAATTATATCATAATTGAACAACACATGTTCAAAGATTACTAGAGTTATACCTGAATTCCTCTTTCGGATGAACTGAAGACGAAATATATCAATTGAAAATCACATGTTCAAAGATTACTAGAGTTAGACCCGAGTCTATTATTCGGATGAACTCAAGACGAAATATATCAGAATTGAACATCACAGGTTCAAAGATTACTAGAGTTAGACCCGAGTCTTCAGTTAGGATGAACTGAAGATGAATTATATCATAATTGAATAGCACAGGTTCAAAGATTACTAGAGTTAGACTTGAATTCCTCTTTCGGATGAACTGAAGACGAAATATTTCATAATTGAACATCACAGGTTCAAAGATTACTAGAGTTAGACCCGAGTCTATTTATTATTCGGATGAACTCAAGATGAAATATATCAGAATTGAATATCATAGGTTCAAACATTACTAGAGTTAAACCTGAGTCTTCATTTCGGATGAACTGAAGATGAAATATATCAGAATTGAACATCACAGGTTCAAAGATTATTAGAGTTAGACCAGAGTCTATTATTCGGTAGAACTGAAGACGAAATATATCAAAATTGAACAACACAGGTTCAAAGATTACTAGAGTTAGACCTGAGTCTTCATTTCAGATGAATTGAAGATGAAATATATCAGAATTGAACATCACGGGTTCAAAGATTACTAGAGTTGGACCTGAGTCTCTCGTTTGGATGAACTTGAGAATAAATATAAAAGTTTCGAACATCGCAGGTTCAAAGATTACTAGAGTTAGACCTGAGTCTCTTGTTTGTATGAACTTGAGAAAATTTTTATCAGACTTGAACATTCCAGGTTCAAAGATTATTAGAGTTAGACCTGAGTCTCTAATTTGGATGAACTTGAGAAGAAATATATCCATTTCGAACATCGCATGTTCAAAGATTACTAGAGTTAGGCTTGAGTCTCTCGTTTGGATGAACTTGAGAAGATATATATCAGAATTAACATTCCAGGTACAAAGATTACTAGATTTAGACCTGAGTCTCTCGTTTGGATGAACTAAAGAAAAAATATATTAGTTTCGAACATCACAGGTTCACAGATTACTAGTGTTAGACCCGAGTCTCTCGTTTGGATGAACTTGAGAAGAAATATATCAGTTTCGAACATCTCGGGATCACATATTACTAGAGTTAGACATGAGTCTCTTGTTTATATGAACTTGAGAAACAATATATCAGGCTTGAACATTCCAGGTTCAAAGATTATTAGAGTTAGACCCGAGTCTCTCATTTGGATGAACTTGAGAAGAAATATATTCGTTTAGAACATCGCATGTTCAAAGATTACTAGAGTTAGACCTGGGTCTCTCGTTTGAATGAACTTGAGAAGAAATATATCAGAATTGAACATTCCAGGTTCAAAGATTACTCGAGTTAGAACTGAGTCTCTCATTTGGATGAACTTGAGAAGAAATATATATGAGTTTTGAATATTGCATGTTCACATATTACTAGAGTTAGACCCGAGTCTCTCGTTTGGATGAACTTGAGAAGAAATATATCATAATTGAACATTCCAATTTCAAAGATTACTAGAGTTAGACCGGAGTCTCTCGTTTGGATGAACTTGAGAAGAAATATACCAGTTTCGAACATCGTAGGTTCACAGATTACTAGAGTTAGACCCGATTCTTTTGTTTGGATGAACTTGAGGAAAAATATATCAGACTTGAACATTCCAGGTTCAAAGATTACTAGAGTTAGACCTGAGTCTTCAGTTCAGGTGAATTGAAAACAAAATATATCTGAATTGAACTTCACAGGTTCAAAGATTACTAGAGTTAGACCTGAATTCCTCTTCCGGATGAACTGAAGATGAAATATATATTAGAATTGAACATCACAGGTTCAAAGATTACTAGAGTTAGACCTGAATTCCTCTTTTGGATGAACTGAAGACGAAATATATCAGAATTGAACAATACAGGTTCAAAGATTACTAGAGTTAGACCCGAGTCTTCATTTCGGATGAACTGAAGATGAAATATATCAGAATTGAACATCGCTGGTTCAAAGATTACTATAGTTAGACCCGAGTCTTCAGTTAGGATGAACTCAAGACGAAATATATCAGAATTGAATATCAAAGATTCAAACATTACTAGAGTTAGACATGTGTCTTCATTTCGGATGAACTGAAGACGAAATATATCAGAATTGAACATCACGTGTTCAAAGATTACTAGAGTTGGACCTGAGTCTCTCGTTTGGATGAACTTGAGAATAAATATAAAATTTTCGAACATTGCAGGTTCAAAGATTACTAGAGTTAGACCTGAGTCTCTTGTTTGTATGAACTTGAGAAATTTTTTATCATACTTGAACATTCCAAGTTCAAAGATTATTAGAGTTAGACCTGAGTCTCTCATTTGGATGAACTTGAGAAGAAATATATCCATTTCGAACATCGCATGTTCAAAGATTACTAGAGTTAGGCCTGAGTCTCTCGTTTGGATGAACTTGAGAAGATATATATCAGAATTAACATTCCAGGTTCAAAGATTACTAGATTTAGACCCGAGTCTCTCGTTCGGATGAACTAAAGAAGAAATATATTAGTTTCGAACATTGCAGGTTCACAGATTACTAGTGTTAGACCCTAGTCTCTCGTTTGGATGAACTTGAGAATAAATATATCAGTTTAGAACATCTCGGGATCACAGATTACTAGAGTTAGACCTGAGTCTCTTGTTTAGATGAACTTGAGAAACAATATATCACGCTTGAACATTCCAGGTTCAAAGATTATTAGAGTTAGACCCGAGTCTCTCATTTGGATGAACTTGAGAAGAAATATATCCGTTTCGAACATCGCATGTTCAAAGATTACTAGAGTTAGACCTGAGTCTCTCGTTTGAATGAACTTGAGAAGAAATATATCAGAATTGAACATTCCAGGTTCAAAGATTACTCGAGTTAGAACTGAGTCTCTCATTTGGATGAACTTGAGAAGAAATATATATCAGTTTTGAATATCGCATGTTCACATATTACTAGAATTAGACCCGAGTCTCTCGTTTGGATGAACTTGAGAAGAAATATATCAGAATTGAACATTCCAATTTCAAAGATTACTAGAGTTAGACCTGAGTCTCTCGTTTGGATGAACTTGAGAAGAAATATACCAGTTTGGAACATCGTAGGTTCACAGATTACTAGAGTTAGACCCGAGTCTTTTGTTTGGATGAACTTGAGGAAAGATATATCAGACTTGAACATTCCAGGTTCAAAGATTACTAGAGTTAGACCTGAGTCTTCAGTACAGATGAATTGAAAACAAAATATGTTTGAATTGAACTTCACAGGTTCAAAGATTACTAGAGTTAGACCTGAATTCCTCTTCCGAATGAACTGAAGACGAAATATATATTAGAATTGAACATCACAGGTTCAAAGATTACTAGAGTTAGACCCGAGTCTATTATTCGGAAGGACTGGAGACGAAATATATCAGAATTAAACAACACAGGTTCAAAGATTACTAGAGTTACACCTGATTCTTCATTTCAGATGAATTGAAGATAAAATATATCAGAATTAAACAACACAGGTTCAAAGATTACTAGAGTTAGACCCGAGTCTTCATTTCGGATGAACTGAAGACGAAATATATAAGTATTGAACATCATAGGTTCAAAGATTACTATAGTTAGACCCGAGTCTTCATTTAGGATGAACTCAAGACGAAATATATCAGAATTGAATATCACAGGTTCAAACATTACTAGAGTTAGACCTGAGTCTTCATTTCGGATGAACTGAAGACGAAATATATCAGAATTGAACATCACAGGTTCAAAGATTACTAGAGTTAGACCCGAGTCTATTATTCGGAAGGACTGGAGACGAAATATATCAGAATTAAAGAACACAGGTTCAAAGATTACTAGAGTTACACCTGAGTCTTCATTTCAGATGAATTGAAGATAAAATATTTCAGAATTAAACAACACAGGTTCAAAGATTACTAGAGTTAGACCCGAGTCTTCATTTCGGATGAACTGAAGACGAAATATATAAGTATTGAACATCATAGGTTCAAAGATTACTATAGTTAGACCCGAGTCTTCATTTCGGATGAACTGAAGACGAAATATATAAGTATTGAACATCATAGGTTCAAAGATTACTATAGTTAGACCCGAGTCTTCAGTTAGGATGAACTCAAGACGAAATATATCAGAATTGAATATCATAGGTTCAAACATTACTAGAGTTAGACCTGTGTCTTCATTTAGGATGAACTGAAGACGAAATATATCAGAATTGAACATCACAGGTTCAAAGATTACTAGAGTTAGACCCGAGTCTATTATTCGGAAGGACTGGAGACGAAATATATCAGAATTAAACAACACAGGTTCAAAGATTACTAGAGTTACACCTGAGTCTTCATTTCAGATGAATTGAAGATAAAATATATCAGAATTGAACATCACGGGTTCAAAGATTACTAGAGTTAGACCTAAATTCCTCTTTCGGATGAACTGAAGACGAAATATATCAGAATTGAACATCATAGGTTCAAAGATTACTAGAGTTAGACCCGAGTCTTCATTTCGGATGAACTGAAGACGAAATATATCAGAATTGAACAACACAAGTTGAAAGATTACTAGAGTTAGACCAGGTCGAAGTCTATTATTAGATGAATGAGACGAAATATATTAGAATTAAACAACACAGGTTCAAAGATTACTAGAGTTACACCTGAGTCTTCATTTCGGATGAACTGATGATGAAATATATCAGAATTGAACATCACAGGTTCAAAGATTACTAGAGTTAGACCTAAATTCCTCTTTCGGATGAACTGAAGACGAAATATATCAGAATTGAACATCACAGGTTCAAAGATTACTAGAGTTAGACCCGAGTCTTCGTTTCGGATGAACTTCGAAGATAAATATATTAGAATTGAACATCACAAGTTCAAAGATTACTAGAGTTAGACCAGAGTCTTTGTTCGGATGAATCAAGACGAAATATATCATAATTGAACATCACAGTTCAAAGATTACTAGAGTTAGACCTGAATTCCTCTTTCAGATGAACTGAAGACGAAATATATCAGAATTGAAAATCACATATTCAAAGATTACTAGAGTTAGACCCGAGTCTATTATTCGGATGAACTGAAGACGAAATATATCAGAATTGAACATCACAGGTTCAAAGATTACTAGAGTTAGACCTGAGTCTTCAGTTAGGATGGACTGAAGACGAATTATATCATAATTGAATAGCACAGGTTCAAAGATTACTAGAGTGAGACCTGAATTCCTCTTTCGGATGAACTGAAGACGAAATATATCAGAATTGAACATCATAGGTTCAAAGATTACTAGAGTTAGACCCGAGTCTTCAGTTAGGATGAACTGAAGACGAAATATATCATAATTGAATATCACAGGTTCAAAGATTACTAGAGTTAGACCTGAGTCTTCATTTCGGATGAACTGAAGACGAAATATATCATAATTGAACATCATAGGTTCAAAGATTATTAGAGTTAGACATGAGTCTATTATTCGGTAGAACTGAAGACGAAATATATCAGAATTGAACAACATAAGTTCAAAGATTACTAGAGTTAGACCTGAGTCTTCATTTCAGATGAATTGAAAAAGAAATATATCAGAATTGAACATCACGGGTTCAAAGATTACTAGAGTTGGACCTGAGTCTCTCGTTTGGATGAACTTGAGAATAAATATACCAGTTTCGAACATCGCAGGTTCAAAGATTACTAGAGTTAGACCTGAGTCGCTTGTTTGTATGAACTTGAGAATAAATTTATCAGACTTGAGCATTTCAGGTTCAAAGATTATTAGAGTTAGACCTGAGTCTCTCATTTGGATGAACTTGAGAGAAACAAATATATCCATTTGAACATCACATGTTCAAAGATTACTAGAGTTAGACCTGAGTCTCTCGTTTGGATGAACTTGAGAAGAAATATATCAGAATTGAACATCACGGGTTCAAAGATTACTAGAGTTAGACCTGAGTCTCTTGTTTGGATGAACTAAATAAGAAATATATTAGTTTTGAACATCCAAGGTTCAAAGATTACTAGAGTTAGACCCGAGTCTCTCGTTTGGATGAACTTGAGAAGAAATATATCGCTTTGAACATCACGGGTTCAAAGATTACTAGAGTTAGACCCGAGTCTCTTGTTTAGATGAACTTGAGAAGAAATATATCAATTGAACATCCCAGGTTCAAAGATTACTAGACTTAGACCCGAGTCTATCGTTCGGATGAACTTGAGAAGAAATATATCAGTTTGAACATCCAAGGTTCAAAGATTACTAGACTTAGACCAGTATCTTGTTTGATGAACTTGAGAAGAAATATATTAGAATTGAACATTCCGGGTTCAAAGATTACTAGAGTTAGACCCGAGTCTCTCATTTGGATAAACTTGAGAAGAAAATATATCAAAATTGAACATCACAGGTTCAAAGATTACTAGAGTTAGACCCGAGTCTTCGGTTCGGATGAACTTGAGAAAAAATATATCAAAATTGAACATTCCAATGTTCAAAGATTACTAGAGTTAGACCGGAGTCTCTCGTTTGGATGAACTTGAGAATAAATATATCAGAATTGAACATCAGGTTCAAAGATTATTAGAGTTAGACCAGTCTTTTGTTTGGATGAACTTCAAGAAAAATATATCAGTTTTGAACATCCAGGTTCAAAGATTACTAGAGTTAGACCAGTCTTCAGTTCGGATGAATTGAAGACGAAATATATCAGAACATCACAGGTTCAAAGATTACTAGAATTAGATCTGAGTCTCTCTTTGGATGAACTGAAGACGAAATATATATTAGAATTGAACATCACAGGTTCAAAGATTACTAGAGTTAGACCAGAATTCCTCTTTCGGATGAACTAAAGATGAAATATATCAGAATTGAACATCACAGGTTCAAAGATTACTAGAGTTAGACCCGATCTCTCATTTCGGATGAATTGAAGACGAAATATATCAGAATTGAACATCACAGTTCAAAGATTACTAGAGTTAGACCGGAGTCTTTATTAGGATGAACTCAAGATGAAATATATCAGAATTGAATATCACAGGTTCAAACATTACTAGAGTTAGACCTGAGACTTCATTTCGGATGAACTGAAGACGAAATATATCAGAATTGAACATCACAGGTTCAAAGATTACTAGAGTTAGACCCGAGTCTATTATTTGGATGAACTGAAGACGAAATATATCAGAATTGAACATCACAGGTTCAAAGATTACTAGAGTTAGACCTGAGTCTTCATTTCGGATGAACTGAAGATGAAATATATCAGAATTGAACATCACAGGTTCAAAGATTACTAGAGTTAGACCGAGTCTATCATTTCGGATGAACTGAAGACGAAATATATCAGAATTGAACATGACGGGTTCAAAGATTACTAGAGTTAGACCTGAGTCTTCATTTCGGATGAATTGAAGATAAAATATATCAGAATTGAACATCACGGGTTCAAAGATTACTAGAGTTAGACCTGAGTCTTTATTTCGGATGAACTGAAGACGAAATATATCAGAATTAAACAACACAGGTTCAAAGATTACTAGAGTTACACCTGAGTCTTCATTTCAGATGAATTGAAGATAAAATATATCAGAATTGAACATCACGGGTTCAAAGATTACTAGAGTTAGACCTAAATTACTCTTTCGGATGAATTGAAGACGAAATATATCACAATTGAACAACACAGGTTCAAAGATTACTAGAGTTAGACCCGAGTCTTCGTTTCGGATGAACTGAATACGAAATATATCAGAATTGAACAACACAAGTTGAAATATTACTAGAGTTAGACATGAGTCTTGATTCCGGATGAAATCAAGACGAAATATATCATAATTGAATATCACAGGTTCAAAGATTACCAGAGTTAGACCTGAATTCCTCTTTCGGATGAACTGAAGACGAAATATATCAGAATTGAAAATCACATGTTCAAAGATTACTAGAGTTAGACCCGAGTCTATTATTAGGATGAAATGAAGACGAAATATATCAGAATTGAACATCACAGGTTCAAAGATTACTAGAGTTAGACTCGAGTCTTCAGTTAGGATGAACTGAAGACGAATTATATCAGAATTGAACATCACAGGTTCAAAGATTACTAGAGTTAGACCTGAGTCTTCATTTCGGATGAACTGAAGACGAAATATATCAGAATTGAACATCACAGGTTCAAAGATTACTAGAGTTAGACCTGAGTCTATTATTTGGATGAACTCAAGACGAAATATATCAGAATTGAATATCACAGGTTCAAACATTACTAGAGTTAGACCTGAGTCTTCATTTAGGATGAACTGAAGACGAAATATATCAGAATTGAACATAACAGGTTCAAAGATTATTAGAGTTAGACCTGAGTCTATTATTCGGTAGAACTGAAGATGAAATATATCAGAATTGAACAACATAAGTTCAAAGATTACTAGAGTTAGACCTGAGTCTTCATTTCAGATGAATTGAAAACGAAATATATATCAGAATTGAACATCACGGGTTCAAAGATTACTAGAGTTGGACCTAAGTCTCTCGTTTGGATGAACTTGAGAATAAATATACCAGTTTCGAACATCGCAGGTTCAAAGATTACTAGAGTTAGGCCTGAGTTGCTTGTTTGTATGAACTTGAGAAATTTTTTTATCAGACTTGAGCATTTCAGGTTCAAAGATTATTAGAGTTAGACCTGAGTCTCTCATTTGGATGAACTTGAGAAGAAATATATCCCTTTCGAACATCACATGTTCAAAGATTACTAGAGTTAGGCCTGAGTCTCTCGTTTGGATGAACTTGAGAAGATATATATCAGAATTGAACATTCCAGGTTCTAAGATTACTAGAGTTAGACCTGAGTCTCTCGTTTGGATGAACTAAAGAAGAAATATATTAGTTGCGAACATCGCAGGTTCACCGATTACTAGTGTTAGACCCGAGTCTCTCGTTTGGATGAACTTGAGAAGAAATATATCAGTTTCGAACATCTCGGGATCACATATTACTAGAGTTAAACCTGAGTCTCTTGTTTAGATGAACTTGAGAAATAATACATCAGGCTTGAACATTCCAGGTTCAAAGATTACTAGTGTTATACCTGAGTCTCTCGTTTGGATGAACTTGAGAAGAAATATATCAGTTTCGAACATATCGGGATCACATATTACTAGAGTTAGACCTGAGTCTCTTGTTTAGATGAACTTGAGAAATAATATATCAGGCTTGAACATTCCAGGTTCAAAGATTATTAGAGTTAGACCCGAGTCTCTCATTTGGATAAACTTGAGAAGAAATATATATCAGTTTTGAATATCGCATGTTCACATATTACTAGAGTTAGACCCGAGTATCTCGTTTGGATGAACTTGAGAAGAAATATATCAGAATTGAACATTCCAATTCAAAAGATTACTAGAGTTAGACCGGAGTCTCTCGTTTGGATGAACTTGAGAATAAATATACCAGTTTTGAACATCGTAGGTTCAAAGATTACTAGAGTTAGACTAGGAGTCTTTTTGTTTGGATGAACTTGAGGAAAATATATCGAGATTTGAACATTCGAGGTTCAAAGATTACTAGAGTTAGACCTGAGTCTTCGTTTGGATGAATTGAAAACAAAATATATCTGAATTGAACATCACAGGTTCAAAGATTACTAGAGTTAGACCTGAATTCCTCTTCCAGATGAACTGAAGACGAAATATATATTAGAATTGAACATCACAGGTTCAAAGATTACTAGAGTTAGACCAGAATTCCTCTTTCGGATGAACTGAAGATTAAATATATCAGAATTGAACAATACAGGTTCAAAGATTACTAGAGTTAGACCCGAGTCTTCATTTCGGATGAACTGAAGACGAAATATATCAGAATTGAACATCACAGGTTCAAAGATTACTATAGTTAGACCCGAGTCTTCAGTTAGGATGAACTCAAGACGAAATATATCAGAATTGAATATCACAGGTTCAAACATTACTAGAGTTAGACCTGAGTCTTCATTTCGAATGAACTGAAGACGAAATATATAAGAATTGAACATCACAGGTTCAAAGATTACTAGAGTTAGACCCGAGTCTATTATTCGGATGAACTCAAGACGAAATATATCAGAATTGAATATCACAGGTTCAAACATTACTAGAGTTAGACCTGAGTCTTCATTTCGGATGAACTGAAGACAAAATATATCAGAATTGAACATCACAGGTTCAAAGATTACTAGAGTTAGACCCGTGTCTAACTTTTCGGAAGGACTGGAGACGAAATATATCAGAATTAAACAACACAGGTTCAAAGATTACTAGAGTTACACCTGAGTCTTCATTTCGGATGAACTGAAGACGAAATATATCAGAATTGAATATGACGGGTTCAAAGATTACTATAGTTAGACCTGAATTCTTCTTTCGGATGAACTGAAGACGAAATATATCACAATTGAACAGCACAGGTTCAAAGATTACTAGAGTTAGACCCGAGTCTTCAGTTAGGATGAACTCAAGACGAAATATATCAGAATTGAATATCATAGGTTCAAACATTACTAGAGTTAGACCTGAGTCTTCATTTCGGATGAACTGAATACGAAATATATCAGAATTGAACAACACAGGTTGAAAGATTACTAGAGTTAGACCCGAGTCTTCTGTTCGGATTAACTGAAGACGAATTATATCATAATTGAATAGCACAGGTTCAAAGATTACTAGAGTTAGACCTGAATTCCTCTTTCGGATGAACTGAAGACGAAATATATCAGAATTGAAAATCACATGTTCAAAGATTACTAGAGTTAGACCCGAGTCTATTATTCGGATGAACTCAAGACGAAATATATCAGAATTGAACATCACAGGTTCAATGATTACTATAGTTAGACCAGAGTCTTCAGTTAGGATGAACTGAAGATGAATTATATCATAATTGAATAGCACATGTTCAAAGATTACTAGAGTTAGACCTGAATTCCTCTTTCGGATGAACTGAAGACGAAATATATCAGAATTGAACATCACAGGTTCAAAGATTACTAGAGTTAGACCCGAGTCTATTATTCGGATGAACTCAAGACGAAATATATCAGAAATGAATATCACAGGTTCAAACATTACTAGAGTTAGACCTGAGTCTTCATTTCGGATGAATTGAAGATGAAATATATCAGAATTGAACATCACAGGTTCAAAGATTATTAGAGTTAGACCTGAGTCTTCATTTTGGATTAATTGAAGACGAAATATATCAGAATTGAACATCACGGGTTCAAAGATTACTAGGGTTGGACCTGAGTCTCTCGTTTGGATGAACTTGAGAATAAATATACCAGTTTCGAACATCGCACGTTCAAAGATTACTAGAGTTAGACCTGAGTCTCTTGTTTATATGAACTTGAGAAATTTTTTATCAGACTTGAGCATTCCAGGTTCAAAGATTATTAGAGTTAGACCTGAGTCTCTCATTTGGATGAACTTGAGAAGAAATATATCCATTTCGAACATCGCATGTTCAAAGATTACTAGAGTTAGGCCTGAGTCTCTCGTTTGGATGAACTTGAGAAGATATATATCAGAATTGAACATTCCAGGTTCAAAGATTACTAGAGTTAGACCTGAGTCTCTCGTTTGGATGAACTAAAGAAGAAATATATTAGTTTCGAACATCGCAGGTTCACAGATTACTAGTGTTATACATGAGTCTCTCGTTTGGATGAACTTGAGAAGAAATATATCAGTTTCGAACATCTCGGGATCACAGATTACTAGAGTTAGACCCGAGTCTCTTATTTAGATGAACTTGAGAAAGAATATATCAGGCTTGAACATTCTAGGTTCAAAGATTATTAGAGTTAGACCCGAGTCTCTCATTTGGATGAACTTGAGAAGAAATATATCCGTTTCGAACATCGCATGTTTAAAGATTACTAGAGATAGACCTGAGTCTCTCGTTTGGATGAACTTGAGAAGAAATATATCAGAATTGAACATTTCAGGTTCAAAGATTACTCGTGTTAGAACTGAGTCTCTCATTTGGATGAACTTGAGAAGAAATATATATCAGTTTTGAACATCGCATGTTCACATATTACTAGATTTAGACCCGAGTCTCTCGTTTGGATGACCTTGAGAAGAAATATATCAGAATTAAACATTCCAATTTCAAAGATTACTAGAGTTAGACCTGAGTCTCTCGTTTGGATGAACTTGAGAAGAAATATACCAGTTTCGAACATCGTAGGTTCACAGATTACTAGAGTTAGAACTGAGTCTTTTGTTTGGATGAACTGAAGACGAAATATATCAGACTTGAACATTCCAGGTTCAAAGATTACTAGAGTTAGACCTGAGTCTTCAGTTCAGATGAATTGAAAATAAAATATATCTGAATTGAACATCACAGGTTCAAAGATTACTAGAGTTATACCTTAATTCCTATTTTCAGATGAACTCAAGATTTAAAATATATCAGAATTGAACATCACAAGTTCAAAGATTACTAGAGTTAGACATGAGTCTTCATTTCGGATGAACTGAAGATGAAATATATCAGAATTGAACATCACGGGTTCAAAGATTACTAGAGTTGGACCTAAGTCTTCATTTAGGATGAACTTGAGAATAAATATTCAATTTGAACATCGCAGTTCAAAGATTACTAGAGTTAGACCGAAGTGCTTCATTTGGAAGAACTTGAGAAGAAATATATCAATTGAACATCACATGTTCAAAGATTACTAGAGTTAGAGTTAGATGAACTTGAGAAGAAATATATCCATTTGAACATCATGTTCAAAGATTACTAGAGTTAGACCTGAAGTTTCGTTTGGATGAACTTGAGAAGAAATATATCGTAATTGAACATCACAGTTCAAAGATTACTAGAGTTAGACCTGAGTCTCTCGTTTGGATGAACTAAAGAAGAAATATATTAGTTTGAACATCGCAGTTTGGATTACTAGAGTTAGAAGTCTCATTGTTTGGATGAACTTGAGAAGAAATATATCGAATTGAACATCTCGGGATCAAAGATTACTAGAGTTAGACCTGAGTCTCTTGTTTAGATGAACTAGAGAGATGAAATATATCTTAATTTGAACATTCCAAAGGTTCAAAGATTACTAGAGTTAGACCTGAGTCTCTATTTTGGATGAATGAAGAAGAAATATATCGAATTGAACATCTCGGGTTCAAAGATTACTAGAGTTAGACCTGAGTCTCTTGTTTAGATGAACTGAGAAACGAAATATATCAGAATTGAACATCACGGGTTCAAAGATTACTAGAGTTATACCCGAGTCTCTTGTTTGGATGAACTTGAGAAGAAATATATCGACTTGAACATCCGGGTTCAAAGATTACTAGAGTTAGACCTGAGTCTCTCATTTGGATAAACTTTGAGAAGAAAATATATCAGCTTTGAATATCGCAGGTTCAAATATTACTAGAGTTAGACCCGAGTCTCTCGTTTGGATGAACTTGAGAAGAAATATATTAGAATTGAAAATTCCAGGTTCAAAGATTACTAGAGTTAGACCGAGTCTTCATTTGGATGAACTTCAAGAATAAATATATCAGAATTGAACATCACAGGTTCAAAGATTACTAGAGTTAGACCCGAGTCTTTTGTTTGGATGAACTTGAGTAAAAATATATCAGACTTGAACATTCCAGGTTCAAAGATTACTAGAGTTAGACCTGAGTCTTCAGTTCAGTTGAATTGAAAACAAAATTTATCTGAATTGAACATCACAGGTTCAAAGATTACTAGAGTTAGACCTGAATTCCTCTTCCGGATGAACTGAAGACGAAATATATATTAGAATTGAACATCACAGGTTCAAAGATTACTAGAGTTAGAGACCTCTTCGGATGAACTAAAGATGAAATATATCAGAATTGAATATCACAGGTTCAAAGATTACTAGAGTTAGACCCGAGTCTTCATTTCGGATGAACTGAAGACGAAATATATCAGAATTGAACATCACAGGTTCAAAGATTACTATAGTTAGACCCGAGTCTTCAGTTAGGATGAACTCAAGATGAAATATATCAGAATTGAATATCACAGGTTCAAACATTACTAGAGTTAGACCTGAGTCTTCATTTAGGATGAACTGAAGATGAAATATATCAGAATTTAACATCACAGGTTCAAAGATTACTAGAGTTAGACCCGAGTCTATTATTCGGAAGGACTGAAGACGAAATATATCAGAATTAAACATTCCAGGTTCTAACATTACTAGAGTTAGACCCGAGTCTTCATTTCGGATGAACTGAAGACAAAATATATCAGAATTGAACATCACAGGTTCAAAGATTACTAGAGTTAGACCCGTGTCTATTATTCGGAAGGACTGGAGACGAAATATATCAGAATTAAACAACACAGGTTCAAAGATTACTAGAGTTACACCTGAGTCTTCATTTCGGATGAACTGAAGACGAAATATATCAGAATTGAACATGACGGGTTCAAAGATTACTACAGTTAGACCTGAATTCCTCTTTCGGATGAACTGAAGACGAAATATATCACAATTGAACAACACAGGTTCAAAGATTACTAGAGTTAGACCCGATTCTTCAGTTAGGATGAACTCAAGACGAAGTATATCAGAATTGAATATCATAGGTTCAAACATTACTAGAGTTAGACCTGAGTCTTCATTTCGGATGAACTGAAGACGAAATATATCAGAATTGAACAACACAGGTTGAAAGATTACTAGAGTTAGACCCGAGTCTTCAGTTCGGATTAACTGAAGACGAATTATATCATAATTGAATATCACATGTTCAAAGATTACTAGAGTTAGACCTGAGTCTTCATTTCGGATGAACTGAAGATGAAATATATCAGAATTGAACATCACAGGTTCAAAGATTATTAGAGTTAGACCTGAGTCTTCATTTCGGATGAATTGAAGACGAAATATATCAGAATTGAACATCACGGGTTCAAAGATTACTAGAGTTGGACCTGAGTCTCTTGTTTGGATGAACTTGAGAAATTTTTTATCAGACTTGAACATTCCAGGTTCAAAGATTACTAGAGTTAGACCTGAGTCTCTTGTTTATATGAACTTGAGAAAATTTTTATTAGAATTGAGCATTCCAGGTTCAAAGATTATTAGAGTTAGACCTGAGTCTCTCATTTGGATGAACTTGAGAAGAAATATATCCATTTTGAACATCGCATGTTAAAATATTACTAGAGTTAGGCCTGAGTCTCTCGTTTGGATGAACTTGAGAAGATATATATCAGAATTGAACATTCCAGGTTCAAAGATTACTAGAGTTAGACCTGAGTCTCTCGTTTGGATGAACTAAAGAAGAAATATATTAGTTTCGAACATCGCAGGTTCACAGATGAATAGTGTTAGACCCGAGTCTCTCGTTTGGATGAACTTGAGAAGAAATATATCAGTTTCGAACATCTCGGGATCACAAATTACTAGAGTTAGACCCGAGTCTCTTGTTTAGATGAACTTGAGAAAGAATATATCAGGCTTGAACATTCTAGGTTCAAAGATTATTAGAGTTAGACCCGAGTCTCTCATTTGAATGAACTTGAGAAGAAATATATCCATTTCGAACATCGCATGTTTAAAGATTACTAGAGATAGGCCTGAGTCTCTCGTTTGGATGAACTTGAGAAGAAATATATCAGAATTGAACATTCCAGGTTCAAAGATTACTCGTGTTAGAACTGAGTCTCTCATTTGGATGAACTTGAGAAGAAATATATATCAGTTTTGAACATCGTATGTTCACATATTACTAGATTTAGACCCGAGTCTCTCGTTTGGATGACCTTGAGAAGAAATATATCAGAATTAAACATTCCAATTTCAAAGATTACTAGAGTTAGACCTGAGTTTCTCGTTTGGATGAACTTGAGAAGAAATATATCAGTTTCGAACATCGTAGGTTCACAGATTGCTAGAGTTAGAACTGAGTCTTTTGTTTGGATGAACTGAAGACGAAATATATCCACTTGAACATTCCAGGTTCAAAGATTACTAGAGTTAGACCTGAGTCTTCAGTTCAGATGAATTGAAAACAAAATATATCCGAATTGAACATCACAAGTTCAAAGATTACTAGAGTTAGACCCGAATTCCTATTTGGATGAACTTGAAGAAGAAATATATCGAATTGAACAACATCGTAGTTCAAAGATTACTAGAGTTAGACCCGAGTCTTCATTTCGGATGAACTGAAGACGAAATATATCAGAATTGAACATCACAGGTTCAAAGATTACTAGAGTTAGACCCGAATATTCAGTTAGGATGAACTGAAGACGAATTATATCATAATTGAACAACACATGTTCAAAGATTACTAGAGTTAGACCTGAATTCCTCTTTCGAATGAACTGAAGACGAAATATATCAATTGAACATCACATGTTCAAAGATTACTAGAGTTAGACCGAGTCTTCATTTCGGATGAACTGAAGATGAAATATATCAGAATTGAACATCACAGGTACAAAGATTACTAGAGTTAGACCCGAGTCTTCAGTTAGGATGAACTGAAGACGAATTATATCATAATTGAATATCACATGTTCAAAGATTACTAGAGTTAGACTTGAATTCCTCTTTCGGATGAACTGAAGAAGAAATATATCATAATTGAACATCACAGGTTCAAAGATTACTAGAGTTAGACCCGAGTCTATTATTTGGATGAACTCAAGATGAAATATATCAGAATTGAATATCATAGGTTCAAACATTACTAGAGTTAGACCTGAGTCTTCATTTCGGATGAATTGAAGATGAAATATATCAGAATTGAACATCACAGGTTCAAAGATTATTAGAGTTAGACCTGAGTCTATTATTCGGTAGAAATGAAGACGAAATATATCAGAATTGAACAACACAGGTTCAAATATTACTAGAGTTAGACCTGAGGCTTCATTTCGGATGAATTGAAGACGAAATATATCAGAATTGAACATCACGGGTTCAAATATTACTAGAGTTGGACCTGAGTCTCTCGTTTGGATGAACTTGAGAATAAATATACCAGTTTCGAACATCGCAGGTTAAAAGATTACTAGAGTTAGACCTGAGTCTCTTGTTTGTATGAACTTGAGAAATTTTTTATCAGACTTGAACATTCCATGTTCAAATATTATTAGAGTTAGACCTGAGTCTCTCATTTGGATGAACTTGAGAAGAAATATATCCATTTCGAACATCGCATGTTCAAAGATTACTAGAGTTAGGCCTGAGTCTCTCGTTTGGATGAACTTGAGAAGATATATATCATAATTAAACATTCGAGGTTCAAAGATTACTAGAGTTAGACCCGAGTCTTCATTTAGGATGAACTGAAGACGAAATATATCAGAATTGAACATCACAGGTTCAAAGATTACTAGATTTAGACCCGAATCTTCAGTTAGGATGAACTGAAGAAGAATTATATCATAATTGAACATCACAGGTTCAAAGATTACTAGAGTTAGACCTGAATTCCTCTTTCGGATGAACTGAAGACGAAATATATTAGAATTGAACATCACAGGTTCAAAGATTACTAGAGTTACACCCGAGTCTATTATTTGGATGAACTCAAGACGAAATATATCAGAATTGAATATCATAGGTTCAAACATTACTAGAGTTAGACCTGAGTCTTCATTTAGGATGAACTGAAGACGAAATATATCAGAATTGAACATCACAGGTTCAAAGATTACTAGAGTTAGACCCGAGTCTATTATTCGGAAGGACTGAAGACGAAATATATCAGAATTGAATAACACAGGTTCAAAGATTACTAGAGTTAGACCCGAGTCTTCAGTTAGGATGAATTGAAGACGAATTATATCATAATTGAATAGCACAGGTTCAAAGATTACTAGAGTTAGACCTGAATTCCTCTTTCAGATGAACTGAAGATGAAATATATCAGAATTGAACATCACAGGTTCAAAGATTACTAGAGTTAGACCCGATTCTATTATTCGGATGAACTCAAGACGAAATATATCAGAATTGAATATCACAGGTTCAAACATTACTAGAGTTAGACCTGAGTCTTTATTTCGGATGAACTGAAGATGAAATATATCAGAATTGAACATCACTGAATCAAAGATTATTAGAGTTAGATCTAAGTCTATTATTCGGTAGAACTGAAGACGAAATATATCAGAATTGAACAACACAGGTTCAAAGATTACTAGAGTTAGACCTGAGTCTTTATTTCGGATGAATTGAAGACGAAATATATCAGAATTGAACATCACGGGTTCAAATATTACTAGAGTTGGACCTGAGTCTCTCGTTTGGATGAACTTGAGAATACATATACCAGTTTCGAACATCGCAGGTTCAAAGATTACTAGAGTTAGACCTGAGTCTCTTGTTTGTATGAACTTGAGAAAATTTTTATCAGACTTGAACATTCCAGGTTCAAAGATTATTAGAGTTAGACCTGAGTCTCTCATTTGGATGAACTTGAGAAGAAATATATCCATTTTGAACATCGCATGTTCAAAGATTACTAGAGTTAGGCTTGAGTCTCTCGTTTGGATGAACTTGAGAAGATATATATCAAAATTGAACATTCTAGGTTCAAAGATTACTAGAGTTAGACCTGAGTCTCTCGTTTGGATGAACTAAAGAAGAAATATATTAGTTTCGAACATCGCAGGTTCACATATTACTAGTGTTAGACCCGAGTCTCTCGTTTGGATGAACTTGAGAAGAAATATATATCAGTTTTGAACATCGCATGTTCACATATTACTAGAGTTAGACCCGAGTCTCTCGTTTGGATGAACTTGAGAAGAAATATATCAGAATTGAACATTCCAATTACAAAGATTACTAGAGTTAGACCTGAGTCTATCGTTTGGATGAACTTGAGAAGAAATATACCAGTTTCGAACATCGTAGGTTCACAGATTACTAGAGTTAGACTTGAGACTTTTGTTTGGATGAACTTGAGGAAAAATATATCAGACTTAAACATTCCAGGTTCAAAGATTACTAGAGTTAGACCCGAGTCTTCAGTTCAGATGAATTGAAAACAAAATATATCTGAATTGAACATCACAGGTTGAAAGATTACTAGAGTTAGACCTGAATTCCTCTTCCGGATGAACTGAAGATGAAATATATTAGAATTAAACATCACAATTTCAAAGATTACTAGAGTTAGACCTGAATTCCTCTTTCGGATGAACTAAAGACGAAATATATCATAATTGAACAACACAGGTTCAAAGATTACTAGAGTTAGACCTGAGTCTTCATTTAAGATGAACTAAAGACGAAATATATCAGAATTGAACATCACAGGTTCAAAGATTACTAGAGTTAGACCCGAGTATTCAATTAGGATGAACTGAAGATGAATTATATCATAATTGAACATCACAGGTTCAATGATTACTAGAGTTAGACCTAAATTCCTCTTCGGATGAACTGAAGACGAAATATATCAGAATTGAACAGCACAGGTTCAAAGATTACTAGAGTTAGACCCGAGTCTTCATTTTGGATGAACTGAAGATGAAATATATCAGAATTGAACATCACAGGTTCAAAGATTACTAGAGTTAGACCCGAATATTCAGTTAGGATGAACTGAAGACGAATTATATCATAATTGAACATCACAGGTTCAAAGATTACTAGAGTTAGACCCGAGTATTCAATTAGGATGAACTGAAGACGAATTATATCATAATTGAACAGCACAGGTTCAATGATTACTAAAGTTAGACCTGAATTCCTCTTCGGATGAACTGAAGACGAAATATATCAGAATTGAACAACACAGGTTCAATGATTACTAGAGTTAGACCTGAATTCCTCTTTCGGATGAACTGAAGACGAAATATATCAGAATTAAACATCACAGGTTCAAAGAAATGAAGAAACATATTATCCGATAAAGCTTCAGTATGATAATAAATCAAATCTAGTTTCTTTTAAAACCAAGAAGCGGGAGACATGGTCATGTGCATTCCCGTTACCATCGTACAAGGTGAATTACCCCCTTGGCAGAGGGATTCTTTGTATCTCAGATGGGTAGGGGGTTGGTGCTGATGCATGTCCATTTCATCGATCTTGACTCGATTGTGGAGAAGTTTCTCTAGATCTTCTCGTGTGACGAAGTTGGACGACTGATTTATTTCCGATGGGATTCTAGCGTGAATCTCCTTGTCTGTGGAGGTGTGTTCTGCCGAGGTGCTAGCGCCGGGGGTGTTGGAGAAGTTCCTAAATGGCTCTGACGGGTGCGACTCGCGTGGTAGACGCTCTGTTAGGGCCTTGAGAAAGATGAGTACTTCCTTTTTTGTTGAAACCATATCTGTCTGGACTCTGGAGAGCATTTCCTATCGTTCCATCAAATCAGCGATTGCGATATAAGGACGACTTCCCTTATTCCCTCCGGTATCTCGTACCGTCGGTGGGGAAGTTGGAACCTTAGTTGTGGTTGGAGGTGCCATGCTAGATGAGACATTATGGGCCGCGGCGGCGACTCTGGTCCTGGTGACTAGTGGTGCAACGCCTGAAGAGGTGCTTTCATTGCCGTGATTATAGGGTTGTGCAGAGACATTAGAGGCGGCAGCGGCTCTGTCCCTAGTGATTGGCGGTGTTACACTTGAGGGGGTGCATTCGGAGTTACTGTAGTTAGTAGGTGATGTAACGACGTTATTGGGAGAGACGTTAACATCAGGGACGTGTTCTGTGCTTGTATTCTCGGTAGCCGCTCCAGAACTGAGTTCCACCATATCGGGATTGACGTTCGGGAAACGAAATCAGGATTTGGAGTTGATATTGTGACCGATATATCAATCCTCCCGCTGTGGTCGCCAATTATTTATAGGTGAAAATAGTTTCTACTGATTTTGGTAATTGCAAGTGTGAAGGTGAGAAACTGTTTAAACCTAAACAATGTACTGCAAGGGAGTACTTTAGAATCAAGAGATCAATATGTACAAGTCCGGCCTAAACCAATAAATGGCCGTTCCAGACTTGCTTCGGTCACAAAGAGGAGGAGAATGGGTTGGTTTTGGGGAGGGAAGCAAGGAGAGTGGTGAGACCAGAATAGTTGATTCTGGAAGAGCAGTTGGGTTTCTATGACTTGTTATCAGAAATGATAGGAGAGCTCACGAGGAGAGATAGGTAAGTATTTATGAGTGTTGTCTTGTCCAAATGAACTTGTCGTCCAAATAGAAATATGTAAGACCTATTTATACAAGTCGAGGTAGAAACGTACCCTGGTCTCATTAAGGAGTGGGGAAGTAATGGGAGGAGGTTGTAACCGTATGCATGGACTTGATGTTCCATAAAGTGGTTAACGCATGAAACTGGTTTTCATGAAACTGTTAACATTATGGAATTGATGTTCCATAAGGTTGTTAACTCACGGCTTTATGTCCCATGAAGGTTTCCCACATAACTCCCGTATTTACTAGGCGCCTCACCCTTATGACACTTCCTTATGAAGGGCGTAGTGTACGCCGCACGCTGTAGACCACCAAACCAATACCAAAAGAGAATCCCCCAGTTTGTGTTGATGTCTCGAATGATTTTGGAAAACATGTAACATGTTGTTGTGGCTTGGCAAGTTCAGATCGGGGAACTTGCTAGCCTGGTGACCTTCGACGGTCGAGATGTTGCATCTTGAGAGGAGGGGAAACCGTTGATCGTTTCACTCCTTCGTTTTTGTAGCCGCGTAGTGAGGTCCAACAGGGTGGCACGTCTAGGGTGTGTTTATACTTGGCATGAGGGGCCAATGGTTTGATATGGGCGTATGGTATGGATAGGGCCAAGTCGAGGGCGCTTGTCTTGTCATGACGTGATTAGCATGGCTGAGGCCAAGGCAAAGTGCATTTGTCATGGCGCGGCTAGCTTGGCTAGGTTTGGTTTGGCTTGCCATGTGGGTCCAAGGGTTTTCCATGGGCGTATGTCATGGCTAGGGCCAAGGAAAGGGCGCTTGGCTTGACATGACGTGACTAGAATTGCTAGGGCCAAGGAAAAGTGCGTTTGGCATGACGCGGCTAGATTGGCTAGGTTTGGTTTGGCTTGGCATGTGGGGCCAAGGGGTATCCATGGGCGCATGGCGTGACTAGCTTGGGCTAGGTGCGGTTTTGGCTTGGCATGTGGGGCCAAGAGGTAGCCATGGGTGCATGGCATGACTAGCTTGGGTTAGGCGCGTGACCAAGCCAGGGTTTTGGGCCAAAGGTCGTGAGTGGACCTTAGAAGGCCAGGATTTTCTCCTGGGTTTGAAGGGAAACGATTGATTGTTGCACGCCTTCAGTTTTGTAGCCGCATGAGGAAGGCCAGCATGGTGGCGCGGCATGAGGGGCCATGGCGAGACGTGTTTGGCATGGCGCTGTAGTGCCCCCTAAGCTAGCAGCTGATTAATCCAAGAGATTAACTAAATAAGAGGCACTAAAAATCTAAAACATCTACTTAAATATTCAATTAAGAAATCTGCTACAAAACTTAACCCAAAACTAACCCTTCTCAGAAATATATATACAAGATCTTCTCTCAAATGATACATATATAATAGTCATTTGGTTTTTGAATAAAATATACAACATAATAAATATAACAGAAGTTAATCAACTAGCGAAGTCAACTCTTGAAGCTTTATCTGCGCAACCCTGATCTGTCACATAAACTGAAGTGGGAATAATTAACATTTAACCTTCTAAGTAATCATAGGCAAGATTTGGAAAACAATACATGTTTTTCCGAAGACATTAAACAGTGACTAAGTCACTGAAATAATCATACATGTATATGGATAAACTCCTTCGTCAAACAATGTATAATATGGTTGTAAATCCCTACCCTGCAATTCACACCTAATATCTATGGACGCCACCAAGACCATGGTGACCAGTACTCTAAACAATAAAAGCTGAATTAAAGTACATATAAATGTGAAGGAGGGTATCCTATATACCACAAGTGGAAATTCTCATTTCCCATAACAATTCATATTGACAACAAAACAATGCAAGTCCTTTCCACATCGTGGAAAGATTCACAGAAATAACAGGATTATCATAATGCATTTTAAACAAACATGGAATTCAGAAACAGACAATGCATGAGTTCGTTAATCATAAATTTTTATAAAAGCAACAATAATGAATACAAAGAGTCAAATGCATTCCCACACCTTTTTGATGATAGGCCACGCCTACCTCGAGATCCACGATCCACTGGTTCGTCCTTTGAATCGGTCGTTGTTAATACTAACTGATAATCAAAGAAGCATTCTAAGAATCTAGCCAAAAAGGCTCACACAAGAATTATACAAGTCTATCTAATGATTCTAGGCCCATTTACGTTTTTATACCCTTTTATTATCTATCTTTAGCCCATCTAAGGTTCTTCACATCTTCATAATCCATCTCTTGCATATCTAAAGATTTATCAATTCATTGGGTTGGTTCTCTAGTTCAATAGCCAAGTCTTATGAGTATCTACAACTTTGTAGAAGGAACCAAATGCTTATTCGGACCACAAGAGGTCCAAAACATTAATTTAGGAAAATAGGGTTCATCATAGTCAACTAACAGTCGCTAACGGTCAAAGTAACAGTTCAAGGTCAACTTAACAGTCAACGTCTAAGTCCAGGTCAGAGTCTAGTCAATGTCAAGTCCAAATCAAAGTCGGGTCAAATGTCTAACTCGGTCATGGTCAACTGGTCAAGTCTGAGTCAAAGGTCTACCGAGTCAAATCGGTCAAGGTACACTGAGTCAGCTCAGGTAACAAATCGGAATCACTGAATCAACACAGGATTGAATCAGTCAGATTGACTAAGTCAGCTAGGGTCAGCCCCTGACTAGGCTGAAAGGCACAGGACCTAAACTCTTTCACAGGCCAGAGCATTGCTCAGGCCAAAGAACACAAGTGCACAATCATTGTGCAACACAACTTTTAACTATAATTCATTTACAATCTAATCACACTTAAATAAACTTCAAATATCAATTACAACAAAGACCAAGCCTACCTGCAAATGCATCTGCAAGCACAATTTGTCTTCATTTTGTTATAATTCTAATTCACCTAGTCACAGCAACGCCAGGTCTATAACCTTTGGTTATTCAAAGGTACAATGCATCTCAACTACTCCATCAGACTACACAACATTACAACAATATAAATCAAAAGTAAACTTCACAAGTGCATTCTTAAACATAATTCATTCTACCTGCAATTGCAATTCCAAGCTTTCACTAGAATATTCGACTGGACCTATTCCTCCAAACATCAATCACTTAGTTTTGTTTTAACATCAACAACTCATACAATCATATCTCACGCAATCCTCATCTGCACCCATTACAGTTCACTTCCAAACCAACTCACAACTCCTTACATCTTCCAATACACAGAAAACACTACCATCAAAACACCCTTATGTTCAACACATTATCACTACCAATTCAATCATCCTCAACTGCCACCACCTTTTATCCACCATTCATAGCCAATACAATCAACAACACATATAATTGTATTATAGGCAATCTCCATTACCTCCTACAGTTCATTACAACTTCAATTGTTGTAATCTCAACAACCTCAGATTCTTGTACACTTCATCTGCCATACTAAAATCATTATCCCCATTTCGACTATGCCATAACCTTAAGACTCCATTTGAACTTCACTTGAGATCATACTCAATACATCACCATAGTTACTCATACTCATGTCTTGAAATCTCTCATTCGTCCACAACCAAACAACAATACTAGCAACACCTTTCTTAGACTCAATTCATTAATCATCTAAACATCCCAGAATTATCAACATATACAAGGCCATACTTCAATTCATAATTAAGATAACAACTATAGAACCACCACTACAACACAACTTACTTCATGGCATCTCTTAACTTCAACAACTAAAAATTGTAATACTTAACTAAGATTACAGAGAAGAATCATTACCTCAACCATTTAATCTCGGTTAACAACTTCATATGAACTTAAGGAAACACACATGTCCTGCAACAATCGACACACACCCCCAAATGATTTTCCAATCAATTCCAACACCTTAACAACATTGCCAATTATCACAACACAGTTCTCAACTAATCCCTCATTTAATTCCCAAATCTTCACTAAACAGCATCAAACCCTAACTACAAATTCCAAGCTATTTTTCATCTTCAAACTCTAATTCAGACTAAACCCATCCTTAAACATTCTTCCATAACATCAATTTCATCTTTAAATTCTTCTTTGAATTTCTTATGAAACCCTAGTTCTTAATTTGGGGAAGAACAGAAAACCCTAACTCTTTGATTCATTGATTCATCTTCAGAACCTCTTCACAACACCAAATTAACAACCATCCCTTCCTTAAACATCTACCAGAAAACCACAAACAACATCAATTCTACTCGAATCTTAACTTCAGAAACCCTAACTTCGATTTACCGCAACTCAATCGTTTCCTTCATCCCGTTCTTGATAGACCACAACATCATCACCATCTTCTACTTGATATACTTATTCTTGTCAACCGATTCTCTCAACAAATTCTCAAACCTCACTCTCAACTCTCTCGCATGAGAAGAACAGGAAGAAGAGAAGAAGAAAGAAGAAGGAAAGAGAAGAAGAAAAGAGAAAATGAATTTCTCTTCGATAGATTTAGGGATAAGACCAATAGAGAACACTAAACAACCCACCTTATTTGATAAGGGAATCCCATGTCGGTTCGAGTGCAAAAAGACTAATTTGCCCTCCATAGTAATCTGTTGATATCTACTTCGTCTGGTATCCGAACGACACGTGCGGGAAGTCCATCTCGCATAACTTTTCGAGATTTATCTAACAATAATAGTTTTTTATCTATATCGTTGTTAGATTAATTTCTATAATTAACGTTCGTGTTAAACTAATTAAGATATTATCGACTAATTCGTCTCTTGACTAGTCTAATAGCGTTGACGAGCTCGAGAGTCCTTACATTCTCCCCACCTTATAACATTTTTGTCCTCGAAAATCGAACCATCCTTCTGGTCTTCATATACTCCCCACCTTATTTATATTTCCCATTTCTTGTCTAAGCGCAAGCAACATAAAACAAATCACAACCTATGTGGCTTTCTACAACTAAAATCTAAAATTTGCAGATCTAAGTTCAACTACACTGATTTAGATTCTATCGAATAGGGAAGTCTAAGTTTTTTACATGAAAATTTTCTACACTAATGTTTAAGTCAATAACTTACTGGTCCTAAGTACTTTGAAGATATTCCATAATAAAGTTTCTCATTAAAATTTGGGATCTATTAGTTTACTAATAGAAGCAAGTCTCCCTTTAATGCCTAGTGATACAAGAATGCAGTTGCCCTGTCTAGGTTCGCGACGCCTGACAATGCCTACTACCTAACAAGTATCACCCAAACATATCAGAATTACCAACCTCACTATTCCCCAGTGCTGGATTAACTAAGTGCAAATTTATTACGATCAATTAAGTATTAATTTGTTAAGATTTATTTGTCTTTAAACTTTTATTATAACTGGTGTAGGTCTTATAAGTTTACTCCGTAAAATGTATAATAGTTCACAGTATTTTAAATAATTAACCATCAAAATTTGTTTTATTTTATTTTTGTTTATTAATATTTATTTATTTTATCAACACAAGTAATCCAAATTCGATTCACATTAATTTATAATATTTGATATTTTAACCTTGATGTACTACCGTATAAATTTTAAATTCATGTACTGTTAAAAAAAATAACTTAATGTTATATCGATTATCCAGATATTGCTATTATTTATTTCCAATGTATCTATTTGCTTATTTAGTTATAATAAGTAACCACTAACAATTTTTCCATAATTATTTGATGTTAATACTTTCATCATTATTATAACATTTATTTCTTGTTACTTAGACCGATAAAAGTTAATTTGTGATTAATCATAACGCTAAGTTTAATTTTATTATTAATACTCGATTTGTTTTCATCTAACTTTATTTCCTTGAATATATTTTATTGTTAAATAATCCTTAAGTTGTACTATTAATAAAAATTACATTTTGCTATTACTATCCAATAATTATTATTCAAATGATATTTACAATAACTCTAAATTTTATAGCAATGAGTAAAATATAATGTTATTAATTACTTATCTTATCAAAAATTATTGTCTTAATTATATTATCATTTTCATTATTTTTTTATCAAATTTTCTTATTTGATTACTAGTGTAACTAACATACAATTAAAATAATTGTTTAGTAATGATACTTAGTTTAATTTTATTAAACCCTAATCTTGTAAATATAATTCTACTTTCACGAAAGATGGTTAAAACATATTTTATTTATTCAGATTGAATCTGTATACTATATCTTGTTAATTATTGGTGTTGGTAATTTAATTTGATTTAAATTTGAGTCTGCATAAAATTTCAATATGTCTTAATAGTCTTCAGATTTTGGGTATTAATAATAAGTATCTATTTCACATGTAATTTTATTCTCCTTTAAGTTTAATTTTGTTCTAAGTATTCAAGTATTATAGATATCACTTCCTGTGTATAATTTAGTAATTTAGTGAATCATTTATTAGACTAAAGATAATCTAGGAGTAAGATCGTTCACATGTTTAATCTTTATTATGTGTCTTATATGACCTCACGTTCTTAATCCTACATAAGAAGTCTTATTTATCTATCTGGTTTAAAAGCAAAACACAAATTCAAATTTGTTATTAATTAACTTTGCAAAACTTAATTATAGATAAGCACTAATAATTTTCCATAGCTATTTAATCCTAATCATTATTTTACCACTATATATATATTTGTAAATGAGATTTCAATTTAAGTTATGCTCAATATAATACTAATCTAAATTCTAACAATTTAAGTTCGTCATACTAATTTATTTATTTTCACTTTAAAATATTATTGAATTTATTTATGAAGAAGGATCCTATCAATATATGAATTTATTTTATTTTTATTCTAGTATTATTACACTAAGCATCTGATTACTATTATTTATTTATTTTTGAAGGAAACATATATTGATTTGTATTAATCCTCAAAAGAGTTGAGACATTGCATAATACTATTATTATTACATCATGACTATTTGTTACATTTTAAAGATTTATTGGATCGACTGTTTGATTAAAATACTCCTGGTACAAGGTTACTAATAAGTTGAGTCTTTTTATTTTATACATTATATCTTCACTTCCTAAAGTCTATCGCCTAACAAGTATTATATTATTTATTTAGTTTAGACGCAAAACATATATCTTTAATTGTCATTCATTTAATTTACTAAATTTTAACCGTAGATAAGCGTTACTAATTTTCCATAATTATTATTATTATCGTTATATATCTTTAATAGGATTTTAGTTAAGTTCAATATAATACTAATTAATAAGCGCTAACATTACTTTATTAAAATTATTATTACTTTAATTATCATACATAATTACTATTATAATATTTGTATTATTAACTTTAATGGTTCAGCTATTATTTAATACTACTCTTACAATTATTATTAAGTCCCAAAATATTATTTCTATTTATGTAATTAGTGTTGATTCTACATATAAATCAAAGTGTTCAATAAATTTCTATGTGATTTACGAGATTTATCAATAAAACTAAACTCACTATTTTTATAGTGTTAGAATGTCTACGTGTTACTGCATTTTAGATTTATTATTCTCAAATTCTTATTAGATAAAGTTATTGGTGTACCCTACAGTTTTCACTTCATTACATACATACAACCAACCAAACAAACAATTCAATCAATCAAATAAATATTTTAATTATTAATAGCTTTTAGTGATTAAAATTTATCTCACAAACCCAACCCAGTTCTAAACTAATCTAGTTCACTAACTAGCACTGGCTAATTCTAACTATTCCCATTTAAGATCTAGTAATGAGCTCTGATACCAACTTTGTAGCGCCCCCTAAGCTAGCAGCTGACTAATCCAAGAGATTAACTAAATAAGAGGCACTAAAAATCTAAAACATCTACTTAAATATTCAATTAAGAAATCTACAAAACTTAACCCAAAACTAACCCTTCTTTAAATATATATAAAGATCTTCTCTCAAATGATACATATATAATAGTCATTTGGTTTTTGAATAAAATATATAACATAATAAATATAATGTGGTTAATCAACTAGCGAAGTCAACTCTTGAAGCTTTAGTGCGCAACCCCGATCTGTCACATTAATCAAGTGGGAATAATTAACATTTAACCTTCTAAGTAATCATAGGCAAGATTTGGAAAACAATACATGTTTTTCCGAAGACATTAAACAGTGACTAAGTCACTGAAATAGTCATACATGTATATGGATAAACTCCTTCGTCAAACAATGTATAATATGGTTGTAAATCCCTACCCGACAATTCACACCTAATAGCTATGGACGCCACCAAGACCATGGTGACCTGTACTCTAAACAATAAAAGCTGAATTAAAGTAGATATAAATGTGAAGGAGGGTATCCTATATACCACAAGTGGAAATTCTCATTTCCCATAACAATTCATATTGACAACAAAACAATGCAAGTCCTTTCCACATTGTGGAAAGATTCACAGAAATAACAGGATTATCATAATTCATTTTAAACAAACATGGAATGCAGAAACAGACAATGCATGAGTTCGTTAATCATAAATTTTTATAAAAGCAACAATAATGAATACAAAGAGTCAAATGCATTCCCACACCTTTTTGATGACAGGCCACGCCTACCTCGAGATCCACGATCCACTGGTTCGTCCTTTGAATCGGTCGTTGTTAATACTAACTGATAATCAAAGAAGCATTCTAAGAATCTAGCCAAAAAGGCTCACACAAGAATTATACAAGTCTATCTAATGATTCTAGGCCCATTTAAGTTTTTATACCCTTTTATTATCTATCTTTAGCCCATCTAAGGTTCTTCACATCTTCATAATCCATCTCTTGCATATCTAAAGATTTATCAATTCATTGGGTTGGTTCTCTAGTTCAATAGCCAAGTCTTATGAGTATCTACAACTTTGTAGAAGGAACCAAATGCTTATTCGGACCACAAGAGGTCCAAAACATTAATTTAGGAAAATAAGGTTCATCATAGTCAACTAACAGTCGCTAACGGTCAAAGTAACAGTTCAAGGTCAACTTAACAGTCAACGTCTAAGTCCAGGTCAGAGTCTAGTCAATGTCAAGTCCAAATCAAAGTCGGGTCAAATGTCTAACTCGGTCATGGTCAACTGGTCAAGTCTGAGTCAAAGGTCTACCGAGTCAAATCGGTCAAGGTACACTGAGTCAGCTCAGGTAACAAATCGGAATCACTGAATCAACACAGAATTGACTCAGTCAGATTGACTAAGTCAGCTAGGGTCATCCCCTGACTAGGCTGAAAGGCACAGGACCTAAACTCTTTCACAGGCCAGAGCATTGCTCAGGCCAAAGAACACAAGTGCACAATCATTGTGCAACACAACTTTTAACTATAATTCATTTACAATCTAATCACACTTAAATAAACTTCAAATATCAATTACAACAAAGACCAAGCCTACCTGCAAATGCAGCTGCAAGCACAATCTGTCTTCATTTTGTTACAATTCTAATTCACCTAGTCACAGCAACGCCAGGTCTATAACCTTTGGTTATTCAAAGGTACAATGCATCTCAACTACTCCATCAGACTACACAACATTACAACAATATAAATCAAAAGTAAACTTCACAAGTGCATTCTTAAACATAATTCATTCTACCTGCAATTGCAATTAAAAGATTTCACTAGAAGATTCGACTGGACCTATTCCTCCAAACATCAATCACTAAGTTCTGTTTTAACATCAACAACTCATACACTCATATCCCACACAATCCTCATCTGCACCCATTACAGTTCACTTCCAAACCAACTCACAACTCCTTACATCTTCCAATACACAGAAAACACTACCATCACAACATCCTTCTGTTCAACACATTATCACTACCAATTCAATCATCCTCAACTTCCACCACCTGTTATCCACCATTCATAGCCAATATAATCAACAACACATATAATTGTATTCTAGGCAATCTCCATTACCTCCTACAGTTCATTACAACTTCAATTGTTGTAATCTCAACAACCTCAGATTCTTGTACACTTCATCTGCCATACTAAAATCATTATCCCCATTTCGACTATGCCATAACCTTAAGACTCCATTTGCACTTCACTTGAGATCATACTCAATACATCACCATAGTTACTCATACTCATGTCTTGAAATCTCTCATTCGTCCACAACCAAACAACAATACCAGCAACACCTTTCTTAGACTCAATTCATTAATCATCTAAACATCCCAGAATTATCAACATATACAAGGCCATACTTCAATTCATAATTAAGATAACAACTATAGAACCACCACTACAACACAACTTACTTCATGGCATCTCTTAACTTCAACAACTAAAAATTGTAATACTTAACTAAGATTACAGAGAAGAATCATTACCTCAACCATTTAATCTCGGTTAACAACTTCAGATGAACTTAAGGAAACACACATGTCCTGCAACAATCGAAACACACCCCCAAATGATTTTCAAATCAATTCCAACACCTTAACAAAATTTCCAATCATCACAACACAGTTCTCAACTAATCCCTCATTTAATTCCCAAATCTTCACTAAACAGCATCAAACCCTAACTACAAATTCCAAGCTATTTTTCATCTTCAAACTCTAATTCAGACTAAACCCATCCTTAAACATTCTTCCATAACATCAATTTCATCTTCAAATTCTTCTTTGAATTTCTTATGAAACCCTAGTTCTTAATTTGGGGAAGAACAGAAAACCCTAACTCTTTGATTCATTGATTCATCTTCAGAACCTCTTCACAACACCAAATTAACAACCATCCCTTCCTTCAACATCTACCAAAATACCACAAACAACATCAATTCTACTCGAATCTTAACTTCAGAAACCCTAACTTCGATTTACCGCAACTCAATCGTTTCCTTCATCCCGTTCTTGATAGACCACAACATCATCACCATATTCTACTTGATATACTTATTATTGTCAAACGATTCTCTCAAAAAATTCTCAAACCTCACTCACAACTCTCAACTCTCACGCAGGAGAAGAACAGGAAGAAGAGAAGAAGAAAGAAGAAGGAAAGAGAAGAAGAAAAGAGAAAACGAATTTCTCTTCGATAGATTTAGGGATAAGACCAATAGAGAACACTAACCAACCCACCTTCTTTGATAAGGGAAGCCCATGTTGGTTCGAGTGCAAAAAGACTAATTTGCCCTCCATAGTAATCTGTTGATATCTACTTCGTCTGGTATCCGAACGACACGTGCGGGAAGTCCATCTCGCATAACTTTTCGAGATTTATATAACAATATTAGTTTTGTATCTATATCGTTGTTAGATTAATTTCTATAATTAACGTTCGTGTTAAACTAATTAAGCTATTATCGACTAATTCGTCTCTTGACTAGTCTAATAGCGTTGATGAGCTCGAGAGTCCTTACAGGCGCGGTCAGTGTGTATGACATGATTTTCCATTGTCTCAGGTGCGTCTAGCATGGTTGGCATTCCTTGGCGCGATCGTTGTGGCTGGCATAATTTTCCATTGGCACAGAGGTGAAGCTAGCATGGTTGGAATGCCATGGCGCGGTCCGTGTGGCTGGCATGATTTTCCGTTGGCACAGAGGTGCAGCTTACATTGTTGGCAAGCCTTGGCGCGGTTTGTGTGGATGGCATGATTTTACATTTGCACAGAGGCGCGGATAACATGGTTGGCATGCCTTGGAGCGGTCGGTGTGGCTGGTATGATTTGCCATTGGCACATGTGGGAATTAGGGATTGACTCGTCGTAACCCTAATTTGAAAAATATACCCGGGTAATTATTTTAGAGACACATTAAAGATTTCAGTAAATGTGCCTTGTAAATGCTTGTTTCTTTAAATGTTGTGACATTACTGTCTGCTAGGGTTTAATGTTTTACGATTTTAACCCTATGCTAAAAACCACCATCAATATTAAGTCCTCTGCTTTGATCGGAACATGTACCTTGTTGCGAGGTAAGCATATGATGGTGACAGACAAGGATGGGATCGAGGTGTAAATCATTGCAAAGAGAGTTTTGGATTCCCGTGTTGGCGACCCTGCGTAAGTTATACTGGGAATGCATACCGTGGAGTTGTGAGGAGAAAGTTACCGTCTTGGTCTGATCGTACACCTCCAAGCCAGTGGATGACTCGGCTCTAAGGGCCAAGAGGTAGCGTGGTCCTCGCTACGGCAGTGACATGGTGAAACATGCAGGGGCGGCTAGGCGTGGTGGGGCCGTGATGATGGAGCGAGGGATTGGTAAGGTAAACGCGTGTGGATTATAAGGTCGTGATAGTGGAGCAGGCGGCTTGGCCTGGTACGGCCATGGAAGGATGCGACTTGGTGGGGCGAGGCGTGCACAAATGGATAGTGGCGGTGAGGATGAGACATCGCACTGACTGCTTGGTGATTTATCTTCAAGGGATTGGTTGCCTCTTTCCTTATTTGACTTGACCAGGAAACTCTTTTCTCTTCAAACCAAAACGTGACGCCCACAAAAGAGGAAGAGTGTTACTATTTATGCTTTAGTTATGTTGCCGATTTTTCTTCCGAAGCTTGGCGTTGGCGGTGAGAAAGGAACACACGATCTAGTGGGCCTCAAGCACATTCCTCTAGGATTTCTCACCAACCATAATTATTTCTCACAGCCAAGAATTAGATTTAATTAGGATCAAATATTATGCCTTAACTTACGGCCAGTATAAAAACTTTCCCTTTTGAGGTTGCATCACCTTTCCGTACATAAAAGATGATCTTGAACTCTACATTCACGTAGTTCGTCTTCGTCCATCCCCTTTGCTGGTACCGCCTCGCATTTTTTTTATATCCTCTTTCTTATGCGTGTATAGATAGGATGGAACTTGACCATTTTCCTTGTTCTTTGTAGTGTATGATGAGACCCTCTAGGGATATCCATGTCTTCAATTCTTCGGAGAAGGACTTCAGAATTGGAGGAAACCGATCTTCTACTCATGAGGAGGCATTGGCTAGAATTGAATCTTTGTTCCATGAGGCAGGTGAAATCATCAAGGACCTCCCTTCCATCCATGTCCATGAAGTGCAGGCGTGTGTGCAGACCTTCTTGGGTTCGGTGAGCATGGAGGAGGGATGAGAAAATGAGGAAGAACCTTAGCGTGTTGAGAAGTTCCAGTGCGGCAAAACCCTTCCTTGATCCAGTTATAGAGCAGATCGAACTGTTTCTAGGTCGAAGCAGCGAAAATCGAGAATGTCAAGCTTTTGGAGGAAGGCGCCATGGTTCTCGATTTTGTTGCGAATGAATCAAAAAATATTCTTCGGAGTGTCAATGAGAAAACCCTCGAGGGAGCATCTGACGGAAATGAAGTAGCCTTTGAAGTTGATGCCAAAGGTGTCGTTGGTGATATTGGAGGGGTCATGGTGGCGCATGCTGGACCGATCGTCGGAGCGGGCACTGTTGCGGCTGTGGTTGCTTCAGGATGGGATGTTGAGGTTGATCCTTCTAACACCGTTGAATGGAATATTTTTTTCCCGAGGGATTTCCGGGGGAACTGCTTGAAGATAACCTTGACCAAGGTGGCTTGTGCTCCACCCTTCGAGGGCTAGCTCCTCCCTTTTTTTATTCCTGTTAGATGCTTATTTCCCCTGATGTTTTTTTTTCTTTCGTAAACTCATCTTTACCTTCTTTTTCATCGGTCAATATTTTGTTTTATTTATATATATATTTTGAGGTATTTCTGGTTGTGGTATGATGGATTCTCTGATATCTGGGGAACTTGTTTGGAAAGAGATGTATTTATGCTATTTTTCTTTTCTTTTTTTATTGACGGAAAAGAAAACTCCCGGGGAGAATACAAACGGTGTATTCATCTTGGGGGGATATAACTACTAAGATGAATTATTAAAGGAAATACTAAATGGAGAGTGACTAGGAAGTACATCATTTTAGGGATTAGAGGCCTTGAGCCATTGCGAGTGAATTATCACGCCTTCAGGTGTGTCTGCGTTGGTAAGCTTGCAATATCCTCCTAAAAGGATGTCCGCCACCAGATACAGCTCGTATTCTCTTCCATTGGGAGAATCAATCTGAATAGCCATTTTTACCGTCATTTTCTTCCCAACTTGAAACGAGTTTACCTTAACCACTACATCTCCGATTGAAAACGGGTTCAGACGTCGTGCAACCGTTTGAGTCTTGGCTTCATTGGTCTCAATAAAAGTTTCCAAACATTTTGCAAAGTGTTCAAATGACCCAGAACCCCATTCACATTTCTTGACGTCATCCGTTCCAGTAATCGCGTCGAGTCCCCGTGACGGAATAGGGAAAGGAATGTCTGGTCGTAGAGAAGGTTGCTCAGTCAGACTTACTTGCGTTTGAAATCCATGATCTAGCGCCAATAGGTCCTATCCAGATGTCTGGGTTCCTTTGATAGTTCATCGATGGGAAAACCAATGGGATGATTCTTTGGAAATTCCTTCAGGCGTGGACGTCGGTAGAGGGTTCACATCTAATTTCGCTTTTATTGTCGAGTACCCATAAGTGTCCCAATATCATGTCGTGACCCAGTTCTTTAACAATGTGGAATTTTCTATGCATTATAGTGTCTCCCACCTTGATCTTGAGGTTTATGTAGCCATGCGCGTTCAAAGATTCTCCTCTCGGGTTCTTAATCACGGACGGGGAATGGGTAGCGTCTTGTTTTATAAATCCTGCTGGTTTCACTGTCTTGAAAGTGACGATGTTGAGGTCAAAGGCATCGTCGATGAGTGTGTTGTCAAATTCGATACCTCTTAAATGGGACGTGGTCAGCAGTCCCCAGTTTTCCCCTTTGGTTCCACCTGTTTGGAAAGCTTGGGCACCTGGTGTGGCTTCCGGGGAGAGAAAAATTCATTTGCCGGATACAGCGCGATTGAGAGCTGCGAAAATATCTTAGCGCTGTACCTTGGAAAGATTGAGAATTTCGCATACATGCTGCATCGTGGATTGTACAGTCTCATGCACGGAGTCCCCAGAGGACCCGCAGTTTATTATTGGGATTGGGTCTCGATGTACTCCCTCGTCTCCCAGTTGGAGCTCCCCCGCTTCTATCTTCTCTTTTAAGATATGCTTTAGTCTGTTGCAGTCACTAGTTGGGTGGTGAAAAAATCTGTGTTAGTGACAATACTTGGGGTTTGCCATCTCGGCCTCAGTCGGTGGGAGCCTGGGAGGTGGCAGTCTGATAATATCTTCTTGGACCCATGCTTCTAGGAGATCAATCACCTCCTCGATGGGAAACGGGAAATCTTGGGCATTCCCTTCAGTTTCGTGTCGACGCATGGGAGCTTTAGGGGCGGCCTTCCGTGGCGGGGTTTCCCGTTGTGCTGGTGCCTCACGTTTAGGATGATGATCTTCAGCTGGGGCCTTGTTTTTCCCTCTCTCATTTACTAAGTTTACAGAGGAGGGGCCAGTGTTAAATTGTTTGCTAGTGAGGCGTATGTTCCCGCGAGTTTCGCGCATGTCTTCGGCTCGAGTCGGTCTAGCTCTATCCAGTAATGCTGGTGCTGTCATTGCAGAACGTCTGGTAGCTTCATGGAGTTCTGATAATGTCTGGAAACACAAGTTTTCTAGCAAGGCGTGGTAAATATGAACCATACCGTTGATGCACGTGTTCACTAGTTGTTGCTCGGTCACGTTTGGGTCATGACAGTCCAGTGCTTAAACCCTGAATCTTTTGACAAAATCATTCGGGTGTTCATTATCCCACTGTTACATCCTTCCGAGGTCTGAGAGAGTAACTTGTTCAGACACGAAGAAGTATTTCCTATAAAACGCGGTAACCATGCTACTCCAGTTGGGAATATTATTCGGAGGGAGGTTGTTGTACCATGTATACGCTCTTCCAGTAAGTGATTTTGAAAACTCCCTTAGACGAAGAACGTGATTATATTCATGTTCACCTAGGGATTCCAAGAAGAGGGACACATGGTCATGTGCATTCGCGGTACCATCGTACATGGTGAATTGAGGAGAGGAGTACCCCATTGGCAAAGGGATTCTTTGTATCTCGGATGGGTAGGGGGTTGGTGCTGATGCATGTCCATTTCATCGATCCTGACTCGGTTGCGGAAAATTTGCTCCATATCTTCTCGTGTGACGAAGTTGGATGGATGGTTTCTTTTCGAAGGGATTCTAGCATGAATCTCCTCGTCTGCGGAGGCGTGTTCTGCTGAGGTGTTAGCGCCGGGGGTGTTAGAGACGTTCCTAAACGGCTCTGGAGGGCACGACTCGCGTGGTAGCCGCTCTGTCAGGGCCTTGAGAAAGACGAGTACTTCATTCTCTGTTGAAACCATATATGTCTGGGCTCTGGCAAGCATTTCCTGTCATTCCATCAAATCAGCGATGGTGACATAAGGAAGGATTCACCTAGTCCCTCCGGTCTCTTGTCCCGTCGGTGGGGTAGTTGGAACCTTAGTTGTTGTTGGAGGTGCCATACTAGATGAGACATTAGGGGTCGCGGCGGCGGCTCTGGTCCTAGTGACTAGTGGTGTAATGCCCTAAGAGGTGCTTTATTTTCTGTGATTAGAGGGTTGTGCATAGACATTAGAGGCGGCGGCGGCTCTGGACCTGGTGATTGGAGGTGTCACGATTGAGGGGGTGCATTCGGAGTTACTGTAGTCAGTAGGTGATGTAACGATGTTATTTGGAGAGACATTAATATCAGGGATGTGCTATGTGCTGATATTCTCGGCAGCCGCTCCAGACCTGAGTTCCACCATATTGGGATTGACGTTCGGGAAACGAAATCAGGATTTGGAGTTGATATTGTGACCGATAGATCAATCCTCCCGCTGTGGTCGCTAATTGTTTATAAGTGAAAATAGTTTCTACTGATTTTGGTAATTACGGGTGTGAAGGTGAGAAACTTTTTAAACCCTAAACAATGTACTACAAGGGAGTACTTTAGATTCGAGAGATCAATCTGTGCAAGTCCATCCTAAACCAAGAAATGGCCGTTCCAGACTTGCTTTGGTCACAAAGAGGAGGATAATGGGTTGGTTTTGGGGAGGGAAGCAAGGAGAGTGGTGAGACCAGAATAGTTGATTCTAGAAGAGCAGTTTGGTTTCTACGACTTGTTATCAGAAAAGATAGGAAAGCTCACGAGGAGAGCTAAGTAAGTATTTCTGAGTGTTGTCTTATCCGAATGAACTTATCGTCCAAATGGAAATAAGTAAGACCTATTTATACAAGTCAAGGTAGAAACATAACCTGGTCTCACTAAGGAGTGGGAAAGTAAATGGGAGGTGGTGGTAACCGTATGCATGGACTTGATGTTCCATAAAGTGGTTAACGCATGAAACTGTTAGACACATCACGATCTGTCAATGTAGCCATATACTCATCTATGGCCATAGGCCATGAGTTCAGATTTAAAATCATGACCAGATGGTACTTTTTTGCTACAAGTTATGAATTTGGACTTAAAATCCATGACTAAATAATGATCTTTGGTTACAGAGTAAACTAAAACGTGTCTATAACAACACTTTAGTTTTAACTACTACATGTAGCCACGCCAATAACCCAAAACATGGATAGGTTATAAAACCAAAAACGTGGCCTATGTAACTATTTGTACTAGTGTGCTCCGCCTTCTCATATCTCCTCTCTTATCACTCAGCTGCAATACTTCTCAATATATACACTGACACCACTACAAACATCATATAAACATCAGACCCGTCAGCTCATCGCAATAGCACATAAACTACTCAATATACTCATTCAACCATATTGTAAACCACTCCATTTCGCCTCATCTCATCACTGTCAAAGCCATTGCAGAAGTAAATCAAGTTATAATACTTATTATATAAGATTAAAACACTGCACCCAGAAGAAGATTTGCAGAAATAGAAAAGTTGGTTCACCTGGTTACGAAGATCAGCCCTTCCCACAACAACAGATACAATATCGTCCCACCAAAATCGTCCAAATAGCCTACAATCCAAACATACACCATAAACAAGATAGACTTAAACTAAAGACAAACAAAGAAATGAAGAAACATATTATCCGATAAAGCTTCAGTATGATAATAAATCAAATCTAGTTTCTTTTAAAACCAAGAAGCGGTAGAAATGGTCATGTGCATTCCTGTTACCATCGTACATGGTAAATTACCCCCTTGGCAGAGGGATTCTTTGTATCTCAGATGGGTAGGGGGTTGGTGCTGATGCATGTCCATTTCATCGATCTTAACTCGATTGCGGAGAAGTTTCTCCAGATCTTCTCGTGTGATGAAGTTGGACGATTGATTTCTTTCCGATGGGATTCTAGCGTGAATCTCCTTATCTGCGGAGGCGTGTTCTGCCGAGGTGCTAGCGCCGGGGGTGTTAGAGACGTTCCTAAATGGCTCTGGCAGGTGCGACTCGCGTGGTAGCCTCTCTGTCAGGACCTTGATAAAGATGAGTACTTCCTTCTGTGTTGAAACTATATATGTCTGAGCTATGGCGAGCATTTCCTGTCTTTCCATCAAATCAGCAATTGCGATATAAGGACGGCTTCCCTTAGTCCCTCCGGTCTCTCGTCCCGTCGGTGGGGTAGTTGGAACCTTAGTTATGGTTGGAGGTGCCATGCTAGATGAGACATTATGGGCCGCGGTGACGGCTCTGGTCCTGGTGACTGGTGGTGCAACGCCTGAAGAGGTGCTTTTGTTGCCGTGATTACAGGGTTGTGCAGAGGCATTAGAGGCGGCGGTGTCTCTGGCACTAGTGATTGGCGGTGTTACGCTTGAGGGGGTGCATTCGGAGTTACTATAGTTAGTAGTTGATGTAATGATGTTATTGGGATAGACGTTAACATCAGGGACGTGCTCTGTGCTGGTATTCTCGGAAGCCGCTCCAGACCTGAGTTCCACCATATTGGGATTGACATTCGGGAAACGAAATCAGGAGTTGGAGTTGATATTGTGACCGATATATCAATCCCCCCGCTGTGGTAGCCTATTATTTATAGGTAAAAATAGTTTCTACTGATTTTGGTAATTGCAGGTGTGAAGGTGAGAAACTGTTTAAACCTAAACAATGTACTGCAAGGGAGTACTTTAGATTCAAGAGATAAATCTGTACAAGTCCAGCCTAAACCAATAAATGGCCGTTCCAGACTTGCTTTAGTCATAAAGAGGAGGATAATGGGTTGGTTTTTGGGAGGGAAGCAAGGAGAGTGGTGAGACCAGAATAGTTGATTCTGGGAGAGAAGTTGGGTTTCTAAGACTTGTTATCAGAAAAGATAAGAGAGCTCACGAGGAGAGCTAAGTAAGTATTTATGAGTGTTGACTTGTCCAAATGAACTTGTCATCCAAATGGAAATAGGTAAGACCTATTTATACAAGTCGAGGTAGAAACGTACCCTGGTCTCATTAAGGAGTGGGGAAGTAAATTGGAGGAGGTGGTAACCATATGCATGGACTTGATGTTCCATAAAGTGGTTAACATATGAAACTGGTTTTCATGAAACTGTTAACGTTATGGAATTGATGTTCCATAAGGTTGTTAACTCACTGATTTATGTCCCATGAAGTTTTCCCACATAACTCCCGTATTTACTAGGCGCCTCACCCTTATGACACTTCCTTATGAAGGGCGTAGTGTACGCCGCACGCTGTAGACCACCAAACCAATACCCAAAGAGAATCCCCCAGTTTATGTTGATGTCTCGAATGTTTTTGGAAAACATGTAACACGTTGTTGTGGCTTGGCAAGTTCAGCTCGGGGAACTTGCTAGCCTGGTGACCTTCGACGGTCGATATGTTGCATCTTGAGAGGAGGGGCAACCGTTGATCGTTTTACTCCTTCGTTTTGGTAGCCGCGTAGTGAGGTCCAACAGGGTGGCACGTCTAGGGTGTGTTTATACTTGGCATGAGGGGCCAAGGGTTTTATATGGGTGTATGGCATGGCTAGGGCCAAGGCGAGGGAGCTTGGCTTGGCATGACGTGATTAGCATGGCTAGGTCCAAGGCAAAGTGCGTTTGTCATAACGCGGCTATCTTGGATAGGTTTGGTTTGGATTGGCATGTGGGGCCAAGGGTTTTCCATGGGCGTATGTCACGGCTAGGGCCAAGGCGAGGGCGCTTGGCTTGGCATGACGTGACTAGCATGGATAGGGCCAAGGCAAAGTGCGTTTGGCATGACGCGGCTATATTGGCTAGGTTTGGTTTTGCTTGGCATGTGGGGCCAAGGGGTAGCCATGGGCGCATGGAGTGACTAGATTGGGCTAGGTGCGGTTTTGGCTTGTCATGTGGGGCCAAGGGGTATCCATGGGTGCATGGCATGACTAGCTTGGGCTAGGCGCGTGACCAAGCTAGGGTTTTGTGCCAAAGGTCGTGAGTGGACCTTAGACAACCAGGATTTTCTCCTGGGTTTGAATGGAAACCATTGATTATTGCACGCCTTCACTTTGGTAGCCGCATGAGGAAGGCCAGCATGAGGGGCCATGGAGAGACGTGTTTGGCATGGCGCGGTCTGTGTGGATGACATTATTTTCCATTGGCTAAGAGGTGCGGCTAGCATGGTTGGCATGCCTTGGCGCGGTCGGTGTGGCTGGCATAATTTTCCATTGGCACAGAGGTGAAGCTATCATGGTTGGCATGCCATGGCGTGGTCCATGTGGCTGGCATGATTTTCCATTGGCACAGAGGTGCAACTAACATTGTTGGCAAGCCTTGGCGCGGTTAGTGTGGCTGGCATGATTTACCATTGGCACAGAGGCGCGACTAGCATGGTTGGCATGCCTTGGCGCGGTCGTTGTGGCTGGCATGATTTTCCATTGGCACATGTGGGAATTAGGGTTTGACTCGTCGTAACCCTAATTTGAAAAATATACCCGGGTAATTATTTTAGAGACACATTAAATATTTCAGTAAATGTGCCTAGTAAATGCTTGTTTCTTTAAATGTTGTGACATTACTGTCTGCTAGGGTTTAGTGTTTTAGGATTTTAACCCTATGCTAAAAACCACCATCAATATTAAGTCCCATGCTTAGCTCGGAACAGGTACCTTGTTGCGAGGTAAGCATATGATGGTGACAGACAAGGATGGGATCGAGGTGTAAATCATTGCAAAGAGAGTTTTGGCTTCCCGTGTTGGCGGCCCTGTGTAAGTTGTACTTGGAATGAAGATCGTGGAGTTGTGAGGAGAAAGTTACCGTCTTGGTCTGATCGTACACCTCCAAGGCAATGGGGTGCGGTTGTGGAAGGCAAAGCTAGTGGACGGCTCATCTCGAAGGGCCAAGAGGAAGCGTGGTCCTGGCTGCGGCAGTGACATGGTGAAACGTGCAGGGGCGGCTAGGCGTGGTGGGGCCATGATGATGGAGCGAGGGCTTGGTAAGGTAAACGCGTGTGGATGATAAGGTCGTGATAGTGGAGCAGGCGTCTTGGCCTGGTGCGGCCATGGAAGGATGCGGCTTGGTGGGGCGAGGCGTGCACAAATGGCTAGTGGCGGTGAGGATGAGACATGGGACAGACTGCTTGGTGATTTATCTTCAAGGGATTGGTTGCCTCTTTCCTTATTTGACTTGACCAGGAAACTCTTTTCTCTTCAAACCAAAACGTGACGCCCACAAAAGAGGAAGAGCGTTACTCTTTATGCTTTGGTTATGTTTCCGATTTTTCTTCCGAAGCTTGGCGTTAGCGGTGAGAAAGGAACACATGATCTAGTGGGCCTCAAGCACATTCTTCCACGATTTCTCACCAACCATAATTATTTCTCACATCCAAGCATTAGATTTAATTAGGATCGGATATTATGCCTTAACTCACGGCCAGTATAAAAACTTTCCCTTTTGAGGTTGCATCACCTTGCCGTACATAAAAGATGATCTTGAACTCTACATTCGCGTAGTTTGTCTTCGTCCATCCCCTTTGCTGGTTCCGCCTCGCATTTTTTTTATATCCTCTTTCTTATGCGTGTATAGATAGGATGGAACTTGACCATTTTCCTTGTTCTTTGTAGTGTATGATGAGACCCTCTAGGGATAGCCATGTCTTCAATTCTTCGGAGAAGGACTTCAGAATTGGAGGAAACCGATCTTCTCCTCATGAGGAGGCATTGGCTAGAATTGAATCTCTGTTCCATGAGGCAGGTGAAATCATCAAGGACCTCCCTTTCATCCATGTCCATGAAGTGCAGGCGCGTGTTCAGACCTTCTTGGGTTCGGTGAGCATGGAGGAGGGACGAGAAAACGAGGAAGAACCTTAGCGTGTTGAGAAGTTCCAGTGCGGAAAAACCTTTCCTTGATCCGGTTATAGAGCAGATCGAACTGTTTCTAGGTCGAAGCAGCGAAAATCGAGCATGTCAAGATTTTGGAGGAAGGCGCCATGGTTCTCGATTTTGTTGCGGATGAATCAAAAAATCTTCTTCGGAGTGTCAATGAGAAAACCCTCGAGGGAGCATCTGACGGAAACGAAGTAGCCTTTGAAGTTGATGCCAAAGGTGTCGTTGGTGATATTGGAGGGGTCATGGTGGCGCATGCTGGACCGACCGTCGGAGCGGGCACTGTTGCGGCTGTGGTTGCTTCAGGATGGGATGTTGAGGTTGCTCCTTCTAACACCGTTGAATGGAATCTTTGTTGCCCGAGGGATTGCCGGGGGAACTGCTTGAAGATAGCCTTAACCAAGGGGGCTTGTGCTCCACCCTTCGAGGGATAGCTCCTCCCTTTTGTTATTCCTGTTAGATGCTTAGTTCCCCTGATATTTTTTTTCTTTTTCTTAAACTCATCTTTACCTTCTTCTTCATCGGTCAATATTTTGTTTTATTTATATATATATTTTGAGGTATTTCTGGTTGTGGTATGATGGCTTCTCTGATATCTGGGGAACTTGTTTGGAAAGAGATGTATTTATGCCCTTTTTCTTTTCTTTTTTTATTGACGGAAAAGAAAACTCCCGGGGAGAATACAAACGGTGTATTCATCTTTGGGGGATATAACTACTAAGATGAATTGTTAAAGGAAATACTAAAGGGAGAGTGACTGGGAAGTACATCATTTTAGGGATTAGAGGCCTTGAGCCATGGCGAGTGAATTATCACGCCTTCAGGTGTGTTTGTGTTGATGAGCTTGCAATATCCTCCTAAAAGGATGTCCGCCACCAGATACATCTCGTCTTCTCTTCCATTGGGAGAATCAATCTTAATAGCCATTTTTACCGTCATTTTCTTCCCAACTTGAAACGAGTTTACCTTAACCACAACATCTCCGATTGAAAACGGGTTCAGAAGTCGTGCAACCGTTTGAGTCTTGGCTTCATTGGTCTCAATAGAAGTTTCCAAACTTTTTGCAAAGTGTTCAAATGACCCAACACCCCATTCACATTTCTTGACGGCATCCGTTCTAGTAATCGCGCCGAGTCCCCATGAAGGAATAGGGGAAGCAATGTCTGGTCGTAGAGAAGGTTTCTCAGTCAGACTTACTTGCGTTTGAAATCCATGAGCTAGCGCCAATAGGTCCTCTCCAGATGTCTGGGTTCCTTTGATAGTTCATCGATGGGACGACCAATGGGATGATTCGTTGGAAATTCCTTCGGGCGTGGACGTCGGTAGAGGGTTCACATCTAATTTCGATTTGTTGTCGAGTACCCATAAGTGTCCCAATATCATGTCGTGACCCAGTTCTTTAACAATGTGGAATTTTCTATGCATTATAGCGTCTCCCACCTTGATCTCGAGGTTTATGTAGCCATGCGCGTTCAAAGCTTCTCCTCTCGGGTTCTTAATCACGGACGGGGAATGGGTAGCGTCTTGTTTTATAAATCCTGCTGCTTTAAGTGTCTTGAAAGTGACGATGTTGAGGTCAAAGGCCGCGTCGATGAGCGTGTTGTCAACTTCGATACCTCTTAAATGGGACGTTGTCAGCAGTCCCCAGTTTTCCCCTTTGGTTCCGCCTGTTTGGAAAGCTTGGGCACCTGGTGTGGCTTCCGGGGAGAGAAAAAGTCGTTTGCCGGATACAGCGCGATTGAGATCTGCGAAAATATCTTGGCGCTGTACCTTGGAAAGATTGGGAATTTCGCATACATGCTGCATCATGGATTATACAGTCTCATGCACGGAGTCCCCAGAGGACCCGCAATTTCTTATTGGGATTGGGTCTCGATGTACTCCCTCGTCTCCCAGTTGGAGCTCCCCCGCTTCTATCTTCTATTTTTAGATATGCTTTAGTCTGTTGCAGTCACTGGTTGGGTGGTGAACAAATCTATGATAGTGACAATACTTGGGGTTTGCCATATCGACCTCAGTCGGTGGGAGCCTGGGAGGTGGCAGTCTGATAATATCGTCTTGGACCCACACTTCTAGGAGATCAATCACCTCCTTGATGGGAAACGGGAAATCTTGGGCATTCCCTTCAGTTTCGTGTCTACGCATGAGAGCTTTAGGTGCGGCCTTCCGTGGCGGGGTTGCCCATTGTAGTGGTGCCTCACGTTTAGGCTGATGATCTTCAGCTGTGGCCTTATTTTTCCCTCTCTCATTTACTATGTTTACAGAGGAGGGGCCAGCGTTAAATTGTTTGCTAGTGAGGCGTATGTTCCCACGAGTTTCGCGCATGTCTTCGGCTCGAGTCGGTGTAGATCTATCCAGTAATGCTGGTGCTGTCGTTGCAGAATGTCTGGTAGCTTGATGCAGTTCTGAGAATGTCTGGAAACACAAGTTTTCTAGCAAGGCGCGGTAAATATGAACCATACCGTTGATGCACGCGTTCACTAGTTGTTGCTCGGTCACGTTTGGGTCATGACAGTCCAGTGCTTAAACCCTGAATCTTTTGAAAAAATCATTCGGGTGTTCATTATCCCACTATTACATCCTTCCGAGGTCTGAGAGAGTAACTTGTTCATACACGAAGAAGTATTTCCTCTAAAACGCGGTAACCATGCTACTCCAGTTGGGAATATTATTCGGAGGGAGGTTGTTGTACCATGTATACGCTCTTCTAGTAAGTGATTTTGAAAACTCCCTGAGACGAAGAACGTGATTATATTCATGTTCACCTAGGGATTCCAAGAAGCGGGAGACATGGTCATGTGCATTCCCGGTACCATCGTACATGGTGAATTGAGGAGAGGAGTACCCCATTGGAAGAGGGATTCTTTGTATCTCGGATGGGTAGGGGGGTTGGTGCTGATGCATGTCCATTTCATTGATTTTGACTCGGTTGCGGAAACGTTGCTCCATATCTTCTCGTGTGACGAAGTTGGACGGATGGTTTCTTTCCGAAGGGATTCTAGCATGAATCTCCTCATCTGCGGAGGCGTGTTCTACTGAGTTTCTTGCGCCGGGGGTGTTGGAGACGTTCCTAAACGGCTCTGGAGGGCACGACTCGCGTGGTAGCCGCTCTGTCAAGGCCTTGAGAAAGACGAGTACTTCATTTTCTGTTGAAACCATATATGTCTGGGCTCTTGCGAGCATTTCCTGTCATTCCATCAAATCAGCGATGGTGACATAAGGATGGCTTCCCCTAGTCCCTCCGGTCTCTCGTCCCTTCGGTGGGGTAGTTAAAACCTTAGTTGTGGTTGGAGGTGCCATGCTAGATGAGATATTAGGGATCGTGGCGGCGGCTCTGGTCCTGGTGACTAGTGGTGTAATGCCCGAAGAGGTGCTTTCGTTACCGTGATTAGAGGGTTGTGTAGAGACATTAGAGGCGGCGGCGGCTATGGCCCTGGTGATTGGCGGTGTCACGATTTAGTGGGTGCATTCGGAGTTACTGTAGTCAGTAGGTGATGTAACGACGTTATTGGGAGATACGTTAATATCAGGGACGTTCTCTGTGCTGATATTCTCGGCAGCCGCTCCAGACCTGAGTTCCACCATATTGGGATTGACGTTCGGGAAACGAAATCAGTATTTGGAGTTGATATTGTGACCGATAGATCAATCCTCCTGCTGTGGTCGCTAATTGTTTATATGTGAAAATAGTTTCTACTGATTTTGGCAATTACGGGTGTGAAGGTGAGAAACTGTTTAAACCCTAAACAATGTACTGCAAGGGAGTACTTTAGATTCGAGAGATCAATCTGTACAAGTCCAGCCTAAACAAAGAAATGGCCGTTCCAGACTTGCTTCGGTCATAAAGAGGAGGAGAATGGGTTGATTTTGGGGAGGGAAGCAAGGAGAGTGGTGAGACAAGAATAGTTGATTCTAGAAGAGCAGTTGGGTTTCTACGACTTGTTATCAGAAAAGATAGGAAAGCTCACGAGGAGAGCTAAGTAAGTATTTATGAGTGTTGTCTTATCTGAATGAACTTATCGTCCAAATGGAAATAAGTAAGACCTATTAATACAAGTCAAGGTAGAAACGTAACCTGTTCTCATTAAGGAGTGGGAAAGTAAATGGGAGGTGGTGGTAACCGTATGCATGGACTTGATGTTCCATAAAGTGGTTAACGCATGAAACTGGTTTTCATGAAACTGTTAACGTTATGGAATTGATGTTCCATAAGGTTGTTAACTCACATCTTTATGTCCCATGAACGTTTCCCACATAACGCCCGTATTTACTAGGCCCCTCACCCTTATGACACTTCCTTATGAAGGGCGTAGTGTACGCCGCACGCTGTAGACCACCAAACCAATACCCAAAGAGAATCCCCAGTTTGTGTTGATGTCTCGAATGTTTTTGGAAAACATGTAACACGTTGTTGTGTCTTGGAAAGTTCATCTCGGGGAACTTGCTAGCCTGGTGACCTTCGACGGTCGATATGTTGCATCTTGAGAGGAGGGGAAACCATCGCCTTCATTTTGGTATACGCGTAGTGAGGTCCAACAGGGTGGCACAGCTAGGGTGTGTTTAGACTTTGCATGAGGGGACAAGGGTTTTCCATGGGTGTATGGCATGGCTAGGTCCAAGGCGAGGGCGCTTGGCTTGGCATGACGTGATTAGCATGGATAGGGCCAAGGCAAAGTGCGTTTGGCATGGCGCATCTAGCTTGGCTAGGTTTGGTTTGGCTTGGCATGTGGGTCCAAGGGTTTTCCATGGGTGTATGGCATGTCTAGGGCCAAGGAGAGGGCGCTTGGCTTGGCATGACGTGACTAGCATGGGTAGGGCCAAGGCAAAGTGTGTTTGGCATGGCGCGGCTAGCTTGTCTAGGTTTGGTTTGGCTTGGAATGTGGGGCCAAGGGGGAGCCATGGGAGCATGGCGTGACTAGCTTGGGCTAGGTGCAGTTTTGTCTTGGCATGTGGGGCCAAGGGGTAGCCATGGGCGCATGGCATGACTAGCTTGGGCTAGGCGCGTGACCAAGCTAGGGTTTTGGGCCAAAGGTCGTGAGGGGACCTTAGACGGCCATGATTTTCTCCTGGGTTTGAAGGGAAACCGTTGATTGTTGCACGCCTTCACTTTGGTAGCCGCATGCGGAAGGCCAGCATGGTGGCGCGGCACGAGGGGCCATGGCGAGACGTGTTTGGCATGGCATGGCACGGTCGGTGTGGATGGCATGATTTGCCATTGGAACAAAGGTGCGGCTAGCATGGTTGGCATGCCTTGGCGCGGTCGGTGTGGTTGGAATGATTTTCCCTTGGCACAGAGGTGCGGCTAGCATGGTTGGCATGCCTTGGCGCGGTCGGTGTGGCTGGCATGATTTGCCATTGGCACATATGTGCGGCTAGCATGGTTGGCATGCTTTGGCGCGGTTGGTGTGGCTGGCATGATTTTCCATTGGCACATAGGTGAGGCTAGCATGGTTGGCATGCCTTGGAGCGGTCGGTGTGGCTGGCATGATTTTCCATTGGCACCGTGGTGCGGCTAGCATGGTTGGCATGCTTTGGCGCGGTTAGTGTGGATGGAATGATTTGCCATTGGCACCGAGGCGCGACTAGCATGGTTGGCATGCCTTGGCGCGGTCGGTGTGGCTGGCATGATTTGCCATTGGCACACGTGGGAATTAAGGTTTGGCTCGTCGTAATCCTAATTTGAAAAATATACCAGGTAATTATTTTAAAGACACATTAAAGATTTCAGTAAATGTGCCTAGTAAATGCTTGTTGCTTTAAATATTGTGACATTACTGTCTGCTAGGGTTTAGTGTTTTACGATTTTAACCCTAAGCTAAAAACCACCATCAACACCTCCGTTTCAAAAAAATAAGCTGGTTTCATATATAAATTGCACATGAAACCATCCTATTACTCTAAAACGGAATACGTACCATTGCATAAAAATATCATGGTCAGTGATGTGATCCTTTACCTAGTTATAGAGTGCATATGCTAACTGTTCCTTTGAATTCGATTTATCCCCAGTATGTTGTAAAGTCTTGTGTAAATGCATAAAAAATATGTGGTTTGGGTCTGTATTCCTTCTCATCTGTACACCCGTATAAAAAAAATCAAAATTAGTAATAATATTTGGAGCTAGAAAGAAAAATTAAGTTACATACATACCTCAATCGTACCACATTCGATGATATTAGGATCATTAAGTGGAGACGCACAACTTTATACCGACAGTTTGAACAATTAAAACTCAAAACAATAATGAATTTATTAAACTCATATCACATTCGATGAGTTTGACATACCTCAATCGTACCACATTCGATGATATTAGGATCATTAAGTCATTTCAGCAAACAACTAAAACCCATTATTTAAAAAAACAATGGAAAAAACTTAAGAAAGTAATACTGAAATTGCAACCATGTCATGAGCCAATTCCTTGTCGATATGCTCAAAGATGTCTTTCCCGATTGGTGTTTCTCAAATGCATGTTCAAACCAAATCAAAATCACATAAGGGAATCATTTTATTAAGATGAGATTGTTAATAGCATCACTTGCCATCTCAATTGCAGCAAAAAGCCTGCAAGAACTCACAAAAAAATAGCATTAGCATATATCCTTACAAACGGAAAATGAAAACAAAAAGCATCCTGAATTAGAAGAAGAAGCATGTCAGAAGCTATTTTAGAAGTTCCGTTGAAGGAAAAATCATGTTTAGAACTGTTAGAAAAATAGAAGTATGGGTGGCTTTTTGTTGGATTGGTGATGAAGAAGAGACTCAACAACTAAAGAAACTTGAATAACTCGATGGAAGTGGGGGTAGTTTTCTGTGAGGACTGAGGATTCAGGAACAACAAAAGTGGGTAGTTCTGTGATGAAAGGTGAGAAGTGGGGTAGTTTTCGTTACTCACGAAATGTGAAGATATACGAAAATCGTTTAGGCTATTGAGGTGGGGCTAGAGCGAAGGAAAAGACTTTATTTGTGAATACTTTCACGTTAGATGTCCACATCATCTTTTTGTAGGGATAGAATAAATGGGAATCAAGTTTCAATTATCATCTAGTTAGATACCCCAATCCCTTAAAACACTCCTCGACATTAATTGTTTGACTATCATCACAAATTACGCCCTAAAATAACGTTTACATTAAATCACGCCCTAAAGAGACGATATATATATATTTATTCTTGATCTCTTCACATTTTTTTCCAGCCAGAAACCTAATTAACGATATTCCACAGATGAAAAACAAAGTTGATCACCATTGGTGCAAGTGAAAAAATTCCACCGTGATAAGTTAAATAATCATCCATAAACAAAGTAAAAACATCAAATTATCATCCATGTATAAAGTGAAAAGTCAAATTATCAATTCATCATCCATATGAAAAGTCAAATTATCATCCATATATAGGATGAAAAATCAAATTATCACTCATATATAAGATTGAAAAATCAAATTATCGTGGACCATATATAAGGTGAAAAGATTAAACTTTGATCATCACAAGTTGAAAACAACCACCGAGTCACCTACACCAGGCTTAACTTTGATTTTGTTCGGATTCACAAACCACTATCACTTCAAGTGTTCAAGTCCAACATCACCTGCCATAACAACGTCAATTCACTACATTATCAGTCTCAATTTAATGTCAATTTCCTCCTTCTACTAAAGCAATCAAGATGGACCACCGGTCACAATAACATTATATTTCCCATCACCCAATCCTAAGGTGGAAAATCGGATTCTCACCTAGATCTCATGTTAAGGATCAATCTTTCACACTCACCTTCATCAACATGAGCTGTAGAATGTAATCCTGTAGTACCCTGTACTGTATTCTCTCTCCCCAAATTCATTTGCAAAATGAATAATTCTTAATCAACAAATTCACTTAACATATACATTTACTTGGTACTGAATTACTATAGAACCACTGTTGTTTGTTCTTTTCCTAATACTCGGTTTTGTGCAATTCTGTAAACTCTACAACATACTTTTTTTCACCTTTTATTCTTTATTTCGTGCACCAATGGTGTATTATTAAGAGGAGAGAGAGATGGAAGAAGGTGAGAGCAATCCAATTGCGCGAAAATATAGCAAAAAAAACGGGTTGACCGAACTTAATGGTTAACTGGGCGAAAAGATAGCCCAAGTCAACAAATTTCTTTTTTGTTTTTTATAGATATAGTTTTGTTAATAATAGTAATTAATTAAGGTTAACATAGTTCATCTATAAATGTGAAAAGATAAATCTAATCTTATACTGCAATTCTTAACCGTTGATTGTATAATTTGGGCTAGATATATATACCAATCTTAATAATGGGTTTCTAAAAGAGAGATGAACCAAACTTAGGTTCCTCAAAAATTTCCACATCTAATTTTGGATGTAGGGAGTATTATGTGATAACAAAAATGCATGGAAAGAAGGATGGAATTATCATTGTTGCTACAATCTTGGATAAACATATTATTTGAATCATTTAACAAGCTAGGATGGAATTATCATTGTTGTTATAATCTTGGATAAATATATTATTTGAATCATTTAACGGTTGTTTGGTACATGTTATATCAACCCCCTACTCTTTATTTTTATGATGACTATCCTCACTACTTATTTATTCTCCTTTACGACCTGAAAATACTATTGACATGATTATCAAGGAACCCAAAACTAAAAATTTCCACTGAACCACCATACAAAAGCCAAACGTTCGGTTGAAATAATGAATCTTAATCGAATCATCCGAACATGGATTTTATCCGAAATAAACAAGGTTCGTTCGAAAATAATTTATCAGATAATCAGCCGAACATGAAGGTTTTCTTCAGTATAATCTGGATTTGGTTGAAAGCATGATAGTTCAATATCAGCCGAATTGTTCTTCTGAAACGTAAAAACCGAGGAACAAAAATCTGGGTTCCAACATGCGGATCTGGAGCTAAATTTTTTGTTCAATGCTTCACACAACTCATTTTATAGTTATGGTTTTTAAAAATTATGAATCAACAACTAAATGACGAAGAAAAAAAATCAAAACGATTTGATAATGATTAGATTAGGTTAGGATTAGGAATGAAAATGATTTTTTATTTTATAAATGATTTTTGATTTCGATCAGTTTAGGTTTATGTTTTAAATTTGGTAAAGAGTATTTAAGTAATTTCAACTAATTAAGGGTAATTTAGTAATCCACCCACTGCTAGGATAATATATCGCTGCCCACCCTAGATGGGAAAATGATTTTGTATGCCTCAAAACAGATTTCACTAGGAACATCGATTCTCATTTCGATTTTTCTCGTATCTCTATTATTGGATGCGGAATTTGATGTTGGAGATGGTTGTTAGATTAGTAATGGTCTAGTCCAGCTGGCTAGATCTGTCCAACGGAGTTGGGCTTCGCTTAGCCGTATTTAAAAATAACCATTTTTTGAGGACCATGGTTTTTTTGGGGACCATTGTTTTATTTTCCCAGCGACGTGTTCGGTTGGGAAATATGGGAAATGTTTTTTTGAGACGTAAGGTTCGGTTGGGAAATGTTTTTTGCAACTAACCGAACTCACCAGTTCAGTTGGGAAATATTTTTGCAACTAACCGAACTGACCAGTTCGGTTGGGAAATATTTTTGCAACTAACCGAACTGACCAGTTCGGTTGGGAAATGTTTTTTGCAACTAGGGAAATGTTTTTTGCAAGTTCGGTTGGGAAATATTTTTTGTAACATAACCAAACTGGGAACCAAAAAAACCATGGTCCGCCCCCAAAAAATGATTCTTAAAAAAAAAATAAAAAATATTAAGAATGTTCGAGTTATGGGCCGGATTTATTCGTGGAAGGTCCAGGAGGGCTTCACCTGGCTTTAACCCTAATCCATCTCTACCCAGTAACCTTAATCCTACCTATAAATGAAAAATTATATACTGCACCATGGCGGTGGTGAATGTAGCAAACCCTAAAAAAAAAAAAAAGAGGCAGAATTGGATCGTATACGGTGATGGTGGATTCATCTTGTTCCACCATGAAATAAGATGGTTTACCAGAAGGTATGTTGTTTGAAATCTTTCTTAGACTTCCATGGAAATCAATCAACAGATTTAAGTGTGTATCAAATAAAAACAAATTCAAAACATTATTCTTTGAACCTAAACCATGGGTAATATTTTCAAACCATGTTATACCTAATCAACATCATCCGTTTGATATTAAAATTCCTAGCAAACTTTTTCATACCCAATTTATGTCATCTGGCAATGAGTTATCTGGTTATGATGGGTTCTCCTTTATTTCCTCCGCCAATCATATGGATCCGATGCTGTAGAAAATCTGATATCAAAGACTTAATGAAAAGAACACAGGACTAAAACTCAAACAAGCTTCAACAAGCTTCTCTTAATTAATGTGTTTTAAACTCACGGCTTAACAACCTATTTATATGTTTACAAACTTGAGTCTCAAGTAATAAACACTATCCTAACTTAATCAAACTCTTAACAAGAAACTTCTAGATAATTCTCACGTAAACAAACTCTTGAAATACGTAATACTTTCAACTCAAATAAACTTCCATAAACTGAACCATGGATCAACAAGAGTTGTTGATCCAACCACTTCATGTCAACCACACCAGTTGACTCGACCATATTGGATCAACTCTCATAGTTGATCCATACTAACTTCTTCATAATGGATCAACAACCTATGTTGATCCCTTCTGTTGTCTTCATAGTATCTTGGTTTATTCTTCAACATCCTCCCTTAGACCAAGATACTCTTTGCTAATCATACCAAGCTTTCCACGCAAGTAAATGAAAGTGCTAGACTTCAAGGACTTGGTGAAAATGTCTGCCACCTGTTCTCTGCTTTCAACAAACTCCACATCAACCTCCTTGTTACTGACTAGTTCTCTAATGTAATGATACTTAATATAAATGTGTTTGCTTCTCCCATGAAACACATGATTCTTAGTTAGTGATACTGTCGACTTATTATCACAAACTATTGTTGTTGGGGTCTTCTATTCTTGAAATAAATATTTCAGCATCATTCTTAACCATACAACTTGTGTAACACAGTTGCTAGCAGCTATATACCCAACTTCTGTTGTAGATAATGCAACAACTTGTTGCTTCTTAGATGACCAGGAGAAAAAACCAGTTCCCAACTGAAATCCATACCCTGATGTACTATTTCTTCCTTCTGTATCTCCAGCCCAATCACTATCAGTGAAACCAACCAACTTTGGATCCTCAGAGATAGTATAAAATATTCCCATACTTGTTGTTCCTTTTACATACCTCAGAATACGTTTTGCAGCCTGTAAATGTGATTGTCTAGGAGATTCCATGAACCTACTAACCATACCAACTGCATACATGATGTTAGGTCTTGTAGCAGTTAAATATCTTAAACATCCAACAAGACCTTTAAATTATGTTGAATTCACAAGCTCTCTTGATCCATATTTTGTCAACTTCAACCTTTCTTCTACTGGTGTTAAGATTGGATTGCAATTATCCATATTGAAACGCTTCAAAATTCCTTCAGCATACCTTTGTTGATTAATAAAAATTCCTCCTTCAGTTTGCTGTACTTCAATACCAAGAAAGTATGACATCAAACCAAGATCTGTCATCTCAAATTCATTCACCATATCCTCCCTGAATTCATTGATCATCTCAGTACTATTTCCAGTAAATATGAGATCATCCACATACAAACATACTATAATATGATTGCCAAGACCATCATCTTTCAAATACAAAGTATGCTCATGTGGACATCTTGTAAAACCCTTCTTGAGAAAATAAGAATCTATTCTTGTATACCAAGCTCTTGGAGCTTGTTTCAAACCATACAAAGCTTTGTTTAGCTTGTATACTTCATCCTCCTTCCCCTCCATAATGTAGCCAGCTGGTTTCTCTACATAAACTTCTTCTTCCAATTTCCATTTAAGAATGCTGACTTCACATCCATCTGAAATATCTTCCATTGCTTTTGTGCAGCTAAAGAAATGATCATCCTTACTGTATCAAGTATTGCAACTGGTGCAAACACTTCTGAGTAATCTACTCCTCTTCTTTGTCTATATCCCTTATCAACTAGCCTTGCTTTCTTTCTCTCTATTTCTCCATTTGCCTTATACTTTGTTTTATAAACCCACTTTACACCAATGGGTTTCTTTCCTGGTGGAAGTTCTGTTAATTCCCATGTGTCATTCTTCTCAATTGACTTCAGTTATTCATTCATGGCTTGAATCCAACCTTCTTCTTTGGAAGCTTCTTCATAAGCTACAGGATCACAATCTCCAAATAATGCAAATTTTACCACATCATCATCATCTTCATCGTCTCTTGTTAAAGCATAATCTTTCAACCTAGGAGGTATGATATATTTTCTTCTTGGTCTTGTATTTTGTTGTTGTGTTACAGCTTCAGTTCTTGCTTCTTCATGTTGTTCCTCTACATTGTCTTGAGCTTGCACTTCTTCCTCAGCTTCAATTTGAATTGTTCTGACAACAACATGTGGATCAACATTCCTAGTTGATCCAATATTATGTGGATCAACATCCCTAGTTGATCCAGAACTTGGATCAACACTGATTGTTGATCCAATACTCCAATTCCATTGTGAATCTTCATCAAATATCACATATCTACTTATAACTATCTTTCTGTTTTCTGGGTTATATAACTTGTATCCTTTTGTCACTGAACTATAACCAACAAGAATACATTTTTCACTCTTATCATCCAGCTTCTTTCTCAATTCTTTTGGCACATGTGCATATGCAATGCACCCAAAAATTCTCAGATGTCTTACACTTGGTATTACTCCTCTCCATGCTTCTTATGGTGTTTTGTTGTTCAAACTATTTGTTGGATATCTGTTGAGTAAATACACAGCTGTGTCAACTGCATAACCCCAAATTGTTTTTGGTAAATATTTTGTTCTTCTTATTGTTCTTGCCATCTCCATTATGGTTCTATTCTTCCTCTCTGCCACTCCATTCTGTTGTGGTGTATATCTTGCTGTTAGGTGGTGTCGAATGCCATGTTCTTCCATAAACTTATCAACAACAATATACTCAGTTCCTTTATCAGTTCTCAAAATCCATATACTCTTACCAATTTGTTTCTCAGCATAAGATTTGAAACTTCTAAAAGCATGAAAAACATCACTCTTTTGTTTAAGTAAATATACCCATGCTTTCCTACTATAATCATCAATGAAAGTTATGAAAATAGTTAATACCTCCATGTGATGTAACTTCTATAGGACCACACAAGTCACTATGAATGATCTCCAATTGTTGCTCAGCTCTTCTAGCTTTGTTAACTGGAAAAGGGTCTCTGTGTTGCTTACCAAAAATGCAATTTTCACATCTTGATTCTGGTACCTCAATAAAAGGTAAACCTGACACCATTTCCTTCTTAGATAAAGCTTGCAAACTGTTAAAGTTCACATGCCCCATTCTCTTATGCCACAACCAAGTATCATTATGAACACTGCTACTGAAACATCTTTCCTTTTGATGTTGAATATTTAATGGAAATAGTCTGTTTCTAGTCATCTCCACCCTTGCTATCAATCTTCTTCTTGTATCTCTGATTAAGCATAAGCCATTGTAAATATTAATAGAATAACCTATTTAAGATAACTGACCCATACTTAGCAAGTTTTGATGTAAACCTGGAACAAAAAAAATATCCATGATGTATGATTTAGATCCATTCTTGAGAACAATTCTTATTCTTCCTTTTCCCATAACTGGAATTATAGAACTATTGCCAGACTTTACTGTTGATCTGACAGTCTCATCAAGTTTATCAAATAAATATTTTCTGCCACACATATGGTTGTTGCAACCTGTATCTAAATACCACTTAAGTTGTGGTTGTTCTTCTGTTGTATGACATGCTAGTAGCACATTCTCAGTGTTCTGTTCTTCTGCTTCTTCTTTTTGACTTTCAACAATATTAGCTTTGAAATTTGATTTATAACTATTTTCAGTAGTCTTTCTAGGTTGAGAACACTCTATAGCAAAGTGCCCAAAATCTCCACAATTGAAACACTGAACTTTTGATCTATCAACTAGTTTTATTCCTTGATAACTTCCAGTATTAGATCTCCCTCTATTGTTATTTCTTCTTTAAAAACTTCCAGCATTAGGTTTTCCATGATTGTTTCTCCAGTTAACTTGACTCTGAAGTGCTTCTTCAACTTGTTTTGCAACATCTTTTTTCTCTAGTAATCTTTGTTCATAAGCTTGTAATGAACCTAATAACTCATTAAGAGTCATAGTTGCAACAATATTACACTCCTCTATGGAAGTTACTTTTGCTTTAAACTTCTCAGGTAAGCTCCTTAAAATCTTTTCAACAATTGCAGAATCTTCTACAGTATCACCATTAGATTTCATCTCATTGACAATATTCAGTGTCTTTGAGAAAAATTCTGAAATTGTTTCAGTTGTCTCCATCTGCAATAATTCATACTTTCTCTTCAGAGTTTGCAACCTAACCTTCTTGACCTTGTCAGATCCTATATAATAGCTAACCAAACCATCCCATGCTCTTTTAACTTCTTTGATGTAGATAACTCTATCCATGAGAGATTCATGAATACCTTGATGAAGAATATAAGTAGCTTTAGAATTCTTTTTCCTGTTATCAGTTAACAAAGTTAGCACAGCTCCTTCTGGTACTACTCCATATGCTGGTTTAGCATAACCATCTTTCACAATATCCCATACCTCCTGGTATGTAAAAATATTCTCCATTTGCAACCTCCAATGTTCAAAGTTTTTACCTTCAAACACAGGTACCTTAATTGAACTTAAACTCGTCATCTTCTTCAATTTAACTTCTCAAACCCACAGCTTAGAACCTGATACCAGTGCTCTGATACCAGATGTAGAAAATCTGATATCAAAGACTTAATGAAAAGAACACATGACTAAAACCCAAACAAGTTTCAACAAGCTTCTCTTAATTGATGTGTTTTAAACTCACGGCTTAACAGCCTATTTATATGTTTACAAACTTGACTCTCAAGTAATAAACACTTTCCTAACTTAATCAAACTCTTAACAAGAAACTTCTAGATAATTCTCACGTAAACAAATTCTTGAAACACGTAATACTTGCAACTCAATTAAACTTCCATAAACTGAACCATGAATCAACAAGAGTTGTTGATCCAACCACTTCATGTCAACCACACCAGTTGACTCGACCATATTGGATCAACTCTCATAGTTGATCCATACTAAATTCTTCATAATGGATCAACAACCTATGTTGATCCCTTCTGTTGTCTTCATAGTATCTTGGTTTATTCTTCAACAGATGCGCAACATCATATGCTCCATGTTTTAGCTTCTAGCAATGGTTTAGTTCTTTGTTCTGTTGTAAATTACTCGAAGGAAAGTATGGATTATTTTGTCTGTAATCCGATTAAGAATGAAAGTGTTTCACTCCCTCCACCACCTAGGAAAGCTGTAGGTAAATTTTTACACGGTCTTCTCAGTGAGACATATTCTACTTCTTCCGAGATTGTTTCGGTGTGTACTTTTAAAGTGATGCGTACAAGAACCGTATTAGAGAATAATACTGGTGTTGAGGTTGAAATTTACTATTCTGACTTGGATGAATGGAGAACATATTTTGTTGAATACGATCAACCACAAAACTATGTTGGGTCAGAAAATTCGAAATGCAATGTCATTACTCACAATGGAGTCGTGTATTGGTTGGAAAGATATACAAGTAGGGTGGTGGCTTATGATCTCAAGATTAACAACTATGAATGTGGTAGTCATCATTGCATTGCAATCGATTTGCCTATGGTAATTTCACATAATATATACGATCGTCATCATAAAAGTGAATGCCTTGGGGTGTCTGAAGATTATGTATGTTATGGACAAATTCAAAAGAACACTTTGAGAACTTGGGTACTTATGGAGGATGATGTTGAAAAATATGTTTGGAACTTAAGGTACCAGATTGAATTACCGGATTTTAATACGAGAAAGAATTTGATAATGGGGTTTGGTACTTTGGATCCTGATGTTGTCATCTTGGATTGTGGTAAGCAAATTCTTCTTTTCGACGCCACAACAGGAACCCATCAGAAAGTTCTACAACGCCTTTGTGTTCCTCCTAGCAAAAGTTCTTTTAAGATTCAACATGGATAATCACCGTTTATAGTACATCCAACGCTGACAACCATCTACAAGGGGAGAATATAAAACTCTGTTTAAAAGGTTATAACAGTCTTCAGAGAATGTAGTCCGATCCTATATTTATTTTCCGGTCTCTCCATTTTGTAATTTGCAAGTGCACTGTTTGTTGTCTCTTTCAGTATCTTGGCTTGGCTTGGGTTTGAATAAATTTTAGGGTGAAAAATAGATATAGGCCTGTTTTTTTTCAGGATAACAACCATAGGCCTGGTTTTTTGAAAATTACAAATCTAGGCCGATTTTGACCATTTTATTGAAAAAACGGATAACGGTGGTTATCCACCTTTTTGGCGCCGTTAGTGTGTTAGGAAAAGACTTTTAAGCCCTTCGACTCATTAAACTCACCGAGTTAATGTTTAAATCGTCGATTCTGTACAGGGACTCGGTGCTGACTGTGTACACACGTGTACACTGTACACATAGATTCTGCCATGTGTCAGAAAAAATATGTCCCCCACAGTACCCAAAAGCAGGATTATCTCCAATAAAAGCATATCTTCTACAAATATTCTTCATTTCTTCTTCTCTGTCTCATTTTAATTCAGATCTAAAAATGGTTGGTGGTGTTCATCCTTCATCAAAATGCAGCACTAGAAGCATCAAGGTGCATTGTGATATGTGTGACAAAGAAGACCATGAAACCAAGAGTTTTCCCTGGGTATATTCAAGGTGCAAACATGTACCTTGTAATGGATTTAGAGCATTATTGAGATCTAAAACCGATCAAACAAATGGAAGGGCCTTCTTCAAATGTTTGAATCCCACCTGCAGCTATTTTGAATGGTTTGATCTTGCTTCTTCTCGGGCTACATCACTTGAAATCAAGCTTCCAATCCAACATAGTTGTATTGCATGTGGATATGATAACCACTGTTTCAATAATTGTCCATTAAACAATCACCCCTGCTTCAAACAAAACTGCAATTCAAAGTTAGAACTAAAGGTTTATAAGAATCAACACAGTCTGAATATAACATATCTGGTATGTAAGAAAAAAGACTGTGATGCTTTCAGATGGGCTTCAGATGCACTTGTAATTCAAAGAAAAGAGACATTGAAAGGAAAAGTACTAGAAGTATGTAATGAGTTTAAGAGAAACTTGAAAATGTAATGAAACAAAAGTTGTAATTGAACATTCCATAAAATGTTATGCAAAAGAAACTTCCAACTCAGATACAAAGTTCAAACTTAAAACTGCACTAACAATCCAAAGTGAAAAAGAAACTTCCAACATGAAATGAAACTCTGTCAACATAAATTACTCAGATCTTCTACACAAAATGAAACCCAATCAACATAACCAACTCAGATCTTCATATACTTCTTTGTTTTCTTCTTGTTCTTTGGATCTGACACTGTAAAGGTGACATTGTTGCTAACTGAACCAATCTTCTTGAAATTTTGATTCATACATGAGGTTTGAGAATATCCAACTTTTGATTTTGTCTTTCCCTTGACACCTTTTTCAGATCTTGAAGCAGCTTGCTTAGATGATTCACCAACACAACTATGGCTATTGGATTTTGTCTTAGTTCCACCCCTTACACTGGTACTTTGACCTGCAGACGAACCATGAACAACTTTTGCAGCTTTCTTGTTCCTCTTTGATGGACCTGATTCATAAGCTGTGTGAGTATCACCATCAACACATGTTCTAGCCTTTGGTACCTTTGGATTAGAACCAACTGCTCCTCCAGCACAAGTATTTTCATAATGACCTGGTTCTCCACATCTCTTGCATCTTCTACCCTTCTTTCCTGTGGGTTGAGGTTCATCATAGGCTCTAATTATTTTCCCCCTTGTCTACCTGTTTTTCTGATGTTCACTGGAGGTTTCATTATCTCTTTCAATGTTATCTGGATAAGAAGAAGGAAAGAAATAAAGTATCATTTATAAATGAAAGGATTAAACCCTAAAGGAATCAAATATGGATATTTTATTTATTGCACAACAAATGATGTACCTTTTCATAGTCTTCTGGGCCCAACAATGGGTTGAATTCTTGACCATATGTTCTCTTATAGATGTCAACCCAATAATACTTGTCACAATACCTGCAACAATACCCAACAATACCCAACAGTTAAGAAATGAAATTAAAACAAATGCAATGAAATATCACAAAGTACAAAAGGACAAACATATAGAAATCAAATACAATGAAATATCACAACAGTTAAGCTCTTGTTCATATCCAGGGATATTGTTGATATCCTCATCAGGATGGCACTAATCTTCTTCAATATTTGGAAGTTGAACTACAAACTCACCAGTCTTCTTATATTCTTCACTCAATATATAAATATATTCAACAATACTTACTTGTGTAGTAGCTTCAACCCAGAAATCATGATTAAATTGTTCTTCTTCTTCTGCCATAGTTGCTTGTGTTGTGCTTTAAGGAACAAATTCATCTGGAGAAGGCATGTTTTCAGGTATACTTGTCTGTGTTGGTTCTTCACAGAATTGAGGAACATAAGCTTCTGGAATAGGCATGTCATTATCCACATTTGACTCTGCTGCTTCTGCACATACTTCTTCATCATCTGAGATTTCATCAAACACTTTCTTCTTAGATTTTCTTCCAAATTGCTTCTTAAACAATGCTGCTAGCCTTGGGCTTCTTCTTGAACTTCTAGTTGTGCTACAATCATCATTAGATACTTCTTGAGTTTCTTCAGATACTGCTGCATTGTTTGGTGTAACATCACATTGTTCAGATACTGATGCTTTCCTTGGTGTGCTATTTCTTTTGGATACAGGCTTCTTTGGGGGTGTTTTCTTTACTGGTGTAAAGTACTTATGTGGAGGAATTGTAATATCACCATCCTTAATACTATCCACCAATTGCATATAAACATGACTCCAACCATTCTCATCAAACTCAGCAGTATCTAGGGCTGCACATGGTTCGGTTTTTATCAGTTTTTGGAAAAACCTAAACCAAAACCAAAGTACTCGGTTTTCCAATAGTAAAAACCAATGAAACCATATACTATTCGGTTTTATTGGTTTCAGTTTCTACTCGATTTTGTTAAAAACCAAACGATTTTTGGTTAATCAAATGATTTATAAACAAACTTCTACTCGATCTCTTCTACTCCAGCTTCAATCTGATGGTGAGGTTTGTTACAATCCTATGTAAAACAAAGTATAGAATAAGAAGTAAAATAAAGAGAATAAGAAGGTGATGGTGATCCTGGTGGTGGTAGTTTTATGATCGAGTGAAGTATGGTGGTAGTTCTTTTACTTCAGGGAAGAACGGAACAAGAGATGGAGTTTTGAGAAACATAGGGAAGAGAAGACTCGAGTGATGTATTACAGTATTAGGGAAAAATATCTAACATCATGTGGCTAATATCATTTCTATCCCGTGGTTAGGAATAGTCGGTTAACCATATGGTTTTCGGTTCGGGATTTCTAGGAAACCTAAACCAAAACCGATAGTGTCGGTTTTCTGGGACTGATAACCATAAATGAACCATTAGAGTATGGTTTGGGTTTGGTTTGGTTTAAATTCTTCGGTTTCGGTTTTGGTTCATGGTTTTGGTTCGGTTTTGTGCAGCCCTAGCAGTATCCCACAAAGACTTGAACTCTTCTTGTTTATCCAATGGCATTAGAGTACAAGCATTATCTGACCACAATATGTCTATCTTCTCATCACCCTTGAGTCTCAACTGTGTCCTGATCATATCCTTCAACCTATCAAGACCCATATCATCTCAAGCACAGTCCCTAAACTCTAAACTCTGGCAAGTTCCTATCACATTTACCTTAAAACTTTTGAAAGGAATAATGTCAACAACAACATCACTCCTACAAGAGACATAATTAAAATTAGAAAAGCAAATTCAACGTTATTATTCCACAACATCATTCAACTATCCTCAGCATAAACATACATATCAGCATAAACATATTCACTATTCTCAACGTATTAACATAAAGAAATAAATATCAACAGATTTCTAGGTCAAACAAACCCTAAAAACAGAGTGAAAATTGATTCACAAATAAAGAAAGATCAACAGATTTCTAGGTCAAACAAACCCTAAAAATCTAACACAAACCCTATAAAAATCAATTCATAGAGAAACGAAAATCAACAGATTCATCTACAAATCAAACAACATAAACCCTAGAAATCGAAAATACCCACAACCCAAAGAAATCGAAATACCCATAAACCTTAGAAATTGAAAATACCCATAACCCTAAGAAATCGAAATACCCATAAACCCTAGAAATTGAAAATACCCATAACCCAAAGAAATCAAAATACCCATAAACCCTAGAAATCTGAAATACCCACAATAAATTGAAAAAAATACAATAAGTGGCTCGCTGTTACATTTCAGTTCGTGTTTTACTTCGCTGTTTCTTTGTTTTCTTTCTTTTATCCATCTTCTCTTTAGTCTCTGAATCTACCTTACTTAGTCGTATGTTTGATCTATTAGGTATACCCATCTAACAGAAACCAGTGATTATTCAGATTACTAAAGAGAAAATTGCAAAGAAAAAAGAAAATTGCAGATAAGAAAATAAAGTTGCAGAGGGAAAAAATGGAGAGAAGAAGAGGAAATTGAGAAATTGAAAGATGTTTTCTCTATACTCTATCCTTTTCACGAATGTGTATTTCATCTCAGCCGTCCCGGTACATCGAGATCGAACGAAATTGAGATAAACGACCCAGATCTCATGATGGTGTCGTTAATTACGAAGTGAAATAATCTAGGCCTTCCATTTTTCCCTCCATTCTCGGATGATCACCACGTGTCTTCGGTTACACGTGTATAGAGGGCCTATGGGAACGTTACACGTCGCTACTACACACTTTATCATTTACATGTGTATAGAGGGCAAATGGGTAATTGCGAGTCAATAACTCATCTCATCTGATGAGAAATTGACGTTGTTGACCGAGTTATTGACAAAAGTAACGGATTTGGATGGAAACATGGATGGAGGCCTAGATTTGTATATATGAAAAAAAAAAAAAAGGCCTATGCTTGTTATCGGGTTGAAAAAGAGGCATATATCTGTTTACATTCCTAAATTTTAAATAATGAATGAAATTTTATATACACTTGCTTAAATTTTCAATGCCATTATGCAGTCTTATATTTCCAGATGAAAATTCTGGATGAATCCACGACTATCTCTATAGATACTTCACTTTAGGATTAGATACTTCACTTTAGGATTGTACTACTAACAATTGGAAACGAAACCTTTTTAGCTTCCTCTTCCACTAGACTGACTACATTTTTGCTTCCGTAGTTAGAAGTAGAATTCATCAACAACTACCTATAAAGAAGTTACAAGCTCTGATTCCAAATCATTCTTTCTAATTCACAGCCTTTTCTCTCAAACTCTAAAAAAAAAAGCAGCCCCTATTTTGTGTGTTCTCTTTCAGATCAACAATTACCTATACATTCACCCAAACCTGATTGCAATTAGTTTTATTGTATTCCACTTAATTTCAGACTTCTTCACCTCTTTTCCCAATCAATCATTCAGTGGAGATTACGGGTGAAGAAAAAGGTGCCAAAGAAGTAGTAGTATCATCATCAATTGAAAGAAATTGGGTTTATAAAAATTTAGAGTCTGCACCACTAAAAACAATTTAGCATCTCCAATACGCCGATGGTACAATAGTATTTATGAAGTCAAGTTGGATCCAATGCCACAATATTTATTCGTTCGGTGGTAGTTGGAGTAAGTTGATGAGTTGAATACTTGGGCACAAAAGCTAGGATGTGACACTGATAATTACCTATAACCTATCTGGGTCTACCTTTGGGTGTGAACTTCAACATATTAGGGATCAGGTGTTGGAAAGGTTTGAGAGGAGATTAGTTACTTGGGTGAAAAGGGCCAGGCTACTTTCGGAGGGAGGCCACTTGACTCTTGTACAATCAGTTCTGTCAGACTTGCATATCTGTTATCTGTTCTTGTTTCAAGCTCAAAAGAGTATAATCCTAGAACTCAAGAGGAAGATGCGAAATTTCGTTTCGAATAAGGCAGATGGCTTGAACGGTATACATTGGGTGGCCTGGTCCAATTGTTGTAACCCTTCCATTATGGCGGCTTGTGAATTTAAAATCTCGAGATAGTGGATATTGCCTTCTTAGCAAAGTGGCTTTGGCGATCCACCAAAGAGAAAAACAGCCTTTGGGTTACCGTTATCACATCGAGATTTAACCTCAATACTACCAGGCTACTTGCTCATCCGGTGAAGCTTCCATATGGATCGAGTTGCTTGGCAGTGATTTCTAAACTGTCTGGTATGTTTTCAAAAAAATTAGAGAAGAGAGGAGTCACCAATTCTGGTCAAGGTGGGATTTGCGAAAATGCTATTGAAAAAGCTGATCATCTTACTGCATTGTCATTACACTTTAGATGTGTTGAAAGAAAACTAATTCCAGTGGTTCCTAGGTGGCGGTGGTCTATGCCTGATATGGTGGTGAAGTTCAGGGACGTTGATGCGTTTATCTGGACCTCTTTGGTGCATGCTAAATTGCGACTTCTATAATAACAAAAAATCGGAGTTTTGGGCTAGATCTTTTTAAGAAAGGTCCAGGATGGCTCTAAACACTAACCCTAGTATATATTTATAGATGGCACCACGTAACAAACCCTAAAAAGATGGCACCACGTAACAAACCCTAAAAAAAAAAAGTACATATACTTGAAGAAGGATCGTATATGATGGTTGATTCATCCATGACAGTATATGATGGTTGATTCATCCATGAAAGTAGATGGTTTACCAGAAGGTATGTTGTTTGAAATCTTTCTTAAACTTCCATGGAAATCAATAAACAGGTTTAAGTGTGTTTCGAAGGTATGGTTGTCTATTATCTCTGATCCTAATTTTATGAACGCTAGATTCAAAACATTATTCGTAGAACCTAAACCATGGGCAATCTTTTCAAACCACGTTATACCTAGTCAACATCACCCGTCTGATATGAAGATTCCTAGCGAACTTAGCCATACACAATTTTTATCATCTTCCAATGAGTTATCTGGTTATGATGGGTTTTCCTTTAATTTCCTTAAATCATACAGATTTGATGTAGAACCTCGGAACCTTCATCTTTTAGCTTCAAGCAATGGTTTAGTTCTCTGTTCTATTGTAAATTACCTTAAGCAAAGTGCGGATTACTTTGTGTGTAATCCGATTACGAAAAAAAGTGTTTCACTCCCTCCACCACCTAGAAAAGGTGTTGGTAAGTTTTTACATGGTCTCCTCTGTGAGACATATTCTTCTAATTTCGATATTGTTTGGGTGAGTACTTTCAATGTAATGCGCACACCAACTTCATTTGAGAATGGTGCTAGTTTCGAGGTTGAAATCTACTATTCTGACTTGGATGAGTGGAGAACATATAATGTAGTATACCTTCAACCTAGAGACCGTACTTGGGGATATGAATCCAAATACAACTCCATTAATCATAATGGAGTCGTGTATTGGTTGGAGGGACGTGAATGTAGGCTTGTTGCTTATGATCTCAAAGTTAACAACTATGATTGTGATAGTCATCATTGCATTGCTCTCGATTTGCCTACCACAGGAGAACATCAAGGTCACGGCGGCTATTATCGTGTCGGTCCTTCTACTAAATGTCTTGGGGTGTCTGAAGATTATGTTTGTTATGGACAAATTGAAAAGAACAAGTTGACAACTTGGGTACTTATGGTGGATGATGATTCTATTGAAGAATCTGTTTGGAGCTTAAGGCATGAGACTGAATTACCGAGTTTTAATTCGAGAAAGATTTCCCTAATGGCTTTCAATCCTATGGATCGTGATATTGTCATCTTGGATTGTGGTAAGCAAATCTTGGCTTTTGACGTCACTACCGGAAAATCGGAGTTTCTACAACGCCTATGTGTTCCTCCTAGCGAAAAGTCTTTTCAGAATCAACATGGAATCTCACCGTTTACAGTCAAACCAACACTGACAAACATCTCCAAGACGAGAAGATAAAACTCAGTTTGAAAGGTATATGACAGTCTTCATAATCCGTAGTTTGATTCGTTTGATTCTATATTTACATTGTGGAAGATGAATATTACTCTTGATCGACAATGCAAAGGTTGTGAAGATCGACCAATTAATCAACAGAAGGAGTTCTTTCTTTGTGTCTTGTGTCTCTTTTCTAGTTTGTTTGTTTCTCTTTTAGTTTATTTTGGGTTTGAATAAATTTCAATTATTGAATGAAATTTTATGCACTTGCTTGAATTTCCTATGCTTTTCTTGTTGTCTCTTTTATTTTATTTTTTGTGTTTGAATAAAGTGACCTTCCAGATAAATATTCTCACGGAGAACTCACAATTATCTCCATGGCTAAATTTATGGAACGCTTGATTTAACAGTTAGTGCCCTGCTGGCCTTATGAGTTCCAACAAAGATGTAATGCTGCAATATAGGCCAAGCCTTTGCATTGGGCAGACTGGATTTTTGGTTACTTTCATGATTTGTAATGGTTTTTGGTTGTTTTCACGAGTATCTCCATGTAAGGTTTTTCATTTCATTTTGTTTGATTTGTAGAGAAAGTCCATCAGAAGACAGTGGAACTCACACAGTGCTATGTTGTAAAAGGCGCTAGGCAAGGCGAGGCGCCAAGCCCAGCACCTTTGGAGCCTAAGGCGCCCCAAGCGAGGGCCTTTTTTTTTTAGAAAAAACCATAATTAGGTATAATTTAGCGCCTGGGCGCCAACCTTGCGCCTAGTGAGCCTTTGGCGCTAGCCTTTTACAACATAGACACAGTGCTTACCAACTTTGATTTCGAATTCATTCATTTCATTCACAGTGCTTACCAATTACTTATATAAGTAAACAGAAAAATCTGACTGCAGTTCTTGGTTTTGTAGCATGTTTTCCTCTTCCAATTTCAGATTTCCAGCACCTCTTCCTCCTAAACTATGAAAAAGGCAGTTCGTTTTTCTTTTTCTCTTTTAGTTTTTCTCTTCCAGCATTTGTTTTTGTTCGTTGACTGTATGGTTTTCGTTAGTAAGCAAGGAACAATCACTGTCTACTCCATTACGAGATGAAAATAGGTTTGGGATAATTTCAACTTCGATAATGCTTATTCGGTATAGGGCCTATAGGCCATTGTGTAATCCTCCAATTTTGCGTCAAGGAGTTTTTTGTTGTGTAATCTCCAATTTTGACTTGAATGTATCCAGGAACAAGTTAATGGGCAATATATATACCTGTCTGTGAGTATTTCTAGTATGCAGTGTTTAACTTCAGTTGATTTTTCGTATAATAATCTTTCCGGTTTAGTTCCGGAAACTGGTCAGTTTAGTTCAATTCTACATCATTCATGGATAATCCTAATCTCTGTGGTTCATTTTTGGGTGCTTGAAAATCCGGGGTTTCAAAATTTCCTCTTTCGGCTACGGGATATTGTTTCAACTGCATTTTCTTTTGCTGCTATTATTAGAGTCAGGTCTTTGAAGAAAGCAAGTGCGTCTGGTTCATGGAAATTTATGGCATTTCATTTCAAATGGAAAAGGAGGTGCTGGAATGTCTTCAAATGCCTAAAGGTCATATCACGAGGTTACTAGGATTTGGCTCGAACACAAATCTTTTTGGAGTTCATGCCTAATGGAAGTCTAGGTCATTTAATTTAGCAGTTACTGCCTTTCTTATAAGCGCCCAACCAAGAGGTAATGTAGTTCCATTTATGCTAAGAACTTGTATTGAAAAAAATAGTTTTTGTAATTTTTTTGGTTGCTTTCACAATTTTAGTTTGATTTTCTATGTGGCAACAAGGTTTTTCTGTTCATTTTGTTTGATTTGTTGTTATCAATTATTTTGGGACTTTCATCCGAGTTTTGTGGGCAAGGAACGACTGGGTTCTCTCTAGGTTGGACAGCCGAGATCATGCTTCGGCCTACTAACCAACCCTGGGCCCTGGCTATGCTATTAAGCAATCCTGGCTAAATGTGTGCTTCCTAGTCCTAGTTCTCGCTAATTCTCACTACAAAAAAGAAGGCTTTTTGGGACGGCCACTACTAAAAAAACCTTGCTAAATTGAGGCCTATGCCACTTAATTGGGACCTATGAATTACTTCAATCAACCTAAAGAGAAGGATATGGGGTGTCTAAGAGAAAGCTGCTTTAACAAATTGATGGGTAACCATCCTTTGATGAGTGGTGCAAGATGAAAATGAGGATTTTGAAGATTGATGAGTAAAACCAAAGACCAAAGAAGGAAAAAAAGACCAAAATTTGAGTAAAACCAAAGACCAAAGAAGGAAAAAAATACCAAAATTTGGGTTTAGTCTGGTGTGTGACGCTACGGGTGGAAGACTAAATTTTGGTGGAGCGTAAACTATACCAACGCCTGGTGTGGGGCGTTTAGTATACGTTCGCCTGGTGTGGGGCGAAGGGTATACGTTCGCCTGGTGCGGGGGAGATTTCGAAAATGAAAAAAAAAAAAAAAAAAACAATGGGGCGGAGGTATAATCCACGCCCCATATAAAGTTCTTAAAAAAATGAGTGGGGAGGAGGTATAAACCACGCCCCACATTAAAGGAAAAAATAAAAAATTAGGGCGGAGGTATAAAGCACGCCTGGCGTGGGGCGTAGACTTGACGTTCGCATGGTGTGGGGCGTAAACTATATACCCGCCTGTTGTGGGGCGAACACTATACCAACACTCGACTAAATTTGAGTTTTTTTCTTGGTCCCAGACCAAATATAGTCTGGAATTTAGTCGATAGTAAGTCCCACTACGTCTCGTTCATTTACCAAATATTTGGGTTTAGTCGCCCACTGTGGTTGCTCTAAAAGATGATAAAATACTAAATTAACCCTTAAAGAAAATTTAATTATCCCAACACAAATTCAAATACAAAATCATAATCACTTTATTAAGAAATACAAAAATCACTAATCAAAACTCATTTTCAATTTCCATCAAAACTAAATCCTAAGAGCAACTGCAATGGTGCGATCAAAACCATAGACCAAAGACAAAAAAAACCAACCAATTTAAGTTTAGTCTGTGGTATTACACTAGGGTGGAAGAGTAAATTTGGTCGAGCACACATATAATGTTCGCTTGGGAAAAAGTATACACCAGCATCACATTATATGCACGCCCCATCACAGGATCACTTTATACTTCCTCCCCATCAGCCAGCCATCAAGATCACTTTATATGTACGCCTCACTGAAGATCACTTTATATATCAGTGGCGGAACTGTGGAGGGGCTAACCCTTGCTGTAGATCCCCCCGCTTTTTTTTTTCTTATAAGACATTAACATGTTAGCATTTCACCCTTTAAAAAATAAAATCTACCAAGTTAGCCCACCATGTCCACTAAGTTAGCCCACCTGGTTCAAGTAATTTATTCCACCAAAGCCTAAATATCCACCTTCCAAAATCAAAATCCATGCATGCCTCAGTGGTTTCGTGTGAAGAGTAGGAAGAAGAGACAAATGGAGAGGAAAGCAGGAAAAGTCTAAGGGGATTGAATATTTTGTTCACAATTTTCACTCTAGTTTGTCCATCACGTCCACAAAAAAAGTTGTCGCGGCCTTCGGCCGCCTTGGTGTTTCGCTATAATTTTATTTTAGCCCCCCCAAAGTTTGAGAACCTGGCTCCGCCACTGCACCTCATCAACATGACCACATTATATGCACGCCTCATCAACATGATCACATTATATACACACCTATTAACAAACGAACATTTTAAGTTCGCTCAACCAAATTTGGTTTTCTTCCAGGTTCGAGACCAAATATGGTATGATATTTGGTTATAGTCTGAATTTTAATCTTTAGTCCGTCCCACTGCGTGTGGTATCTGGATCAAAATTTTGATTTTAATCGTTCATTGTGGATGCTCTAATCAATCCAAAATAATAATTGAAATCTAATTTCATTTTGGGTTTTGAAAAAAAATAATAATAATAATAATTTAACTGATTGAGTTAAATCCCTTTCATCCATTCCTTTTAAGAGGTACTTTACAATGATTTACCTCTAAATGTTTGAAATTCACTCATCAAATTTTCCGAAATCCACTCAGAATCGGTTTATGTGTGCACTATACTAGTACCGATTCTGGTGGAAATCGGTTTTTATTATGTACCTACATAACCTGATTCTGGGTGAATATCAACAGTAATCGGTTTAGGTTAATGCATGAATCAACCGATTTCGGGTTCAAGTTCGGATTAGTAAACAAATCAAGAATCATATTATTAGTGCATACGTATAGTCCGGTTGTTGCTGTTAACGGCTATTTTTTGAAATTGAAATTATAGCCGTTGGTACTTTGTGTATATAAAGAGGATAGCCTATTCTCTTTTATATACTACCTAATCCAAAGAAATCTTTCTCCATTGCTAATTTTTTTTCATTTGGAGATATCAAGTCCATCATCATCGACTACCAATTCAATCGAACACATACTTAGAAGATGCAAGCGAACAACCAAATAAATTGCGGCAATGGAAGAAGAGATGAACAAAAGAAGCGAACAAACAACTACAAACGCAACACCTAAAAAATATGTTAATGTAATGGATGAAGTGTTAAGCAAACAAGTAACTACAAAAGAAACCATATCATCGATCGTCATCAGTTGCGACAAAATATGAAGAGAAACTCGAAGCAAAGAAATGTGGTCAAGCGCAATTCCAACAAAGGGAAAGAATGAAGGATGTTAATGAAGAGACCGAATGGATTAAAAACTTTTACATTCTCAAGGATCTTCCCGAAGATCCTAAAGATCATAATATATTTTGGATTAACGTTGGTTGGGGTCCTTTCGTTAAACAGACGGGCAAGAAACCACGCTATAATTATGAACCATTCCACATTCGTTCAAGGACGAATCATGTTAGGAAATTATGCATCAAGTACAATGAGTTTCTTGATAGGTACAGAGGGCCGTTACATGCTAGCTGCATAAGATGCATATAAAGCTTGGAGAGGAGAGAAGTTTTATCATTTCGAAGCGGCATTGATAGTTGAAGCTCACACCTAAGAAATAGAACCGTGCTAGTTTCAATGTTAAGAGTTAATGAAAAGTGGAAATGGTCCACAATCGGATTATGTTAGACCATATGTAATCCGATTATTGAGTTAAAAATTGTCTGTTTTTCTGTAACTTTTTCTCCCAAAAATCGGATTATATTGTCGGACATAATAGTTTTGTTGAGAATCGGTTATGAATCGGTTCTAATAGTTTTGTTGAGAATCGGTTTATAATAGTTTCTTAGTAAACCGATTCCTTTTTGAAAAGAAAAATCACTTTCATTCATTAAGCTTGGTTCAAGTTTGCAAAGTACAATAGAAGAAAGCGACAAAATATAAGCATCTGAGAGATCAAGTTTTTGACATAAAGAAAATACTCATTCCAACTAATGTAGACCTTCGAATTGATCTGTCACGATCAATTCCTCCCATCGCCTCATGTTGGGATCGTATTTTTTTCCCACCCCTTGGTGACCTCCGAGACCTCATGAAATCTATCTATGGTGGTAATGGACAATCATCACGTACTCTAAGACCGATATATATAATGCATAACACGATCCTTTACCAAATAGATGAACAACACAACTCCACGTTTCCGCCAAGATATGACCACATAGAGGCATACGCATCCAATACTGTCGGGTAATTGGTCCATTCCCCTTTGTCCCATGTACTCTATCAACCATTTTTTCAAAAATCACTTCTTTGTTTTGTCTTGTTTTTCCTTCCTTCATCATCGATATGTAGAGATACAAATTTGGGCTGATCTTCTTCAAACACAATGACAATCTACAAAAAATATCAACAAGTTGAGGATTCAAAATCGGTTTATATGTTACAATCGAGAAAACCGATTGTAAGTAATCGTTTTATATGTGAAACAATAAAGTCCAATTAAGGAGTTAACGAAAAAAAATCAAGTTTACAATCGGTTCATGTCGCGTATCATGTACTCAGATTTTTGTTCTCATTTCTCCTGAACTTTTTTTCTCCACAATCGGATTACATATACACGTAAATAAAATGATTGTGAACTTCATGTATTCTAGCTACGTGATTATTCATGTGAACAAATCGGATTATGCACATCACCAACAAAAACCAATTTTCGTCACATACCCATCGCGCCAAAATCTTACTAAAATTGGTTTATGTGGTGACTAACAACAACCGATTAGTATACCCAATTTGGGGATTTTACCCAGAATCGGTTTATGTAGTGTTATCGAATAAACCAATTCTGGGTTAAAGTTTTGAAAAAATTTCCCTTTTTGGGCGATTGGAACATGAAAATACATGTTTGTAGATGGTTACAACTCATACTTGTTTATTAGAAGCATTATCACCTTCTTCTTCCTGACAAAATTATTCTTGTGCTTGAATAATATCCTCAAGCATTCTTTGGTCGACATTCTCTTCATGATTCAAAAAATTATCCAATTTGGTACGTTCGAAATGATGATAATCTGATGCACCCATTTCTTTATCACTACTAGAGTCTTCATCATCACTATAAAGTTTCATTTTTGCTTAGAAAACCACAAACCCTAGTTTTTTTCTTTTTTCCCTTTACTTTTTCTTTCCCTCCAAACCATTAAAAAAATGAATTTATACTCTAATCCTAACACTATAATCAAACTCAAACGCTAATTAATTTAACAAATTGTTTATGGGTGAAAACTATCTCTGCCGGTTTTGGTAATTTTGGGGTGTGTGGATGAGAAATGAGTTTAAAACTTAAAAAAACGCACTGCAAGGGAGTGCTTTTGATTCGAGAGATCAATCTATACAATTCTGGCATAAACCAAGAAATGGCCGTTCCATACTTGTTCCGGTCACAAAGTGAAGGAGATGGGGTTGATCTTAGGGAGGGAAGCGAAGAAGGTGTTGATATTGTGAAGGACTAGGATGTTTTATGACTTGTAACAGAAAGTTGAGCAGGCTTACGAATAATGCAAGCAAGCTCTGGGTGTTTTGAATATAATTGGGTTAACACTTGATTTTCGTGTTGTCTGTTGGAAATATGGAGGAGAACCTATTTATACAAGTCATTTGAGCCTTATTCACATCTCTCGTGGGAAGTGGAGGAAGTAGAGTGATGGAGTAGTGGAGTTATGTGTTAGTGTCACACGATCAGTCTTGCCCACTTCTCCCATCATCACTAACCGTCCATGTCTTCCTGACACGTTCTTGTGATGGCGCGTGGCACGCAGCACGTTGTAAACCGCCATACCAATACCCCAGTATGTATCCCCCAGTTTGTGACATGATTTATGTCTCGAGTGTGTGGATCGTGGGACCCATGTAAAGTAGCATGTAATGCTAGATTAAACAACTAAGTTATTTAGGAAGTCGACATTTATGAAATATCGTGTGTATTCTATGCAGGTAATGCATCGAATATATTCAGCATGTCTGAAGCATCGTTGTTGAGCATCATGTCCATCCTACTTCATGTGATGGTTTGGAGGATGTGCAAGCAAGTCCTACCTTGGCCGACCACATGGTGTGGTAGAGTGGCGGATGGTAATCACCATAACATCTTATTCACCAGTTAAATTCTAACCAGGGCTGTATAACCAAGCAGGTGAAATTGAACGGACGAGATGATCTTTGAAACACTCATCTGCGATTGTTAGTGTAATTAGGCTTTTCGAAGAGGTGCGCAAGCATCACTCTTCATCTTGGTCGAAACCAAGCATGAGAAGGTTTTTTATAGAGGACCGACCAGGCATGCATGTAGACGGTATGCTGGTGTATATGTCGATACTGCATTATCCCACAAAGGTGCGATCTAGGCCACTCAAGATTACCGGTAAAGAGGAGTGGCTGAGATTGATTTGCGACAAGAATCCTGTGCCACAAAGGAGTCGGGGACCGTACGTCCATGCTTAGTTTGGGCGCACGAAACAAGGCGCCTAGATATGGTCGGTCTTGGCCAATTGGGCAGGCGTGTAGACGGGCCCACGGTGATTGTGTTGACATGCTCAGGACCTGTTAAGTCCACATCTACACCTTCCATCTATGCTTGCGAAGATGGACGTTTGTGATCGATTAGCGACACATGTAATATGTCTCAATCCCTTATTAGGGTTTTGGATCGGTCGTGTGTACACGAATTCAACCTAACGGTTTGGCAGGCTATGCTCCTCCTTTGGGGAGGCCGACCATGTGGGACCTACATTGGGTCGGTGGTGAACATGGTGATACCTGACTGACGGTCCTAGGCCTGGTCTAAGTCATCCAATTATACTGGCTAAGTTGGATAGTTGAGATGATTCACATAATTTTGTGTTAACTCATGAAATTTCGTAATCAGAAAATTCAGATGTCGGACCCTCACTAAAATTGTTGTAGAATTCTCGTACGAACTCGGATTTTGATGGTCCGCCCCTCCAGTCTGATCAGAAAATAATTTCCCATCTCCTTATGGGAAATATTTAGGTTTTTAGCTCGTTTAGGAGGTGAAAACAGCCTGACAGTAAAACTCAAGAAGAATTCAAGATGGATTCTGTCAGTTTTCAGGCATGACCTAGCTCGTCTTTTATGCTGTATCTCTTAGCTCATTACTCCGATTGATTTGAATTTTTAGTATGTTATGCTAGACATCCATACAGAACTTCTGGCATATATCTCATACTCAAATTGTTTACCAAACGTTCCCAGTGGTTTGTACAATCTTTGGGAAGCCAATTTGGCATGGTGACCACTTGATGTAATTACATCTCTTTTAATATTGTGGCAGGTTTAGAGTATCCTGATTGGTCAATAAAAAGAGGGGGCCGGCCAAGTACGAATGTGGCCACACTTCTGGTGCGTGTTGTAGGTTTAATGCGACCTGATTGGTCGATGGGGAATAGGGCCGGCAAGTATGGGCCCAACCACAACTCTTGGGAGTGCGAAAAGTTTAAAGCGACCTGATTGGTCGACAAAGGTGTAAGGGACGGTTGGGTAGCATGGGGCGTTGCCAAGTGACACTGTATGGCCTATGGCACAACCACGCTTCCTCTCATTATCGCTCCTACTCCGCGGCTCCTTTATTCTTTGCAGAGTGACGACACATTAAATGTGAGGTTTTACAATTTTAACCTTGAACTAAAAACCACCATTAACATAAATATTAACTTAATTAATCATCACCAATTTAATAAGGGCATATTAGGTATTAACATAAATAGTGGATAAGGGGTTTCTACGAATTGTTACTTAATGATCCTATTTTGTCATGTAGCTATAAGCCCCAATTTACGGAGGTAAAAAAACCGTCCCCACAAGATAGTTGTTGGGACACTCGATTCTAGCCGTCCCTAGAGGTTTGCGGTTCGTAATTTAACTATTTTACCCCATATGGTATAATGAAATAGTTTCCCTATTTTCTTTTTAGGGGTATTTTGCATTTCCTCCCCTGAAAAGATTGATAATTAGCGTTTTCTCCCCAAAAAGATTGAAATTAGTGTTTCCTCCCATCTTTAGGTATTTCCATCCATAGGGGTATTTGCGTTTCCTCTTAAAAGATTGCTAATTTTAGTTGGAGCTGAGTCATCATTTGTGCACGCGTGGATAAAATAACCATAGGGGTATTTGCGTTTCCTCCCCTTAAAAGATTGCTAATTAACCATAGGAACCTACAAAGAAAACTGAGAAAGAACTCTCAAAACTTAAATGGAGTGGAAGAATCCCCAAGTAGACTGAGTTATTTTTTCATGTTTGGGAAGTAATGGAAATTTGGGTTCCATAAGACTTTAGTGAGAAATATTCCAGTTAATGAAGTCTTATTTTATTGTTAGTCTTCTAATGGTAGTGTTTCTATTCCAAAAGTCTTATTTTTCTTCTAATGGTAGTGCTTCTTTAAATACATTGAGGGCTTGCTTCTTGGATTGCTAGTTTCTCGAAGATGATTTGCGGAAGTAGTTGATGTAATTTCTTCAACGAAGTGCCAATATTTAATTACAGTTGCATATGTGAACAAAAGTTGTGATCATACCATATATGGATTATAATAATATCCAAATTCATAGGAGATTGTGGTCTAGCAAAATGACCTAGTTAATGGTGGGAATCCACCAAATAACCAAAATTTGATATAACTCCCCCTTGGATGACCACCATGTTAAATAATTTGCCTCACTAAAGCCTTTCCATTAAAAACCCAACGGGAAAAAATATACGGACAAAGGAAAAAGAGAACAAATATCAACATTTTTAAATAAAATAAAATAAATGTCATGTTGCCTCATTAAAACCTTGTCAGGAAAACCACATGGGGCAAACCCTGAAACAAAGGAAAAAGAGTACAACTTTTGAGGATTTATGGATGCTAACTCAACTATATGAGTGTTACAGAAAATGAGCATCAAAATCACAACTATGGTCTCTATATTATAGGCAAGTTTTAAGCAAGCATAATATTTTAACTGCAGATTTAAGAAAAATAATATTTATGCTGCTAAAGCATGGATTTTTGTGTTTTTAAGGACTCCTCAAGAGACCTATAATATTGAAGTCATCAACTAATTAATCCGGATTTTTGGTTTTGTACCAAATTTCTAAAAAACACAGAAAGGATTGTTAAAACCTAACACAATCGAGTCAGGTGGCTGTCTGAATATAATTTGAATCATACAAGAATTACAAATTTAAATATCTTCCCAATCACATGTCTTATGTAAATGCAATATCAGTCCTTCAAGGACTACCATGCCAAAATCATTATACATAGGGAACACAAATTTATTGAATCAATCCTCGGGTTTGAGCAGAAATAAAACCCTTAAATCGTCCTAAAAAGGAACATATTTCTCGTATAACGCGTTATAACTACACTAAGTAATAGGCTTGGAAATTTTAAGGTGTAAGTTTTGGATCCAAAATTGCGTTATTGAGAAATTAATCCAATCTAATTTGGATTGTATGCCAACAATCACATATGTCGATATCCCTCTGCAGAGGTAGGGGTTCACAACCACCATCATTTATTATTTAAAAAGCTAATATAAAAGAATATTCGACAATTTATAGCTTACTACGATCTCACACAATTTCCAGTGTATGCATACTTTGAAAAATTCAAAATTACTGGTACCAGCGCCCGCAGGCATTATAATCTCCTTATCTTCCATTAAGGAGATATGAACTATAGGAATGTGGATCATGTTTTTATAGACTCAATTGGAGTACTATCTGTAGCCTCTTCTAAAACGCTACTTGTTGTTATATGTGATTGGATTTGCCTTTCAACAGGCCAACGCTTACATAAAAGCAAAATGAGATATTTCACACCAATCATATAATAACAGCCTTTACCAATTTGATCTTGATGGGAGAAAAACTGATATAACATTTAAGTTAATTAACATAATATTTTGATAGTGTATAAGTCTCCCCCTGATTATGGCGTGAAATATTTTAATCTCATATATGAAAAAAAAATTCGTAAAGTATTGTCCAATTAATTCGAGGACATATACTTATAATAATTTCTGGATGTTAACAATACCAGTTGGACTATAGATAATAATGACTTCAGTAGCCATAAGAAATTGTCCTAAAAATAAAATAAAAACTGTAGTCTTTTTGACATACAAATTTGCATCAATCATGAAAATTTATTGTATACAACCAAAAACCATATAATATATGCAAACAAATCTCCAATATTTTCGTCACCTACAGGGCCGACGATAGACACTTTCTTTATCAAAAGAATATCAAATTAAGATCAATATAGTCAATACAAGGACTAATAATATTGGCTAACAAGCCGGGTGCGCACCCATTGATCTTTTTATGTCCTACCGTATTTCCACATCAAGTTGAACGGTTCCTATTTGGGAGATTAGTATTAGAAAAATAAATAAATATTGCTTAATATCCCTCAGGAATGCAGCAATCTCCCGTTTCGCTGGTGTTTGCAATTGTGAATGACATGATAACGACATCTCATCCGTCTAGGATTTATAGAGAAACTAATTTCAATTGCCATATATGATTCTTTTATAAAAATAAATAAATCACTGTCGTTATCAATTTTGGAAAAATAAAATAAAAAAATACATCCATTATTGGTTGAAAATGGTAAAAAAAAAATTTTTTTTATAGAATATACCATTTAATTTTCTCACATCTTACAAAAATGATGGAGAAAAACTAATACCGATTGGTTTATAGGGTACACCAAAATTACATCGATAAAAAGGAAAAATATGTCGCATTAGTCATCGCATATGGAAAATCCATTCTATGTTGAGGATGGTTTCTTGTAGATATATAGAAACCATTTATAATTAAATCACATGATCTTCATCCAATGGACGAAGATACCAAAGTAAATTGGCCGTAGGTTTTTCAACCATGCACGTGATTAGTTATCGTAAAGGTATTTATATTGCGATAACACCAATTTTTGGTGATTACAGTTTCAATGAAGGAATAGAAACTGTATAAACCATATTTCGAACGATTTATTTTTCTTTCTCTATGAAAAAATTAGAGAAGTAAGAAAATATCAGTATTTGGTGATTACAGTTTTATTAGAGGAATAAAACTGTAAATCATCTTTTAATGAATTTTTATTTTTATTTTATTTTTTCTCTACGGAAAAAAAAAATAGATAAGCAGAGGAATCAAACTTTTCTACAAAGTCGATCACCCTTTATGTATATATATGACCACTTTAAAAAATAAAACAGAATATTAATTACATAATATAATTAAAAAATAATAATATTATAGAAGTCCACCGAAATCATATTAGAAGACTTATCATCATCTGGGAGTATTAACTTCTGTCCGTCCACAATGAGGTCTTAGGAATAGGATATCATATTAGAAGACTCACATCTCCTCCTAGTATCCAAATCCAACCGAGGTGAGTGGTGACATCGGTACATGCAAAAGGTGAATTAGTATTAGAATAAAACGAACCACAACTCTTTAAGATTAAACAAAACAACATAAAATATATTATATTAAATAAGATTGAGAGCTTCTCTGTTTTGTGCTGCTATCTTATGCGGCGGAGAAGAAAAAAAAAATAATAATCTTGAAAAGCCTTTTTCCTCCTCTGGAAGTGACGACCATATAGCTCGATCGGGAACGTGCTGATAACGTGTTGTGATATGGAAGACAGAGAACGAGAGACACAAAGTAGAGAGAAAGAAGGAGAGAGAAATCTTATTAGATGTGTATCAGTTTACAAAGGTTTGAGACTCTATTTATAGAGTTTACGTACTTGGTGCCCAAGTAATAGGGTCCCACTAAAGTAGGCATCTACCTAATAAACTTCCGTTTATAACAAGGAGTTGGATTTTGTCCTTAACATTTATTTTTTTTCCGCTATAGCCTTCCCTCGGGACACGCTTAGGCAGTTTATCTTGTTTTTCTTTTTCTCTTTTCAGTATCATCAATAATATCTTAACATTTTCTTTCAAAGAACAAAAAAAAAAAACGATTTGGGTAGAGGGCCGGAAAAGAGCTCGAGAATAAGTTATAAGGGCCTGGGTGACTGCATGCATTAATCTGGTCTAGCATGTTGTTGTATTGATGCTTTCTATGTCATTGTGCTTTTCTTGTAGATTGTTTGCTGAGTTGGCTTTTACTTTCCTTTGTTGCGTTTAGGCGCCACTCATCTTTTTTAAATTTTTTTTCCTAATAAAATTTTAACTTTTTGGGTCAACGAAGGAATCTCCAAAATTGAGCTCAATTACAAGGTACTCCCTCCGTACCTATTATATAGGCGGAATTTTGATTTTCATTTGTCCCATTAGATAGGCATTTGTCCAAGTTTCAAGATGAATTTTTTTCCTAAATACCCTTATTTATTGTGCATGAAAACTTGTAGTAGGAATATGACAAGGGGTAAAACAAGAAAAGGTATGAGAAATTATGAATCATATATGTGGTACTGAGGGAGTATAAGATAGTCTTTAAAAGCTGTTGTTTCATCTTATCTTTACATCATCCAAGACGTGAGATCAAATACTACAATGAAGGTCAGAACAATCAACTAATAAATGACAAGTGGAGTTCTTTTTCCGTCTTTGTAGTTTCAACTTTTAAGTGCTTTATTTTTCTGTTTTAGTTTCTCCTGGGTTTTAATAAATTTAAATTTCAACTACTGAATGAAATTTTAGATGCACTTGCGTGCATTTCCAATATTAAATTTTTATGAAGTCATTTACTCAACGGGAATGAATTGATGAAAGAACCGGCTGGTATCTCCATGGAAATGGTAAAGTCCATGGGCCTAACTAACCTTAAGGTTTAAGTGGTTAGTTACTTAGTTAGGCTCATGGACTTTAACAATGGACATTAACTTGGAACCTCTTGGAAGATTTGCCCCACCATTTTTCATAACATGGATTTTCACCACCTCCCAGGAGTTCTTCCGTTCACCAGCTTTGTTTTCATATGCACTGGTGTTTGCCGTTCGGCCCCTTCTTTGTCTTCTGTTTCACCATCTTCTATCCTTCCCACTGCAGGACTAACATAATGAAATAAAGGAATTGCTAATTTCTTCCACCTGAAAATCCCTTTCTTCTTCCCAACCAGTTTGTCAATCTGACCTTGCATGGAGTCGCATTGATTCTGAACCCTATGGACATCTTCACGCAACTTATTTATCTCCATATGCTGATATGCCACATCACGTTTCGAATGCCAACGTACTGGGGTCTTATTAGGAGGGGCGGGGTTTGGACTTCGAAGTTCACTGCATGAACCAATCAAATCAAGTAGACGGCTGAACTTTGATTGCTCTGAGTAGAGAACTTGAATTACAGCTCGCACAGGTAACCTCTCGTTTTTTGCAGCATGGTATGATGCTTCAGGCGAGAGTTTCTGGCTGTCGATCAATCTACACAGAATTTTCCTTTCTTGTTTCGACAGGTTTGGATGCACCTACACAGATGAAACATGCACCGGTCACAAGATTTTTAAAAATTCGTTCCCTGTGAATTTTTGAGGACTTTCCTAAAGGAACTTAAAGATAGCCGTCGGACTCAAATGAGCAAAATGTACCTTTCGTAGTAATATGTAACATTTATTAGCTTAAACAACTAAAGAAAATGTACCCTGTGAATTGAAAAGCATACTTACTTTGAGGTAGGTATCGATGGCTCGGTACAAGCCATCATCTGCTATACGGGCGTGGTCAGGAAGAGCTCCGGCAAGTGAAATGAACTCCAACAGTGGCAAATTTGAGTCAAGAGCTGCCTCTGCAAGGTATGCGTCAATCAGTCTCGCAACCTTAACCAGAGAAGTCCCGTTCTTTGACACTTCATCAAGGTTGAAAAACCTTTGTACCAAACGAAGAACAAGTTTAACATCCAGCAAAGTCTCACATGTATGATCAAAAACAGGTATCATTAAATCTTTTAGAATAGCATTATCGAGTTGCAGTGAAATCCTTTCCTCAATCTCATTTCGATAGTTCATCTCAACTCCAAACATATTCGCCGTTCGGAGAAGTCTCAGTAATAAGTCACAAGGTGCCGAATTTTTCTCAGAAGGAAGTATTCTAATTAAAGTCACCACAAAGAACCTCTTCTTCATCCACAAATCTGCAACACTCTCAGTTGAACCTGTCAAAGTTGCCATCGGACTTTTATTGGGTTCTTCGGCTGAAAGCTCAGGGAGCCATTTTGATGCATAATTTGCAATAATAGATGAAATCAGATTAGGTCCAACTCCTTTCTCTTTAATGATGTACAGGTTTTTAATGAAGTGATCCATGTCAAGAATAGATGCATCGTCAAACCAAAATTTGCTCGTGTAGTTCGTATGTGCTGTTGTTGGGATGACTACAGATTCAGGTATTGCAATGATGTTCTTCATTGTTTTGCTTAGCTCTGGAGGAAAGTTCTGATTTTGTAATGGGAATGAACTTGTGAAGCAGATGTATATAGAGAAAATGAAGTGACATGAACCTAAGTTTTAGAGAGATATACAGTATTAATCGACCAAGCAATACCAGTTGCAGGCATTAATGAGCATGGAAGTTTGTTAATTACTTAGTTTTGTCTCTCTTTCGATTTTTCTCTGTTGTGGGAGCTATTTTTGTTTCCACACATGAATGCCAATTTGAGAGAAAGCCGGAAAATCAGTGCGTACTATACTAATTAATTATCTAAAGGAGAATCCTTTAAGCTGAGAAACTGTCTTTTAAACGACATGGACAGTAAGATTTAAGAGACAAGTTTTTTAGAGAGAGATGTGTGAAGAAGAAACTGAGACCTTTTAAACAAATAATCAAAGATAAATGGATAAAATGTAACTCAGCAAAATTGTTGTTCAGACGGTAACTTAAGATATCGTGAATCTTAAGCTGAAAGGGAAATCTATATAAAAGCCAACAGAAAAGACAAGTTAATGAAAGTACAGCTATATTATTTGGAACTGAGTTGGAAGTCTCTAGGAGTCCCAGTTGCAGGCATTAATGAGCATGGAAGTTTGTTAATTACTTAGTTTTGTCTCTCTTTCGATTTTTCTCTGTTGCGGGAGCTATTTTTGTTTCCACACATAGTCACAGGTCTACTACAATGTCTGGAATACTGAAATATTGATGTGGGGGAGCTGTTTTTGTCAATTCAGTAGTAACAAGTACTGACTGCTGAAAAAAACATGTACTTATTTTATGGTTCTGATGTGAACTTACGGTGTACCATAGCTAAAAATGAATGACTGGTTCCCACTGGACGTAAAACTTTGGTATAGTATATGGAACAGAACTCAAGTTGCTCCATTTTGGTGGAACATAGCTGATATTATAGCAAATGTGGTTTACGTACTCATTTCATAGATCATCAGGCTTCCAAAGAAAGAAAGAAAGAAAAAAGACTACTCCCCTCGTTAACTCGTTTAAATTCTTTATTTGGTTGCCCGCCCTCGAAAAAAATCAGCGTTTGTGTCCCTTGGGGGAAGAATTAATTGCTGTATGACAACCAAATAAAACAGAATATAAAATAAAAGATCAGTGAACTGAAATCTTATAAAGATAGACAGACAAAGAAGTCATTAAATTTAAAGGTCCATCTATGGAGTGAAATGTCACGCAACCCAACTGATATTCTCTATAAGCCAAAGTAAAATCATATCACGTGGCTATTTAACATTCACATTTCTATTCTGTGATCTCAGTCAGAAATGGTGGTCGGTATGTATGTCTCCAAATTTTTACTGTTAGGAGAAATCCAGAGGTTGTGTTGTTAAAATGAACATTCGGGACATAGTTCTCTTGGCATTGTACGTGGCCAGTTATGATGTCTGACAGTTCTAGTTGTGCGAAGTAATCTCCCCGTGAACCTCTCAGGCTTTCTTGTTGTTAATTTAGCCAAGTCTGATGATGTCTGATCGCATTTCTAGTTGTGGAAGTGATCATCCCTTTGCTGAATATCTTCCAGTTTGTTGGCCGTAGCTGGGACTGATCTCCCCCTGAACGCTCTCAGGATTACATCTTCTTAAAATGTGGTCCTTGTAATCGGACCAATAATGTGACCATGCAAATATGGCCGGGAAAAAACGGCTAAAAGTCCCCTATTTCAAGATGACCATTTTGATTGGTTAGTCATAGATTGGTTTATATTTCACGAGGAAGCAGATTTTGCAACATTTCTAATATGAGGTACCAATTTGATACAATGGTGAGAAATATTTTTTTGTCTTACTGGCAAAAAAAATTAATGGATTGGAGCCTTATAAGGCTTATATCCATTGCTTTGGTCAAGCCCACTTATATTACGGACAAATGGACTTCCGTACGGTTTTCTTATTTGTTGCTTTTCAGTGAAGAGGTGAGCATGAGCCGGTATTGACTGGTTTTTACCTCATTTGCATCAAATCCGATTCACTACGGATTTCAAATTTGGTATCCGCATCTAATCCAACATCCGACGAATTTGCATCTAATGGATGCACGGATGAACAGATTGGATGCGGATAATCCGATGGATTTGTGTTCGTTAAAATTTATAATGAAAAAATAAAGCCAATATAGGTGACTTCTTATAAAACCTGCATATTTTATATATGCATATAAATGTAGAAGTGCCATGGACAACACTCCAAGCAAACACCTTAAAAATTCCAACACTATCTATATATTTTCTAGAAACTATATAAATGCCCTTAATCTAATGGATATGGATGTCCAACGGATTTTTAAGATTGCATCCGGGCCCAGTCTGTAATTCGCTGGATTTTAAAAATCTCATCCGCGTCCAATCCATTAGCAAACGGTCTGGGCATCCATCCGCAAATATAGGCTTGGTCCCGGTTAACCCCTACTTTTCATCCTTTCTCGAAAATTGTATTTGATTTTGCATGTAAAATTCTTTTGAAGCATATTTCCATGTAAATGAGTTGATAATCACTAGGGTTTTCTGAAATTAGTTTCGGATAACATGTTGGGTTTTAGTTTTGTATTATATGATTTGTAATAGAAATTTATTTATTTTATGGCTAGTCATGCACATGTCCTTTCTTGAAGTCTTTTGATATTGTAGTGCACAATAAACACATATTCCATCCGTCGCACTATTAATTGACCTATTTGTTTTTAGATTTTGTCTTGTTAATAGTTCATTTTATGTCATTTGATACTCATATTTATATTCGCTACTAGGTGTTTTAAATGTTTTTCAATGATATAAAATTTACGAATATCCGTAGTATAGTTTGAGAGATAAATCATTTCTAAATTGTACTATTAGGTCAATTAATAATGGGATGGAGGGAGTATTTCAAAGCCAGCGGAATGTAAAAATGTAGATAAATTGATGTAGAATTTAATAGCTGAGAAATGCATGTTAATTGTGTTGTTGTACACGTGAGTGCGTGATGGAATATCTGTGTGTAGAACTCAAATCCAGTAGAAACTTTGATTTACTTTGACAAAACCATCACAGCAGACTATGTAGCTTATTCTTCCATATAATAGAAGTTCATATACGAGGCAGTTATGAAAGGAAAATGTATTGGATCAACTGCTGCTACTAAGAGCATCTCCAATGAGACAATGAAAACATCCTAAATATAAGGCCACATAGGATTTTTAAGGATTTAACCAAAAAATCAACTCCAATGGAAATGTGAAAGGAGAATGTAAAGATGATGTGTATGGTAGTTATGTAGACATCCTCAAAGCTATCCTCTAGTTTTAGAGGTTCTCTTAGAGGATGCGAACATCCTACTCATCATTATTAACGGTTATGATTACATATATGATTTGGATCAATGATTTAAAAAGTTCAAACTAAAGAAACACAATTTATGGTTGGAGATGTTTTTCTTTTATCTCCTCAAATTAAGGAAAATTTGGTCTTTACACAAGAAAAAGCAACTTCCACAAAAGATGCACACCAAGTTACCATTGGAGATGCTCTAAGGTAGCTAGTAGCTACTATATTCTCGTATTTTTTCTCTTTCTTATTTATGTTGTTTGTTGCCTTTAGTTCAGGGGCGGAGTCAGCTTAGAGCATGGGTGTGTAATTGTTCTTAGTTGGCTCTCAAGCCCAATTATAATAATTTGGGCTTTTGTTTTTGGTATAAATAGCCTCCCACGGCCATTTCGCACCCCTTATCATGGTAAGAGTTTTTTCATGCGCCCTCCTTATTGTAAATTTGGCTCCTCCTTGTGTTGTTTCCTACTAGATTTTATGCTTCGATCTTGTTTGGGGTACTTGTTGCAGCATCAACTTTTCATCCCTTAATATTTGAATTCCCTCCAAAATACAAGTTTGATTCATTTTAGTACCACTATCCGTGCTTTAGCTACAGTTTGAATGAGTGAATTGGCCTATAAATATGTTTTTTTTTCCTGATCCGTAGTGTAGGATCGTGCAAGAGAGAGGAGAGCACAACGCAGAAGCAAATAAACGATTACATTGATAATTAAATTCGGTGTACATTCTCTCATGGCTTAACAACCTACTTATAGTCTCACGAACTTGACGATCACTCAAAGTACTTTCCTAATAAAAATAATTTCTAAATAAAGCACACTTCTAGAAACTCTAAAACAAGAAACCGACACAACTTGCTCTTCTAGTTAACTCGAACATCCAAATATCGCACAGTGTGTCAACAGCGTATGTTGATCCAACTTGACTGCGTCAACTGCAGCAGTTAATCCATTCGGACTGGATCAACATCATATGTTGATCCACGAACCAAATCACCATATCTTGATTTAACTTCCAACATCCTCCCTAAAACCAAGATATTATTCAACGATAATTCCGTAACCCTCTTCTTCCATTGATAAACCTTTGCACGTCCTTGTATTTTATCATTTTCTATTCCTCTTCATCCATTGATAAACGTTAACACGTTCTTGTCTTTTCTCATTCCAGAATTCCGTCATCAACAAACTCAATTCACAAACACAAAACAAACTTCTTCTTTTGCTTAATAGCAATCATCAAACTTCTCTTCACATTCTTCTTCATCGCAGCGGAACATAAACCTTAACAAGCTAGAAACAGCTCGTTGTGCTCTATACAACCTGCTAACCAAACATAAAAACAAATTCACCAAGAATTGTAGCTCATCTTCAACTTTCTTCACTGAGAATTGTAGCTCAAACACATACTTTTGTTTACCCACTTCACTTGCAGGATTTCCACTCAACTCTTGAAATTCCACACTGGAATTTCTTTACTTATCTAGTCAAATCCCCACTGGGATTGCTTCACACAACTCTAGCCAAATTCCCATTGGGATTGCTTCACACAACTCTAGACAAATCCCTACACTGTATTTACTTCTATTTCTTCACAACCTTGTTGTTGTTTTTTCTTTTCTTCTTTGTTTCTTTGTTCCAGTCATGCTATTTTTACGAAACCTTCACAGTTCTTTTCTTTGCAAGATTCTCACACAATATTTCTCTTGTTATGCTTCTTCCACAAGCAATAACTAACACAAAGTCTGCCACACTTTGTAGGTTTTCCAAGTTTCTCTCACAAACTCTTCAACCACACTTCAATCTTCTAACATGTTTGAGATTAAACTCCTACCATCCCCCCTTAATCTCAAACATCACCACCCAACTTTCTTTGTCATTCTAAGCTTCTAAATTCGATCACCTTAATCAAACTGTACTAGTCCTGACTGTACCAGCTTTGATCCTCTGTCAAACTGTACCAATCCTCTGACTACAATACCAACTTTTATCCTTTCGTCTTTTTCGAATGCATGACTTAACCCTTCGAATCAATCACTTACCCAAAAACTTCTTACCTCAACAAACATCAAATCTGCTATTTGCAACGTCTCTGAGAGAAAACATCACACCTTCTTATTGTCATCTGTTGTCACAAACTGTGACCATTCGTTTGACACGCTTCTGTTAATCTGTAACAACTTCTTATGCAACAACTCTTTTGTAACAATTCTTCTATAACGTTATGTAACATCTGCTCACTGTGATTGTTCATTGTAACACATCACATACTGTAACAAACTTCCAATGACACTTTCCTTTTTTCTTTTCTTTTTTACCACGACCCGCTCCATTCTCTGAGCATGTCCGTATGTTCTTTCACCTCCTAACCATCTCAAAAAATACCCATCAGAACCATGTTTACAGCCATCGAATCAACTGCAAGTCCACCTTCTTTAACTGACACAATCCCCGACAGCAGTATTCCTTTCTTTTAGCCAAAACAGCAGCAACAACAAAGATCTGTTTTCTGTTGTCTTGCTTGAGATCAAACTATCACGAATTTCCCTCAAACGATGCAGCTAATCATCTCTGGCCAAAAATCCTGTTCAATTTATCTTGGTAACTTCACAACATCTCCATCACAGTTGCAGCAACACCATCATGAATGCCAGTTTTATAATTCGAGCTCATCATATATACTCCTCCGTCTATCAGTCACTGTTGGACCCAAATCTTTCTCTCTACTGATCAAGAACAATGCAGCTAAACAAAAACAGATAAAATACTTGAACAAGAAGTAACATGAAGCAAAGCAATTCAATTAAGAAATCGTACTGATGCTTACAAAACTCAAAGACTCAAAGACACTATTTATACTAAACCAAACCGTGTAAAAGACTTCCAAAAATACTAAACTTCCTAACAAAGACATACGTACTAACCAAGCAATTTAAAGATTTCCTTCACAAGTAAAAACCTATGGAACATTCTAGCTCCTTCTCGAACAAGAATTGTACTTCCCTATTATAGTTTAAACAATTCAGAGTCTTGATTGAACTCAATTTCTAACAGCCTCCCTCAATCCAAGACTCTGTAAGCTTGTCATTCCCAATATTGCTCTTAAATTGATGAAGGTGTCATCTTTCAAAGCTTTTGTGAAGATATCAGCAACTTGATCTTCACTTCTACAGAAACTCATAATGATTTCTCCATTCATTACTAACTCACGAATATAATGATACTTAATATCAATATGTTTGCTTCTTCCATGAAAAACTGGATTCTTGGTTAATGCAATAGTTGAGTTGTTGTCACACACAATCTTTGTAGGAGTTAACTGTCTGTGACTTAAGAAGTCTAACATCATTCTTAACCAAACTGTATGAGTAGCACAAGAAGCTGCAGCCATATACTCAGCTTCTGCTGTTGAAAGAGAAACCACTTGTTGTTTTTTAGATGACCAACTAAAGCAGCTTGATCCAATGTGAAACCCATAACCTGAAGTACTTCTTCTGTCCTCAACATCTCCAGCCCAGTCACTATCAGTGTAACCAACTAACTCAGATTCTTCTGATGATGTATAAAACATTCCTAACTCAATTGTGCCACTGATATAACGCAGTATGCGTTTTGTTGCTTGCAAATGGGACTGTCTTGGAGCTTCCATGAAACGACTAATTATTCCAACTCCATGTACAATATCTGGCCTTGTAGCTGTAAGATATCTGAGGCTGCCAACTAACCTTTTATACAAAGTTGGATCAAAAAGTTATCCTCCTCCTTCTTTTACTAACTTCAATCTTCCTTCCACTGGAGTTAGAATTGGCTTGCAATTGCTCATGTTAAATCGTTTCAAAATATCCTTTGCATATTTTTGTTGAGAAGCAAAAATTCCATTATCAGTCTGTAAAATTTCCAATCCAAGGAAATAAGACATCTTTCCTAGATCTGTCATTTCAAATTGCTTGATCATAGCCTCCCTGAATTCATCAATCATTTGCATATTATTTCCTGTGAATATGAGATCATCCACATATAGACAAACAATGAGAAAATCATCTTCACACCCAAATTTCACATATAGAGTGTGCTCATATGGACATTTCTCAAATCCAGTATCCATAAAATACTCATCAATTCTTGTGTACCATGCTCTTGGTGCTTGCTTCAAACCATAAAGAGCTTTCTTGAGTTTGTACACTTGATCTTTTTTTCCTTGTACAACATATCCAGCAGGTTGATCTACATAGACTTCTTCCTCAAGAATTCCATTCAAGAAAGCAGATTTCACATCCATTTGAAATATTTTCCACTTATATTGTGCTTCCAATGCAATGATCATTCTCACAGTATCATGCCTATCTACATGAGCAAATACTTCAAAATAATCAACACCTAGTTGTTGTTTATAACCCTTAACTACCAATCTTGCCTTTAATCTTTCAATTTCTCTATTAGACCTGAACTTAGTCTTAAAAACCCATTTAACTCCTATTGCCTTCTTTCCTTCAGGAAGTATTGTGAGTTCCCAAGTGTTGTTCTTTTCTATTGCATGAATCTCATCATTCATAGCATGTATCCACCCCTGATCTTGTGAGGCTTCATCATAAGTCACATGGTCACAGTATCCAAAAAGTGCAAAGTTGATTATTTCTTCATCAATACTGTCACTATCTCTATTAAGAACACAGTCTTGTAATCGTGCTGGTAATACACGAGTTCTTGTTGGTCTTGTCATTCTTCCTTGATTTTCAGCAGCGGATGTGGTAGATTGTGTTGGAGTTGGCAACACAACTTCAGTTTCTTCTGATGTGTCAGCTTGTGCATTTTCTTCATGATTATCAGCTGATATTGTTATTTCTGTTGGTGATATAGCTTCCTCATTCCAATCCCATTGACTTTTTTCATCAAAAATCACATCTCTACTTACAATATTCTTATTTGTAGTAGGATTAAACAATATGTACCCTTTTGTTTGACTACTATAGCCAACAAATATGCACTTTTCACTCTTATCATCAAGTTTCTTTCTTATCTGATCTGGAACATGTGAATATGATATACAACCAAACACTTTCATATGTCTAATGCTTGGTTTCCTTCCTGTCCATTTTTTTTCTGGAGTTATTTCCAGAACACTCTTAGTTGGACATCTGTTCAGTATATATACTACACAAGATATTGCTTCTCCCCAAAATTCCTTTGGTAATCCTTTAGCTCTTCTCATAGTTCTAACCATTTCCATGATAGTCCTATTCTTTCTTTCTGCCACTCCATTTCGATGGTGTGTATCTTGCTGTAACTTGGTGTTCAATACCATTATCTTCCAAGAAGTTATTGACTGCAATATATTCAGTTCCTCTGTCAGTTCTAAGTACTTTAATTCTCTTCCCAACTTGATTCTCAACATAATCTTTAAACCTTTTAAAATACTCAAAGGCATCACTCTTTTGCCTCATCAAGAACACCCAACCTTTTCTACTAAAATCATCAATAAAGGTGATGAAGTATCTGTTACCTCCTCTAGAGATATCTTCTATTGGTCCACATAAATCAGAATGAACTAATCCCAGTTTCTCTTTTGATCTTAAAGATTTTCCAGTTGGAAAAGGATCTCTATGCTGCTTTCCAAATATACAATCTTCACACATGTCTTTAGGAAGAGTTATGCTTGGCAAACCTAGAACCATATCCTTCTTCTCAAGATGTTGTAAACTTTCAAAGTTCACATGCCCCATTCTCATATGCCATAACATAGTATCATCATTCATGGAGGAACTATAGCATTGTTCCTTATCATAATTAATATTTAAAGGAAACAAACGATTTTTGGTCATTTGTACCTTTGCAATAAGTCGTTTTCTCTTGTCATGAATTGTGCAGATACCTCCTTCAATGTGAATTGAATATCCTCTCTCAGAAAGTTGTCCCATGCTCAGCAATTTTTGATGTAGCCCAGGCATATAAAACACATCTGTGATATAAGCTTGAGCTCCATTCTTCAGAATAATAGCTATCCTACCTTTTCCCATTACTGGTACTAAGGCATTATTACCAAACTTCACATCTGTTCTTATTTATTAATCTAGATCAACAAATAAATCTTTCAGTCCACTCATATGGTTACTACATCCTGTATCTAGAAACCACTTTTGACGTGCTTGTTCTTCACTTGGATGACATGCCATTAACAAAACCTCAGATTCTTCTTCTGCCAAATTTACTTTGTTATCAGCACCATCTACCTTAGAATACCTTTTACACTCCATAGAAAAGTGACCTAATTCACCGCACTCCCAACACTGAATCTTTGTTCTATCAAGAGGTTTCTTATATTTTCCTTTTCCTTGATTTTGAGATGAATTAAATTTACCTTGAGTTTTAGTGGAGTTGGACTGTTGTATGTTATTTCAGTTGGAGTTGGATTGTTGTATGTTGTTCCAATTTGACTGACTTTGAAGTGCTTCTTCAACTGGACGAATAACAGATTTCTCAAGCATCTTCTGCTCATAAGCTTGTAAAGAACCCAATACTTCATCAATACTCATATCATAAATTGTATTACACTCTTCAATTGCTGTTACTTTTGACTCAAATTTTTCAGGTAAACTGCGTAATAACTTTTCTATAATTGCAGTGTCTTCAATTGTATCTCCATTAGCTTTCATCTCATTAACAAGACTTAATGTTTTAGAGAATAAATCTGATATTAACTCAGCTGAATCCATCTGCAAAAGTTCATACTTTCTTCTTAAAGTTTGCAGACGTACCTTTTTCACCTTATCAGATCCTTTATAGTAGCTTGTTAAAGAATCCCAAGCTTTTTTAACTTCTTTAATATACACAACTCTATCCAAGATAGATTCATGGATTCCTTGATGAAGAATATATGTAGCCTTTGAATTATTTTTTTTATTATTAGCTAGAGCAGTTGTTTCTTCTTCAGTAAGAACAGTTGCTGCAGCTGGTTCTTCATATCCTGTATTCACAACATCCCAAACTTCTTGAAACGTAAAAATATTTTCCATCTGTATTCTCCAATGCTCAAAATTCTTGCCATCAAAGACTGGTACCTTGACCGAACTCATGTTGGATGTCATCTTCTTAAGAACCCTAACAGCCCACGATCTCTACTAGCTCTCGATGCCAATTGTTGGACCCAAATATTTCTCTCTACTGATCAAGAACAATGCAGCTAAACAAAAACAGATAAAATACTTGAACAAGAAGTAACTTGAAGCAAAGCAATTCAATTAAGAAATCGTACTGATGCTTACAAAACTCAAAGACTCAAAGACACTATTTATACTAAACCAAACCGTGTAAAAGACTTCCAAAAATACTAAACTTCCTAACAAAGACATACGTACTAACCAAGCAATTTAAAGACTTCCTTCACAAGTAAAAACCTATGGAACATTCTAGCTCCTTCTCGAACAAGAATTGTACTTCCCTATTATAGTTTAAACACTTCAGAGTCTTGATTGAACTCAATTTCTAACAGTCACTAAGCTTCTTTTCCATCACGAGCCATCAATCACCTACTCATCATCGCAGCTGCAACCACCAGACATAAACATCGCTCCTCATCATCGTTAATAATGACAGCAGCCATATTTCAGTCCTCCTTCGAACATCACTTCAAAATTCACCGCCATACTCTCAACCATTCAAGGAAGCAATTTCCCGTTTATCACAACTTCTAAAATAAGTCCATATGTTCCTTCTCGGCAGTGATATCTCTTACCATGTTTTCTCGGAATTAATAACATGCCATAAACTTGATTTCCATCTTGATATCAAACGGCATTAGGCTTCTTCCTTCTTCACCTGCTTATCGGGCTTCAAACTTGTCTCAAAAATATCCCGGCGTTAACCTTGTCATCAAGTTTGACCTAGTTTCCTGGGTACGGAATATATCCAACACGTACCCATGTTTTTTAAATAAAACTATTGATTTTTGGTGAAGACCCACGTCACCCACAAAACGTAATTCGACAGCCGACAAACTCTTCAGTAGTACAAGACTACTACACCTTTATTCAGCTCAAACCTCGAGCAATTAATTTTTTTATTTTTAACAACGACTTTCTCTTAAATCTTAAAAACGAAAAACAATGGAACTTATTGTTATAAATTATTGTTTATTTACTAAGATTTCCTTTGTGTCTAAGTTTAGAGTTTTCATATTTTGGATACCAAGTCTTCTATCTATATAAATAGATGCCTAATTTCTTGTATTTTACACACATATGAATGGAATTTTCTCTACTTCTTCTCCCTATTTTCTGTATCTTTCTCCTTTTACAAGACGTTATCAGCCACGTTGCTCTAATGACACCTTCTACACAGAACTGATCATCATGTCCGAAGCTTAGAAAAACACAACGGGGTTAATTTTTTCTGTCAAAGATGCCAACACAGATATACCCTAAATTTGTTATTAGATTTATTTTATAATTATTAAATCACGTTTATGCTTTCCAACTATATTGTTTTTCATTATTATACATGATGGGTATGTTGATAGATAGATGATTATCCATTCATAACTAATAAATCATGGCTCCCTACTAATGCTTTTTCTTTCCTTTGTCTTTTATGTAGATTTATGTTCACTTGATTAAAAACAGCCAGACATAAATGTCAAATGGTATGCATCACCAGGAGACATCAAACTGATGTGCACGGAAGGCAAGGACGCACATACGTACTTGTTAAATTCTATACAGTAAAACTGGTGTTTTGTTAGTTACTTTATTAATTTGTTTTTAACTATATTTGACGTCTATAATTCTAATCGTCTATGATGCTTTTTTTTTCTTCCACGTGCATCATGGATTATTTTCGGTGGATTTTATTTCTTGGATGCAATTCTTTTGGTTCAATTAAAATCTATTAATTAATCCCATAAAAAATACGGGTGATTAACTAGACAATAAGTTTGATTTTTCTCTTTTCTCTAATCTTTTTACCATAGAGAAAGAAAAGAAAATAAAAATCCATCTAAGATGGTTTATAGTTTCTATTCCTTTAAAGGAACTATAATCACCAAAGTTTGGTGTTATCGCGATTTGGATATCTTTACGGTGTATCTAATCACATGCATGGTTGAAAAACCTACGTCCAACTAAGTTGGTATCTTTGTCCTATAGACAAAGATCATGTGATTTTCTCATGGTTTCTACATCTTTACAAGAACCCATACATCGACCACGAAAGTGGATTTTTCCATTGCGATGACTAAAACACAATATTTTTAATTTTGTCGATACGAGATTTTTATAAATCATATAAACTAATTGGTGCTAGTTTTCTCGGTCGTTTCTATTGGCATATTTTTCTATTTTTTTTGCCAAAATAGAGTGACTATTTCATCCACATAATGGATTTCTTTCTCAAAGTTGGTAAAGACAAGATTTCTTTGTTTTCTTAAAAAGAATCATATAAGCCAATTGAATTTGGTTTTCTCTATCGACTTTGGAATGAAATACCATTATTACGGTATTCGAAATTGCAAACACCGATGAAACTAAGAATTGTTGCTTTCCCTAGGGATATTGAGCAATCTTTGTTTTATTTCTTCATCTTAATATTCTCCAAAAATTAATATTTCCACTTGTAGTTGGAATTGGACACTAAAGATCAAAGGGTGCGCACCCGGCTTATTAGCCAAAATCGTTAGTCCTTGTAGTGACTATATTGGTCGTGAAATTAATTTTCTTTTGAAAAATGAAGTGTCTATAAATTCATTCTTATGCGAATGAATATCTTGTCGGCCCTATAGGTCATTGGAGATTTATGTTTTCTTGCACTAACCAACAAATCCATGGATGATTTTAAATTTGTACGTCACTACTATTTTATTTATTTATTTAGACATTTCTTTTATGGCTTTTAAAGTCATTATCTACGGTCCAACTGGTGTTGTTAAAGTCCAGATGTTATTAAGAGTATATGTCCTCGATTTAATCGGGTAATACTCTGCGAACTTGTTTTCGTATATAAGACGATTATATTTCCGCCATAATCAGGGGGAGACTATACATTACTAGACTTTCCCTCCCATTTTAATCAAATCGAAAAAGGCTGCCTACTAGGCGTGAAAATATCTCATATAGATTTAATATAAGCTTGTGCCGTTTGAAAAGAAAATTCAATCACATATAGCAAGCTAGTAGCATTTTTTTTATATAAGCTACAAATAGTGCTCCAACAAAGACTATCATAATACGATTCACATTCTCAAAATTCATATCTCCTCATTTGAATGATAAGGAGATTATAATGCCCGCGGGTGCTGGTACCAGTAATTCTTTTGAATTTTTCAATATATGCATACATTAGAGAATTGTGTGAGCTCGTAGTAAGCTAATTTTGTTGTCGAATATTACAGTAGCTACTAAAATAATAAAGATGGTGGTTGTTAACCCCTCTGCAGAGAAATATCAACATATGTGATTGGTTGGCATATAATCCAAATTGGATTAGTTTCTCAATTAACGCAATTTTTGGATCCAAGACTTAACACTTTAAGAATGTTCCTATTAATTACAGGCTAGTGTAGTCGTAATGCGTTATACGAGAAATACGTTTGTTGTGAAAATGAATTGAGGGTTTTTCTTTTTGATCAGACCCTAGGATTGGTTCAAAAATTGTTCTTCTTATAAGACACATTTAGCGTGGTAGTCCTTGAAGGACTCGTATGTGGTCGGAGAACATATTTAAATTTTTACTCCTTGTAGGATTCAAATTATATTCTGGTAGCCACTTGACTTGATTATGTTAAGTTCACAATCCTTCATGTGTTTTTAGAAATTTGGTACAAAACCAAAAATCCGGATTAATTAGTTGATGTTATCAACTTTATGGGTCTCTTGAGGAGTCCTTAAAAACACAAAAATCCACGCTTTAGCAGCATGAATTCTATATTTTCTTTTCTTTCTCAAAACTGCAGTTGGAATTATGCTAGCTTAAACTTGTATTTGAAATAGACTAGAGTTATTTTTTTGATGCTTGTCTTCTGTAAAACTCATATAGTTGGGTTAACATCAATATTTACGTCAAAAGTTCTACTCTTTTTCCTTCGTTCAGGTTTTGTTCCATGTGGTTTTCCTAACAAGGTTTTAACGAGGCAACATCTTGTTGACGTTTAATTTTCTTTCAAAATGTTGATATTGTTCTCTTTTTCCTTTGTCCAAATTTTTCCCCATTGGGTTTTACTGGCAAGGTTTTAGTGAGACAAATTAATTCAACATGGTGGTCATCCAAGGGGGAGTTGTATCAAATTTCGGTTATTTGGTGGATTCCCACCATTAACTAGGCATTTTGTTAGGCCAAATCAACATAACAAGCCCTTAGTAATTTGGATGTCATTCCGATCCACATAAGGTATGACCACAAATTCAATTTTGTTCACTTATGGTAATTTATTTACATCTTGACTCTATGTTAAAAAAAACTACATCAACAACTTCTGCAAATCATCTCGGGAAGCTAGCAATCCATGACACAAATTCTCAATGTGTTGAAGAAGAATGTGGACTCCGCAAAAGTATTAATCGAAGGCATTACTGCTTGTGCAACACAAATGAAGACTTCATCAACTATCCGACATCTTCATGAAAGCACAGTCCTCTTCTGCATTTAGGAAATTGTTTCTTCAAAATTGGAAAGTCTCGACTCAAAGATTTGCACGCGAAGATTTGACTGAAGTATTATCAGGGGGAGCTCCATCATCAAATTAAGCTGCATTCAAGGATTTTATCGCGTTGTACTCTTTTTCCTTCGTCAAGGTTTTGTCCCATTGGGTTTTTCCTTGTCAAGGTTTTAATGAGGCAACATATGTGTGTCCAACACTGTCTGAGTTTTTACATGCTTACGTAATTTCAGGTTTTTCTCTTTTGAGTTTTCCTGGTATGCTTGTAATGACTTAGCCACAGTGGTCATCAGGGGGAGTGTTATAAACTATTGTTTATTTACTAAGATTCCCTTTGTGTCTAAGTTTAGGGTTTACATATCTTGGACACCAAGTCTTCTATGTATATAAATAGAGGCCTAATCTCTTGTATTCTACACACATATGAATGGAATTTTCTCTACTTCTTCTCCCTATTTTCTGTATCTTTCTCCTTTTACAAGACTTCTCTTCTTTTTCCTTCTCCTCTCCCTTCCTCTCACCTTTCTCTCATACCAATCGTATGATCGAGAAATAAAGAGGAGAACACAACGCGGAAGCAAATAAACTATTAAATTGATAATCAAATTCGGTGTACATTCTCTCATGGATTAACAGCCTACTTTTAGTGTCACAAACTTGACGATCACTCAAACTACTTTCTTCATAAAAATAAACTCTAAATAAAGAACACTTCTAGAAGCACAAAGAAACTCTAAATATAGTAAAACTCTAAAACAAGAAACCGACACAACTCGCTCTCCTAGTTAACTCGAACTTCCAAATATCGCACAGTGTGTCAACAACATATGTTGATCCAACTTGACTGCGTCAACTGCAGCAGTTGATACATTCGGACTGGATCAATATCATATATTGATCCACGAACCAAATCACCATATCTTGGTTTAACTTCCAACACGTGGCCTATAAATATTTAGGTGTTCTCTTTTCTTTTGATCGACAAATTATATGAATATGACTTATAAAAGGGATACCAAACTTTTGCAAGGATTTCATTTCGTATGAAACCATTGGTTTCTTTATGTGTTTCTTTTTAGCTGTATGCAAATGAGCGACAGGATAAACGAGAAAAACAGACACCATGGAGTCACGCGCGGAAAATGATCATGTTGCTCACCCATTTGGTTGTTAAACTTACTTAAGTTTTGTTATCTTGTACATCCATGCACCAGATAACAAAAACCAACTTAAAATAGTTATTTATTTTGCCGACTCAGTATTAAAGTTTGACTCGACATATGTTGACTTTGGTCATGTTGTTTATTTTTCTTCATTTTTTAATGTCTGGTTCGAGGTAATCAGACTCAGTTCATACCTCGGATTCAGGGACATTTGAGTCAGATATAACTCTACACTTGATTCGTAAGACATATATCTGAATGGAGTTAAAAGCATTCAGTGATCCTATTATTTAATAGTTTCATAAATTTATGAAATCATAATTTGTCAAGTTAATTCAGTCAAAAAAAAAAAAAAAACCTGTAAATTACCTTACGCATCCGAGGGTTGACTAAAAATATGGTCCAAATGTGGACCAATCCCCTACACCGTTGAGATGTATAGGGGTGGGGGTTTTAAGATTTTAGTGAGTCCCGAGTTTGAATGGCTGGATTTCATAAGTCCATATTTGGACCATAAAATTTGATCATACTTCTCTTAGGCAGAACTAAAAGAATAAAGGCTACTTACTCCTCTTCTTGGCTCCAATGGGGTGCCGGATATAAAGGAAGCAAAATCTGCGCCGACAGGTCACAGAAAGAAAGTCTCAATATCAGTTTGACTTCGGACAATTGGATAAGAAGATTATCCGCCATCTAAAACCGATCAAAATCATTTCCACAAAGCCAACCCTTTCCAAAGAGTCGGTGGGTCTAGTGTGTACGTATTTTCAATAGTTTGATAAAACTCTTGCGGGTCTGATAGTTTGCTCCTACCATACCTCCCATTAATTGCTCAAGACAACTAATGCGTCAACTTACTTCTTCTTTGGCATTATTTTAGCAGTCGTTATATTCAAAATCTAGCCATGCATCTAACCAAGATAAGATAGCGCTCGATGGATGTAGGTGGATGAACTGCAGAAATAGATGCATTGCTTTGGAGGTGCAACCGACCAAAGACATTAATTAATGGCCGTGTCTAAACTATTTAGAAGGTTATGCATGGACGGCATCTTGATGAAAAAGGTCTACTAATTGATGGATACGAGTTCCTCCTACTTCCTAGCAGCCTCTACCAAGGGTGAACTCGCACCAACTTCTTCTTCTTCTTTTTTTTTTTTTTTTTTTTTTTTGGAAGGACTTTATCAAAGTCAAAATTATTAGTTGAACAATAACAAATTTCACACTTGTGTCCAATTTTTTTTGGATCTATTAGGAACGTATTTATTACCCTCAACACAAGGTTAAACTGTCACTAAGAAAATAACATAACAAGTAAAGTATATCTTTTTAAGAAACGGAAAAAACAATTGCATATTCAGGTTTAATCAGCAATGATGGCACAATTTATATCAATCGATGATTAATAGCCTGTTTGGTATAACACATCATAAATAGCTTTTTGATTTCTAGGTGTCGAGAAGTCATAAGTCAGTTTGGGTGTCGAATTTTAGAACGATTTCTAGAAGTCGAAAAAGTAACTTTTTGTGAAATAAAATTGTCTTGCTTCTTAGAGCCAGGCCTGAGGGTGTGCAGGAGGTGCGACCGCACATGGTCCGACTCTGACCAGGGCCTTTTATTTCAAAATCAAATGCCCCCTTCCCTAAGGGTGAGCATTTGGCCCGTAATCCGGGGATTTAACCGGGACCAACCGTTCTTTTGCGGATGGATTCTCGGACCGTTCCTTAATGGGTTGGATGAGGATGGAACTTTTGAAATCCAACGGATAATGGATCGGGCTCGGATGCAACCTTGAAAATCCGTTGGACATCCATATCCGTTAAATTAAGGGAATTTATATAGTTCTAGAAAACTATGGATTATTTAGAAATTTTTAAGATGTTTGTTTGGAGTGTTTTACATGACATTTTTATATTTGTATACATATATAAGATATGTAGGTTTTATAAGGAGTCATTTGTGTTAACTTAATTTTCTTTACCATAAATTTTAACAAAAACAAATTCGTTGGATTATCCGCATCCAATCCGTCCATCCGTGCATCCATTAGATGCGGATGCCAAATTCGAAATCCGTAGTGCAATGAATTGGATGCGGATGACGCGAAAACCGGTCTATACCGGCCCATGCTCACCCGGGCCTTCCCCATAAGTTGATAAAAATATTCTAGCCCAAAAATATATTAGGTCTATTTCATTTTATTTAAGCCCAATAACCAAGCCCTATATCACTTTCTCACACTTTCCTCTTCTAAAACAGAAGGACAATCACCTTCTCACATTCGCTCTTTCCAGTTTCCCCTTCGTTCTAACTAGTCCATTGTTCATCTATACTGTTCCCCTTCGTCCTAACTAGTCCATTGACTAAATCCTCATATTTACTCATTAAGAGCTAAGGTATAATAGTGATAATACTAAGACGGAAAAAAGGGAGCAAATCTTCATATTTAACGTAAGTAAACTATCCAATTTTGGGTTAATTTTTTAATTTAGGGTTTTGATTTGTCTAATAAAACTAAATTTCTACTTCTTATATGTCATGACTGATCTAGGAAAATTGGGTTAGCCTTGTTGATTGGATTTGGAACAATAAGTTGATGATTTTGCAGCAGTGAATTCAAGGCGACAAAATTTCCACTGATAATCTTCTCAATGGTATATATGCATGTTATACTCAAATTTGATATTAATGTTCTTTAACTCTTTCATTTGTCATTTTGTTTTGCTATTACCTTTAGACTTTGTATGTCTTTCAGGTACAAAAATATTGCTCAACTAACTCAAACCTTTAAGAACTTGATATCAATTCCAGGATATACAGAAGGTAAATACTAGAAAAACTAGTCGACAATTTTTTTTGAACCCTTTTTTGTGTTGAACTATAAAATATGTATAAAGCAATGCTTATACCTGCAAAGAACTTGTTATGTTTATGTCATCTATCTATTAATATCATTTTCCTCATAATTATTCGAAATTGTCGAGGGAAAAAAAAAATGAACGTAAAAAGGCCTTTTAATTAAGTTTGCACGGGCCCTAACTCGCACAGGATCGGCTATGTTGCTTCTGAAGAAACAGAAGCCAGGAGCAGATTTGTATCCAAACGCGCTATAAGTAGAAAAATGGAACAAACCTCTACCAAGTAATATGATAGTGAAATTGATGGATATCATCATATTTGTACACTCTCTCTGAAATTGCCACGGTATCGATAGTAAACAAAAAGTGAATTAAGAAAGGAAGTCTGGTAAACATTATTTCAGATTTTGTACTCGTAGTCCTAGTGAATGTACGTACAAAAAAAAATGACATGTGATGTCACTTATAAGAGCCAAATTTGCATGCCTTATACGAAGAAGAAGAAAATTCGATTTGATGATCAACCAAATAGAGAATCTAACTGTATTAAGTCAAGCATGTACTTAAAATGTCGAAAGAGTACTTAGTTTGGCTAGGATACATCTATCCTAATGTATCATTGAAACTATAGTAAATAAATCTGAAATTTTATTTTCCAGATTTTCTCCCATATATCCCGGAGACAAAAATAATTTACAAACCTATTGGTCTGAATTGAGAAGCCTCTTTGGCACCAGAACCTTTTGGAAGTAAGATCAATTTTTTTTAAATCTATACCTCTAGGAATAAATTCTAGACCAACAAAAAACAATGACATCCATAATGATCTCCTGACAATTAAGCTTTAACATACCTGAGAAACAATCAGGCCGAGGAGACCTATCTTCTTTGATATCAAAAACCACACTTTTAACTTCATCCTCTGAAGAAATATCATCTAACATTTGGTTTGAGGTATAACCTCCAGCAAAGAGTCATGCATTTCTTAGTCATATAAGATACATTAAGAAAAAACCATATTACCTCTCTCCACTCCGAACTCTGTGGAGCTCCTTCAATGGGAGAAAAACCCTAAAAGTATGACTGAAAAGTCAAGAAATTCCAAAAGTGTGATTGATCCCCAAAATCTTCCAAAAGTGTGACTGAAAATAGGTAATGGCTAAGATACCCTTTGACCCTTGATGTCCACATATGAATAGGGACATCCAATAATTCATATATGTATATTCACTAATTCGTATCCGTGTATTCCACTAATGGGATACACCCCACAATATAGATTAGTATTCCACTAATTCAATATGCACCCATATACTGATTAGTATTCCACACTCAGAAACTATTCAGATAAAATTTCTGAGCTCAGAAATTTTGAATCTCCACTCAAAACCTCGAAAATTATCAGAGAAAATTTCCGAAACTCAGAAATTTTGAAACTCACTTATCAATATTTCATATCTAATCGAAGGTAACGCCATCCTTTTAGTCTATTCTCAGAATGGAATTTTAAACCCTCGAAATGTTAAACCCTAGAAATTTAAATTCTAATCTTAGCTTTGATGATTATCGCAGGAGAAGAATCGGTGTAAATACCTGAAGATTCGATTGAAAGGTATAAACTCTAAGATGGTTCATTGTTTTTCATTTATCTCTAGTAAAATTACTAAATAGACAAATCAATCTCGATTTTGCAATTGTATGTGTTTTTTAGTTGAATCATGATGTCTTAAAGATTGGGTATGTGTTCGATTTCTCTTTTATAACATGATTTCAGTTTGAGTTTTGTTTAATGTCATGTTTGAGTCATGAAACATACAATTTGGGGTTTATGTTTTCTGTTAGTTTTCGATTTTAATGGACGAAAAGGGTTTATATTTTCATGCCAGTCTGGTGGAGAAGGAACTTACAGATAGATATACACTGAAATTGAAGTTTTTTTACCAATTAATTTGATGGGTTTTGTTTAAAATTGAGTCTAAATAGCTGACTTCATGGTGATATAACCTACAAGATTAAATGTCTTCTAAGTCATCAAGAGCCTAAACTAGGATGAATTACTAGTTCTAGAGGAATGAGATGATATTTACTGATGCTTAAAAGTGTATATCTAGACTTATAAGTGTAGTATGCAAAAGCCTACAAATGATGACTATACAATTTGGGACATATGTTCGCCAGTTTCTTATTCTTTGTGATAGTATCCAAAAGCCTAAGTACTTTTTTGTTTTTTAATTCTTATTTAAGGTATATATAAATCTCAATACTGAGTTCTCTCGACTCAGTAATCCTCCTTGTGGAGATTAACAACTAATCTTTTCCATTGTACTTCATAAACGATATCGCTCTTACAACTAGTCTGTTTCAGGACCTGTTCATTATACTTCGATATCGCTAGGTTTGTCTTAAATATGAACATCTATTGAAAATTAACAAGGTCTTTCCAATTGTCCTCATATGCTTATTTTTTCATGTGAAAGAAACCCAACTGTAGCTAATCCTCTGTAAGTAACCATTCGTAAGTTAGTAACTAATCCAAAATTTGTAGGTACAATCAATGGGTTCTGGTAGACGGCACAAGAAGGGGCACGATGATGGGAATCTGAGTGAGGAGGATGGGAATTTGAATGAGAATGATGGGAATTTGAAGGCCGTCGAAGGAAAACCTATGTATTTTGAGTCGAAATCTGCAGGTCCTGCAGAGGACAGGTATATATGACATACTAACAAGGCAGCTTTATTGCGCTCAGATAATTTTTTTCAATATTGCAGTTTTGATAACTTATCTAATAATTATTAGTAACTTGTTCAACGTTTCTTTCAACTTTATATTGTGTTTCACAGTAGTTTTGTCTACCCTTCAAAGTACCGTTGACGAACTAGCGAGGCAAGCATATACTCCAGCTTAGGTTCACTATCAGACTTGTGGAGTGTGTTGTCTGAAGAAGAGATGGCCGTGTTCAAGACAACTGCAATAGGGCACTTAACATACATTCCACGAGAACAAAGTTTTTCTACATCCATATTTTGTTTTCTGATGAGTCGGCAGATCAAAGTCGAACCTGGAGAATATTTGAATGATGAGATCCTTTTTAGAATTGAGGATACAAAATTGTGGTTTGCAAAAGCGGAATTTTCTCTAATATCCGGACTTAGATTCCGGGATTTGAGGGATGGACATTCCGATTTTGACTCTCGACCGAAGATGTCAAGGCTAAAGCATAAGTATTTTTTAGCTGATAACAGAATCACCGGAGGGCACTTGTATGACTTTGTTTTTTGCAATACAGTCTCCAAGGACCGGGCAGAGGTTGTCGGAGAAAACAATAATGCCATTAAAAAAGTATCGCGTAAATTGTTGGAGCGTTGCATGATATTTGAAGGGAGTGAAACGGTTCAGTGTGAAGGTAATGATAGGGTGAAGGTGGCATTAGTATATGTGGTACACATGTTCTTGTTGGGGCACCAAGACATCCATGGGATAGAAGAAGATCTTTGGGACTTGGTGGAAAACCTTTCAGAGTTCAACAAGTACCCATGGGACGAAAGGGTGTACGAGGCCACTCTACAAAAACGTAAAAATGCATTTAAATCTTCTATCAAGCCAAAAGGAATGTCACAAGTGTTGGTGGTAATATGAATTGATTTCTATTTCAAAAATTCATATGTTTAGGCTTTATTTTTTTTGCATATCCAGTAACACCTGATTGTGATTCTAATAGTTTTTGTTTGTATTTTAGGTTTGGTTCCTTATAATGTTCCCAGGTGTGCTTGGAGATATGGGAAAAAATATTAGTATTAAAGGGTGGCGCCCTCATATTCTAGATGTGTTGTGCACGGAAAAGGTTAAGCATCGTCAGCTATGTTGTTCGGTGATTCGTTCGGACGTGAGTGAATCAATGATGCAGTATAGGAATGATCCAGAACTGTTAGTAATTCTGGGGGTAGCCAAGGGACCCCTCAGTTATCAACAACTGGAGGATCTCAAGACTGAAATTAAGTTAGGAAAGCAATGGCCGACTGAAGAAGAGGTTGTTGAGGGAGATTTGGAGGCGAAGAGCGAGGAAAAAGGAGGACATGCTGAGAATCCTATAGTATCTAAATTACTTGATGTGGTGGATGACTTAAAGCGTAAAATGGAAGAAAGTGAAATTCGGGAAAAATAGCAAAATGAAATGATGGCGATGCTCAAAACGCAAGGGGAATTACTCCTGTCGAGAAGACCTAATGTGGGTGGATTTGATTTCAGATATCATGTTAATTTGTTATGAAAATTGACGAACCCGCATAGATCTAATTGTTTAAAAACCATTTCTAAACTTCATGTTAACAGGGTCCTGCACAGGACATGGAGGCAAATCCCCGTAACACAGAACATAAACATTATGAGACTTTTGATGACTATTGTAATCGATTCCCCGACCGAGATGATGATAAACATTTTATTAATGATTTTGGTGGTGAATCAGCAGCTGATTTTTGTGAAGCTGGTATTGGTGTAGAATCTGTAGTTGGGAACAGCGAGGAAGAAATAATAAGCACAGATAGCCCAGAGGTTTCACTGGTAAGTATTTTTTGTGGGACAAATTTAATCCTCTAGTCATTTAGGTATGGGAGTATGGTATGGCTTATTAATCCTGGTGTATTTTTCTCTTTGAGTTTGTCTCTAATTAAAATTCCATTTCAATGTCTTCGGCCCTCTGTATATGTAGGCCAATGTGTTTAACGAAATAAAGATTAATAAAAATAGTCAACCCGAGGCAGAAATAATAAGCACAGATAGCCCAGAAGTTTCACTTGTAAGTATTTCTTGCATCCTTTTTGTGGGACAAATATAATCTTGTAGTCATTTGGGTATGGGAGTATGGTATGGATTGTTAATCCTGGTGTATTTTTCTACAACCTGTTTGTCTCTAATTAAAATTCCATTTCAATGTCTCCGGCCCTCTGTATATGTAGGCCAATGTGTTTAACGAAATCAAGAGTAATAAAAATAGTCAACATAGGGTCAATGAGAATCTTTCTAAAGTTGTGAGAAAAAAGAAGCCAGGGCCTCAGGTGAAGTCACCATTTATTACTTGCGGAGAGACTACTCCTAAAATCCCTGCTGTTGGGATAATGAAGAAGAGATTTGATATTGCCGCTGACGCTGTTACCGGTGACGAGTCAAATCCGAGGAAGGTTAGGAGTATGGTGGAGTTGTGCAGGGATGACGCCGATACGGAGAATGGTAAGAGAAAGTCTTCCATGAATTTGGACAATGGGTGTAGCACTTCAACAAATGGTGCAACCGATGTTCAAGATCTCGGTGTGAGAGGTGCGAAGAAACGCAAAGCTCCGGTGAATTATTTCAATAACTTCCAATCTGATCGCTTGAGGGTAACGCCGGCTGAAATAACCGGAGTGAATAATTTCATAGACCAAGGGTGAGTGTCCCTGGTATATACTTATCCTTTATATTATTGGGTGTCCTTGTTTATTTAGAAAGTAACTCTAGAGTATCGTGTTTTTATTGTTTGGTATAGGGATGACGGTGCAAACGTATCCTTATTAGGTTGTGAGGATTTTAAGAAATTACTAAGGGTTAGGGAGCCTCTGGGGACGGATGTAAGTTAATTTGCATTAAACTTCAACATTAATATAAGTATTGTGAGATGGTTCAACTTATGTGTTTTGGATTGTCATGCAGCATATCAACGTCATGTTGCGCCTCATGCGCGAGTCAACCCTGGGCGTAGATGGTGATTGGACAACAATTGAGAATTACTTTGAAGTATGTTATCTTCCAAAAGAACACAGCTCGGGTTGTAAATTATTTGTAATTTTTATGGTAAATCATTGTTGTAACTGGTAACTTAACCTTCGATTTTTTTTATTTATCCTCTTATGAAGGGGGGAAAGAAGAGGACAAAGGATGTGGCAGAATATAGGAATGGGATTAGGCCGAAAGGCGGGGCTAAGACTTGGGAAACCGTCACTAGGGTATATGGTGTGGTGCATCTTATCCAAAAAAAAACACTGGGTCGTTATAAGTATCGACATATGGGAGCAGATAATTCTTATTTATGATTCCATTAGACCGAGACAGAATGTTGGTGATGATGGGTTCCATGTAGATATCAGGAATATGGCGGACTATTTGGAGGCTAACTGGTACGACGGGTCTTGGAGAGTCGAGTTCGTGGAAGATTTCCCTCAACAATCCGATAGGTAAGTAATCTTTACCAGTGCAATTAATGCACAATTACTTGAGTATAAGTACCTGTTTCCCTAATTAACACATTGCTTAGTTGTCTGATAGCCAAAACTGGTTGATTGATGCTCTGCCTTGATTAATTTCCATGAATGCTTGCTGAACCAGTACTTCACATAGCATTATAAACCCTGCAGCATCTGGTATTTTAGTTCGTGTCACTGTGGTAGTTGAGTAAAATCATTGCTTGCTGAAAAGTTTGTTGTTGTGTTTATCACAACCCATCAATCTCTGTAGGACAGTGTGTTGTTTTTGTGCATGAAAAGTTTTTAAAACCAAATTTTGTGAGGACTGTGTGCCTCCTAAGTCCTCCTGGACTAGAACTGTGTGCCTCCCAAGTCCTCTTGGACTATTTTTCAGCTAAATATAATACCTTTGATGATCCGTAATTGGAGTTTTCTCATGTCTCTCCATCTATCCCTGAGCATGTCCAGTTTGAGTTAGACCTTATGCATGATGCACCCCTGGAACTGGTAGATTATGTGCTCAAAAGTGTATCTGTTGAATCCAGGTTTGGGGGTAGCTCAGTTATATCCACAGTCTTGCTTACCCTATCATGTTATCTATGTTTGATATTGTTGTTGTTTCTGCGTCCCACCTTTTGGGTTGATCCTCAACTCTTTAGATTGTTGGTATATGGTGAATCATCACTGTATTAATCATTTGATGAAAATCGTGTTATGATTCAGGTTAAATATATAATCATTTATGTTTCTGATGCAATCTGTCTCCATTTATGCATACAACAGACACTTATGCGGAGTTTATTCCTTGAAGATCATCGAGCATCTCATCAGGGCAACTGATTATAAAATGATATATGGTGATAAAATTCTCCAGTATCGTCGGGAGATGGTTGTGCAGTTCCACAGGAAAGAGTTCTTCTGCTGAAGTAACATGTTCTTCTGTTTGTATAGGAAGCTTTGACCTAAACATGGGTGGATGGAGGTCAATGGTATTTTGGATATGTAAATAATATTATGGCAATGAATACGAGGGTGGGCTCTCTTGTGGTGATTATTTTTCTTAAAGCAACCACACCTACTGTGAAAATACAACAATCAAAAACCGACAATCTCACCTTCCAATCTGAAACTCATGACTAAAGTTGCTCTTATATTCTTATCTAGGGTTTCTAATCCAACGGATGATTAGAAGAGGGTGCCCCAGCTAAAGTCCGGTCGACGGTCATTTTTCTTCCTTTGCAAAAGCCTTGTGTGCAAAGGTTATTTCACCCGCATCGGCCTGTGCAGGTTGTGTGGGACTATACACAACCCTTTTGCACAAGAACAAATTTGGTCACAACCTAAATCCTAAGTTATTGTTTCAGCTTGGACTATTTGGAAGGACAGAGAGGAGGACAGATGTTCTAAAGTTTTTCAGAACATAAATCCTAAGTTATTGAGCATTTTACGAGTCACTTTCATTAGTTCTAATTGTTTGTATTGTTTTGGATGGTGAAGTGTATTATAAAGCTAATGATCAGTACTACTACGAAATGGAACAATTATAATAATGTTCAAGTTGTAGATGAAATACACAACTTCATAATGTTGTTCATGCGGATAAATAATTAAGCTTGTTCAATTTTAAGTAACACTAAGCACTAATGTTGGTGAAAACGAGATCACCCAATAATTGTCTCTTTTTTTTAATCACCAAATCAAAAAATAAATACCCAAAATAAAATGTTTAACAGTGTGGCCTCAAGATACCCAAAATAAATACCCTAAGATTGACGAGTGGTTCTCTGCCAGTCGCCTCATCTTCAACTTTTTTCCTTATCAGTGTGAAATTTGTCCTAGGAAAGCCGCCTAATCTTCTTTAATGGTGGTGGATTGATACCGGGTACCTGCGGTGGTTCGGCAATGCCGGGCGATTGGTAAATAATACCAGCATATGATGCCATGTATGTCCCGACAGTGAAATACTTGTGAACAAATCTGAGAACCCATGAGAACAGTGTTAGTACATAACCTATAACATAATACAAAATGCACATGAATGATGACTTACTTTTCATAGTTTAGTGCTCTACGTTGAGCAATAACTGCCACAGTATGCACACAAGGTACACCTGATATCTGTCATTTGCCGCATACGCACATTTTCCGTATCAAAAGAACATTCCTACTTGGCCTGTCCAAAATATTCGTCACCAAAGTGTTGTATTCGATGCGCCACCAAATTGGACGTGATGATGCATGATACAAGTCTTTAAGAAGGATTTGGTCCCATAATTTTGCACTTTCTCTCGGAACGATACTTTTATCCTTCCACAGACTTACATTCCTTCTCCTTGTCAAAAATAGCTGAATAAGCTTAGCTTCAAAACCCATTACAAACTGGTATATGGGCAAACACTTGAGCTCAGTTATCCACAGATCAAACGCCTTGCTGAAGATGTTTACCATTTGCGGACAACAGGCAGAAGGCTCATACGAGTGCCTAGCACAACTTGATTGCCCACACACTTCAACCCAACGACTTTCAAGCTATGGCAATTTTACTAGATTGCTTTGGTGGTCAATAAGGTTGTAAGACTTTACTGCGCGTAATGCTATTTTCCGAGATTCTGGTTCATCAAACCCAATACGGATATCCTGATAAAACTTACGAGCACATAGTCTATGAAAATGTTTAACATCCTAGAAGTTATGGTCAACATCAATATTGATGCCTGTAAGGACAGCATTCGAGCACATTAGACGCTTCAAAAATATATACATAACTGATAGATATGGGATTCCAATGTCTCACCATTTGAGAAGTCGTGAAAAAAATGTAATTTCCCTTTTGGTGTTCTCTAGGAGCGGAGCGATGATGGAGAGAAATTTGTCCCATTCTTTCATTCTTCCCTCCCTGCAGACGTAAATTGCAATAGGATACATGCCATTGTTACCATCCACGGAGGTAGCAGACAAAACTGTTCCACCATACATATTGTTTAGCAGGGACCATGCTAATGCTATAATTGGTCTACATCCATCATTAAACCCATCAATGGATGCCCTATACGCAATACATAAGCCTTCATACTCTTTAGTCTCTTGGTGGATGGTCCAACTAGCAATGCTTCCAGGGTTCGTTTCAACAATCTGTCGGCACATCTCAGGTACTAAACTGAGTTCAAACAATTGAAAAAAGGAATCATATCAACAACATACACATTACCAAGTAGAAAAACTTAACACACACCATACATACAAGGCTTTAAAGTTACCTGAAGCTGTTTATATAGGATCCATACGTCTGTACAAGGAAGTCATGGAATGCTTTGCGTGATTTTTATGTAGAGATTTTAACTTTATACTGCTTGAATATTTTTTTCCTAATGCTTTTGGTGTTACACTTTAACCCACTTGTAATGTAACTCGTAAATATTTCCCTCAACATTTCTTCCCCAATGTGGATTTTTTTGATTTTTACCCTATCAGTTTCATCATCACTAGGATCACTGAAAGACCAATCAAATTCCATACTAGAATAACCACTGTGAATATCGTCATTGGTATCACAGTGGTCCTCGTCAATTCTGTTTGTGGGCTTGAACATTTCCTTCCATTTGGCCATGTCGCTGCAAAGAAAAGGAAACAAATTAAAGGGGCACACCACATCCATTTGTTGAGAATTGGGGCATGAGAATCTTTGAATCTATTCCCAGATGTTGGGGACCAAGGGAACAAAATAAAATCAGTTGTTGGAAGATGCAGAACAAAACAAATAACTACTTTCCTGAGAAAAAAAAAATCGAAGTACAACAAAAAAAAGTTCAACACCCCCCATGTGCTATAGGAATATCGATGGATTAAAGTGGTCCTCCATTTCGTATTTCTAAAAGACAACTTACCGAGTAAAGTCAAAAAATCACCTTTTATTGATTTTTGTTTTTTAAAGACACAACACTGAATAATCAAGAGATCCGACCAAAAAACATAGACGACAACCAGATGTTGGGTTTAAGGTTGTTTGCTACAATGAACTCGTCGATGTTTTGAGAATTAAATTAAAACAGGCCCCACTTTTACATCATCCAATAGACCACTTAACAAACAAAGTCAATAATTCATTTTTTTGTTTCTTTTGGGTTGAAAAGAAAAAAAAATGGTGCTGGTATTTACACACATCACACTGAATCATGGGATCCAACAAAAAGAAAACACATCTTCAATCATTTAATCATGGGATCATCATTCCAAAAAACCAAAATAATAAATACTACATCTGGATCTGAATACTTCTTTCACCAACTACTAACTGATGACAATCAATGCAATAACCTGTAGCATACCACCTTAAACCCAACATCTAGAACTGAATCTAGTAAATGCATACCACCTTAAAGCATTCATACTCAACAACTCGGTAGGTAGGAGAGTATAAAAGTGCAGCAAAAATGCAGAACTGAATCTGAATGCACTTAACAGTTTGCTGATTTCCTCTTCGCCATTAATGCTTCAAAAAAAATATATTAATGCCCTCTATAGATCTGCAACAATGGAGAAGAGAAACAATAAACCTCTCTCTTATCCTCTTGTTCAACACAGTGAGATGAGATCAGGTGAAGCTAAAATAAAATGAGAGTAGTAATTGCTTCATATCTACCCACCCACCACATTTAATGTCACCCATTTGTGGACCGTTCATCCTCAACCACTTATTACACGTGCTTACATCTGGTATTCTTGACCAGCCAGCTCGGTTTGACCGGTCAAATTTACTTCTCCATTTACTTTGATCAAAAAATAATGTACCACTTTCCACCACGGACACTTTGTTTGATATTTATACTACTACCGTATCTTGTTTGACCTGTATTCTTGACCAGCCAGCTCGGTTTGACCGTTCAAATTTACTTTTCCCTCTAACATGTGGTTCATGTCACCACAGGTCTAACTCGGGTAATATTTGAACCAGTGATGTACTTCGTCTCCAGTTCATCCGGAAGGGAAACTTAGGTCTAACTCTGGTAATATTTGAACCTGTGATTTTCAATTCTGATATATTTCGTCTCCAGTTCATCCGAAAGTGAATCTTAGGTCTAACTCGGGCAATATTTGAACCTGTGATGTTCAATTCTGATATATTTCGTCTCCAGTTCATCCGAAAGTGAATCTTAGGTTTAACTCGGGTAATATTTGAACCAGTGATGTTCAATTATGATATATTTCGTCTCCAGTTCATCCGAAAGAGAAGCTTAGGTCTAACTCGGGTAATATTTGAACCTGTGATGTTCAATTCTGATATATTTCGTCTCCAGTTCATCCGAAAGTGAATCTTAGGTTTAACTCGGGTAATATTTGAACCAGTGATGTTCAATTATGATATATTTCGTCTCCAGTTCATCCGAAAGTGAATCTTAGGTTTAACTCGGGTAATATTTGAACATGTGATGTTCAATTCTTATATATTTCGTCTCCAGTTCATCCGAAAGAGAAGCTTAGGTCTAACTCGGGTAATATTTGAACATGTGATGTTCAATTATGATATATTTCGTCTCCAGTTCATCCGAAAGTGAAGCTTAGGTTTAACTCGGGTAATCTTTGAACCTGTGATGTTCAATTATGATATATTTCATCTCCAGTTCATCCGAAAGAGAAGCTTAGGTCTAACTTTGGTAATATTTGAACTAGTGATGTTCAATTCTGATATATTTCGTCCCCAGTTTATCCGAAAGAGAAGCTTAGGGATAACTCGGGTAATATTTGAACCTGTGATGTTCAATTCTGATATATTTCGTCTCTAGTTCATCCGAAAGAGAAGCTTAGGTCTAACTCTGGTAATATTTGAATCTGTGATGTTTAATTCTGATATATTTCGTCTCCAGTTCATCCGAAAGTGAAGCTTAGGTTTAACTCGGGTAATATTTGAACCTGTGATGTTCAATTCTGATATATATTTCGTCTCCAGTTCATCCGAAAGAGATGCTTAGGTCTAACTCTGGTAATATTTGAACCTGTGATGTTCAATTCTGATATATTTCGTCTCCAGTTCATCCGAAAGTAAAGCTTAGGTTTAACTCGGGTAATATTTGAACATGTGATGTTCAATTCTGATATATTTCGTCTCCAGTTCATCCGAAAGTGAAGCTTAGGTCTAACTCGGGTAATATTTGAACCTATGATGTTCAATTCAATTCTGATATATTTCGTCTCCAGTTCATCCGAAAGAGAATCTTAGGTCTAACTCGGGTAATATTTGAACCTGTGATGTTCAATTCTGATATATTTCGTCTCCAGTTCATCCGAAAGAGAAACTTAGGTCTAACTCGGGTAATATTTGAACCTGTGATGTTCAATTCTGATATATTTCGTCTCAGTTCATCGGAAGAAACTTAGGTCTAACTTGGTAATATTTGAACCTGTGATGTTCAATTCTGATATATTTCGTCTCCAGTTCATCCGAAAGTGAAGCTTAGGTCTAACTCGGGTAATATTTGAACTAGTGATGTTCAATTCTGATATATTTCGTCTCCAGTTCATCCGAAAGAGAAGCTTAGGTCTAACTCGGGTAATATTTGAACCTGTGATGTTCAATTCTGATATATTTCGTCTCCAGTTCATCCGAAAGTGAAGCTTAGGTTTAACTCGGGTAATATTTGAACCTGTGATGTTCAATTCTGATATATTTCGTCTCCAGTTCATCCGAAAGTGAATCTTAGGTCTAACTCGGGTAATATTAGAACCTGTGATGTTCAATTCTTATATATTTCGTCTCCAGTTCATCCGAAAGGGAAACTTAGGTCTAACTCGGGTAATATTTGAACCTGTGATGTTCAATTCTGATATATTTCGTCTCCAGTTCATCCGAAAGAGAAGCTTAGGTTTAACTCGGGTAATATTTGAACCTGTGATGTTCAATTATGATATATTTCGTCTCCAGTTCATCCGAAAGAGAAGCTTAGGTCTAACTCGGGTAATATTTGAACCTGTGATGTTCAATTCTGATATATTTTCGTCTCCAGTTCAGCCGAAAGTGTATCTTAGGTCTAACTCGGGTAATATTTGAACCTGTGATGTTCAATTCGATATATTTCGTCTCATAGTTCATCCGAAAGAGAAGCTTAGGTCTAACTCTGGTAATATTTGAACCTGTGATGTTCAATTTCGATATATTTCGTCTCTCAGTTCATCCGAAAGAGAAGCTTAGGTCTAACTCGGGTAATATTTGAACCAGTGATGTTCAATTCTGATATATTTCGTCTCGAAAGTGAAGTTCATCGAAAGAGAAGCTTAGGTCTAACTCTGGTAATATTTGAACTTTGTGATGTTCAATTGATATATTTCGTCTCAGTTCATCGAAAGTGAAGCTTAGGTCTAACTCGGGTAATATTTGAACTGTGATGTTCAATTCGATATATTTCGTCTCCAGTTCATCCGAAAGAGAAACTTAGGTGTAACTCGGGTAATATTTGAACCTGTGATGTTCAATTCTTATATATTTCGTCTCCAGTTCATCCGGAAGGGAAACTTAGGTCTAACTCTGGTAATATTTGAACCCGTGATGTTCAATTCTGATATATTTCGTCTCCAGTTCATCCGAAAGTGAAGCTTAGGTCTAACTCGGGTAATATTTGAACCTGTGATGTTCAATTATGATATATTTCGTCTTCAGTTCATCCGAAAGAGAAGCTTAGGTCTAACTCGGGTAATATTTGAACATGTGATGTTCAATTCTGATATATTTCGTCTCAGTTAATCCGAAAGTGAATCTTAGGTTTAACTCGGGTAATATTTGAACTGTGATGTTCAATTCGGATATATTTCGTCTCCAGTTCATATGAAAGTGAAGCTTAGGTCTAACTCGGGTAATATTTGAACCTATGATGTTCAATTCTGATATATTTCGTCTCCAGTTCATCTGAAAGAGAATCTTAGGTCTAACTCGGGTAATATTTGAACTTGTGATGTTCAATTATGATATATTTCGTCTCGAGTTCATCCGAAAGAGAAACTTAGGTCTAACTCTGGTAATATTTGAACTGTGATGTTCAATTCGATATATTTCGTCTCAGTTCATCCAGAAAGAGAAACTTAGGTCTAACTTTGGTAATATTTGAACTGTGATGTTCAATTCTGATATATTTCGTCTCGAGTTCATCGAAAGTGAACTTAGGTCTAACTCGGGTAATATTTGAACTGTGATGTTCAATTCGATATATTTCGTCTCAGTTCATCGAAAGAGAAGCTTAGGTCTAACTCGGGTAATATTTGAACATGTGATGTTCAATTCTGATATATTTCGTCTCCAGTTCATTCGAAAGTGAAGCTTAGGTCTAACTCGGGTAATATTTGAACCTGTGATGTTCAATTCGGATATATTTCGTCTCCAGTTCATCCGAAAGAGAAACTTAGGTCTAACTCGGGTAATATTTGAACCTGTGATGTTCAATTCAATTGATATATTTTCGTCTCCAGTTCATCCGAAAGAGAAACTTAGGTCTAACTCTCAGGTAATATTTGAACCTGTGATGTTCAATTTGATATATTTCGTCTCGAGTTCATCGAAAGTGAAGCTTAGGTCTAACTCTCGGGTAATATTTGAACATGTGATGTTCAATTTGATATATTTCGTCTCGAGTTCATCGAAAGAGAAGCTTAGGTCTAACTCGGGTAATATTTGAACTGTGTGATGTTCAATTATGATATATTTCGTCTCCAGTTCATCCGAAAGAAGAAGCTTAGGTCTAACTCGGGTAATATTTGAACTGTGATGTTCAATTCGATATATTTCGTCTCAGTTCATCGAAAGTGAAGCTTAGGTCTAACTCGGGTAATATTTGAACTGTGATGTTCAATTTTTGATATATTTAAGTCTCAGTTCATCCGAAAGAGAAGCTTAGGTCTAACTCGGGTAATATTTGAACCTGTGATGTTCAATTCTGATATATTTCGTCTCCAGTTCATCCGAAAGAGAAGCTTAGGTCTAACTCAGGTAATATTTGAACCTGTGATGTTCAATTCTGATATATTTCATCTCCAGTTCATCCGAAAGAGAAGCTTAGGTCTAACTCTGGTAATATTTGAACCTGTGATGTTCAATTCTGATATATTTCGTCTCCAGTTCATTCGAAAGTGAAGCTTAGGTCTAACTCGGGTAATATTTGAACTTGTGATGTTCAATTCTGATATATTTCGTCTCCATTTCATCGAAAGAGAAGCTTAGGTCTAACTCGGGTAATATTTGAACCTGTGATGTTCAATTCTGATATATTTCGACTCAGTTCATCGAAAGAGAAGCTTAGGTCTAACTCGGGTAATATTTGAACTGTGATGTTCAATTACGATATATTTCGTCTCAGTTCATCGAAAGAGAAGCTTAGGTCTAACTCGGGTAATATTTGAACTGTGATGTTCAATTCGATATATTTCGTCTCAGTTCATCGAAAGAGAAGCTTAGGTCTAACTCGGGTAATATTTGAACTGTGATGTTCAATTCTGATATATTTCGTCTCGAGTTCATCGAAAGAGAAACTTAGGTCTAACTCTCGGGTAATATTTGAACATTGTGATGTTCAATTCGATATATTTCGTCTCAGTTCATCCGAAAGAGAAGCTTAGGTCTAACTCGGGTAATATTTGAAATGTGATGTTCAATTCGATATATTTCGTCTCAGTTCATCGAAAGTGAAGCTTAGGTCTAACTCGGGTAATATTTGAACTGTGATGTTCAATTCTGATATATTTCGTCTACAGTTCATCGAAAGAGAAGCTTAGGTCTAACTCGGGTAATATTTGAACTTGTGATGTTCAATTCTGATATATTTCGTCTCCAGTTCATCGAAAGAGAAGCTTAGGTCTAACTCGGGTAATATTTGAACTGTGATGTTCAATTCGATATATTTCGTCTCAGTTCATCCGAAAGAGAAACTTAGGTCTAACTCGGGTAATATTTGAAACTGTGATGTTCAATTCGATATATTTGTCTCAGTTCATCGAAAGTGAAACTTAGGTCTAACTCTAGTAATATTTGAACCTGTGATGTTCAATTCTGATATATTTCGTCTCCAGTTCATCCGAAAGAGAAGCTTAGGTCTAACTCGGGTAATATTTGAACCTGTGATGTTCAATTCTGATATATTTCGTCTCCAGTTCATCCGAAAGAGAAGCTTAGGTCTAACTCTGGTAATATTTGAACCTGTGATGTTCAATTCTGATATATTTCGTCTCCAGTTCATCCGAAAGAGAAGCTTAGGTCTAACTCGGGTAATATTTGAACCTGTGATGTTCAATTCTGATATATTTCGTCTCAGTTCATTCGAAAGTGAAGCTTAGGTCTAACTCGGGTAATATTTGAACCAGTGATGTTCAATTCTGATATATTTCGTCTCCAGTTCATCCGAAAGAGAAACTTAGGTCTAACTCGGGTAATATTTGAACCTGTGATGTTCAATTCTGATATATTTCGTCTACAGTTCATCCGAAAGTGAAGCTTAGGTCTAACTCTGGTTGCATTTGAACATGTGATGTTCAATTCTGATATATTTCGTCTCCAGTTCATCCGAAAGAGAAGCTTAGGTCTAACTCGGGTAATATTTGAACCTGTGATGTTCAATTCGGATATATTTCGTCCAGTTCATCCGAAAGTGAAGCTTAGGTCTAACTCGGGTAATATTTGAACTGTGATGTTCAATTCGATATATTTCGTCTCAGTTCATCGAAAGTGAAGCTTAGGTCTAACTCGGGTAATATTTGAACTGTGATGTTCAATTCGATATATTTCGTCTCAGTTCATCGAAAGAGAAACTTAGGTCTAACTCTCGGGTAATATTTGAACTTTGTGATGTTCAATTCATATATTTCGTCTCAGTTCATCGAAAAGAAACTTAGGTCTAACTCTAGTAATATTTGAACCTGTGATGTTCAATTCTGATATATTTCGTCTCAGTTCATCCGAAAGTGAACTTAGGTCTAACTCGGGTAATATTTGAACCTGTGATGTTCAATTCTGATATATTTTGTCTCCAGTTCATTCGAAAGAGAAGCTTAGGTCTAACTCGGGTAATATTTGAACATGTGATGTTCAATTCTGATATATTTCGTCTTCAGTTCATCCGAAAGTGAAGCTTAGGTTTAAATCGGGTAATATTTGAACCTGTGATGTTCAATTATGATATATTTCGTCTCCAGTTCAATCGGAAGGGAAACTTAGGTCTAACTCTGGTAATATTTGAAACCGTGATGTTCAATTCTTATATATTTCGTCTCAGTTCATCCGAAAGAGAACTTAGGTCTAACTCTCGGGTAATATTTGAACTGTGATGTTCAATTCTGATATATTTCGTCTCCAGTTCATCGAAAGAGAAGCTTAGGTCTAACTCGGGTAATATTTGAACTTTGTGATGTTCAATTCGATATATTTCGTCTCGAGTTCATCGAAAGAGAAACTTAGGTCTAACTCTAGTAATATTTGAAACTGTGATGTTCAATTCTGATATATTTCGTCTCAGTTCATCCGAAAGTGAAACTTAGGTCTAACTCGGGTAATATTTGAACTTTGTGATGTTCAATTTGATATATTTCGTCTATAGTTCATCCGAAAGAGAAGCTTAGGTCTAACTCGGGTAATATTTGAACTTGTGATGTTCAATTATGATATATTTCGTCTCCAGTTCATCCGAAAGAGAAGCTTAGGTCTAACTCGGGTAATATTTGAACATGTGATGTTCAATTCTGATATATTTCGTCTCCAGTTCATCCGAAAGAGAAGCTTAGGTCTAACTCTAGTAATATTTGAACCTGTGATGTTCAATTCGATATATTTCGTCTCAGTTCATCGAAAGAGAAGCTTAGGTCTAACTCTAGTAATATTTGAATATTTGTGATGTTCAATTCGATATATTTCGTCTCAGTTCATCCGAAAGAGAAGCTTAGGTCTAACTCGGGTAATATTTGAAACTGTGATGTTCAATTCTGATATATTTCGTCTCCAGTTCATCGAAAAGAAGCTTAGGTCTAACTCTAGTAATATTTGAACATGTGATGTTCAATTGATATATTTCGTCTCAGTTCATCCGAAAGAGAAGCTTAGGTCTAACTCGGGTAATATTTGAACATGTGATGTTCAATTCTGATATATTTCGTCTCGAGTTCATCCGAAAGTGAAGCTTAGGTCTAACTCGGGTAATATTTGAACCTGTGATGTTCAATTCTGATATATTTCGTCTCCAGTTCATCCGAAAGAGAAACTTAGGTCTAACTCTGGTAATATTTGAACCTGTGATGTTCAATTCTGATATATTTCGTCTCCAGTTCATCCGAAAGAGAAGCTTAGGTCTAACTCGGGTAATATTTGAACTGTGATGTTCAATTCGATATATTTCGTCTCAGTTCATCGAAAGAAACTTAGGTCTAACTCGGTAATATTTGAACTGTGATGTTCAATTCGATATATTTCATCTCAGTTCATCGAAAGAGAAACTTAGGTCTAACTCGGGTAATATTTGAATGTGATGTTCAATTCGATATATTTCGTCTCAGTTCATCCGAAAAGAGAAACTTAGGTCTAACTGTAGTAATATTTGAACATGTGATGTTCAACTCTGGATATATTTCGTCTCCAGTTCATCAGAAAGAAGCTTAGGTCTAACTCTAGTAATATTTGAACCTGTGATGTTCAATTCGATATATTTCGTCTCAGTTCATCGAAAAAGAAGCTTAGGTCTAACTCTCGGGTAATATTTGAACTGTGATGTTCAATTCTGATATATTTCGTCTCGAGTTCATCGAAAGTGAAACTTAGGTCTAACTCGGGTAATATTTGAACTGTGATGTTCAATTCTGATATATTTCGTCTCAGTTCATCGAAAGAGAAGCTTAGGTCTAACTCTAGTAATATTTGAACTGTGATGTTCAATTCTGATATATTTCGTCTCCAGTTCATCGAAAGAGAAACTTAGGTCTAACTCGGGTAATATTTGAACTGTGATGTTCAATTCTGATATATTTCGTCTCAGTTCATCAAAGAAAGTGAAACTTAGGTCTAACTCTAGTAATATTTGAACTGTGATGTTCAATTCGATATATTTCGTCTCAGTTCATCGAAAAGAAACTTAGGTCTAACTCTAGTAATATTTGAACCTGTGATGTTCAATTCTGTTATATTTCGTCTCCAGTTCATCGAAAGTGAAGCTTAGGTCTAACTCTCGGGTAATATTTGAACTGTGATGTTCAATTCTGATATATTTCGTCTCCAGTTCATCCGAAAGAGAAACTTAGGTCTAACTCGGGTAATATTTGAATCCGTGATGTTCAATTCTGATATATTTCGTCTCCATTTCATCCGAAAGTGAAGCTTAGGTCTAACTCTGGTAATATTTGAACATGTGATGTTCAATTATGATATATTTCGTCTCCAGTTCATCCGAAAGTGAAGCTTAGGTCTAACTCTGGTAATATTTGAACCTGTGATGTTCAATTCTGATATATTTCGTCTACAGTTCATCCGAAAGAGAAACTTAGGTCTAACTCTAGTAATATTTGAACTTTGTGATGTTCAATTCGATATATTTCGTCTCCATTTCATCTGAAAGAGAAGCTTAGGTCTAACTCGGGTAATATTTGAACATGTGATGTTCAATTCTGATATATTTCGTCTCCAGTTCATCGAAAAGAAGCTTAGGTCTAACTCGGGTAATATTTGAACTGTGATGTTCAATTATGATATATTTCGTCTCAGTTCATCGAAAGAGAAACTTAGGTCTAACTCGGGTAATATTTGAACTGTGATGTTCAATTCGATATATTTCGTCTCAGTTCATCGAAAGTGAAACTTAGGTTTAACTCGGGTAATATTTGAACCTGTGATGTTCAATTATGATATATTTTGTCTCCAGTTCAATCGGAAGGGAAACTTAGGTCTAACTCTAGTAATATTTGAACCTGTGATGTTCAATTCTGATATATTTCGTCTCCAGTTCATCCGAAAGAGAAGCTTAGGTCTAACTCGGGTAATATTTGAACCTGTGATGTTCAATTATGATATATTTCGTCTCCAGTTCATCCGAAAGAGAAACTTAGGTCTAACTCTAGTAATATTTGAACCCGTGATGTTCAATTCTGATATATTTCGTCTCAGTTCATCGAAAGAGAAACTTAGGTCTAACTCTAGTAATATTTGAACTGTGATGTTCAATTCTGATATATTTCGTCTCAGTTCATCCGAAAGAGAAACTTAGGTCTAACTCGGGTAATATTTGAACCTGTGATGTTCAATTCGATATATTTCGTCTCAGTTCATCCGAAAGTGAAGCTTAGGTCTAACTCGGGTAATATTTGAACCAGTGATGTTCAATTCTGATATATTTCGTCTCCAGTTCATCCGAAAGAGAAACTTAGGTCTAACTCGGGTAATATTTGAACCTGTGATGTTCAATTCTGATATATTTCGACTCCAGTTCATCCGAAAGTGAAGCTTAGGTCTAACTCGGGTAATATTTGAACCTGTGATGTTCAATTCTGATATATATTTCGTCTCCAGTTCATTCGAAAGAGAAGCTTAGGTCTAACTCGGGTAATATTTGAACCTGTGATGTTCAATTCTGATATATTTCGTCTCCAGTTCATTCGAAAGTGAAGCTTAGGTCTAACTCGGGTAATATTTGAACCTGTGATGTTCAATTCTGATATATATTTCGTCTCAGTTCATCGAAAGTGAAGCTTAGGTCTAACTCGGGTTACATTTGAACTGTGATGTTCAATTCTGATATATTTCGTCTCGAGTTCATCGAAAGAGAAGCTTAGGTCTAACTCGGGTAATATTTGAACTGTGATGTTCAATTCGATATATTTCGTCTCAGTTCATCCGAAAGAGAAACTTAGGTCTAACTCGGGTAATATTTGAACTGTGATGTTCAATTCTGATATATTTCGTCTCAGTTCATCGAAAGAAACTTAGGTCTAACTCTGGTAATATTTGAACCTGTGATGTTCAATTCTTGATATATTTCGTCTCAGTTCATCGAAAGAGAAACTTAGGTCTAACTCGGGTAATATTTGAACTGTGATGTTCAATTCGATATATTTCGTCTCAGTTCATCCGAAAGAGAAACTTAGGTCTAACTCTAGTAATATTTGAACCTGTGATGTTCAATTTGATATATTTCGTCTCGAGTTCATCGAAAGAGAAACTTAGGTATAACTCGGGTAATATTTGAAACTGTGATGTTCAATTTGATATATTTCGTCTCAGTTCATCCGAAAGAGAAGCTTAGGTCTAACTCGGGTAATATTTGAACATGTGATGTTCAATTATGATATATTTCGTCTCGAGTTCATCGAAAGAGAAGCTTAGGTCTAACTCGGGTAATATTTGAACTGTGATGTTCAATTCGATATATTTCGTCTCGAGTTCATCGAAAGAGAACTTAGGTCTAACTCGGGTAATATTTGAACCTGTGATGTTCATTTCGATATATTTCGTCTCAGTTCATCCGAAAGAGAACTTAGGTCTAACTCGGGTAATATTTGAAACTGTGATGTTCAATTATGATATATTTCGTCTCGAGTTCATCGAAAGAGAAACTTAGGTCTAACTCGGGTAATATTTGAACCTGTGATGTTCAATTATGATATATTTCGTCTCAGTTCATCGAAAGAGAAACTTAGGTCTAACTCGGGTAATATTTGAACTTTGTGATGATGTTCAATTCGATATATTTCGTCTCCAGTTCATCGAAAGAGAAACTTAGGTCTAACTCGGGTAATATTTGAACTGTGATGTTCAATTCTGATATATTTCGTCTCGAGTTCATCGAAAGAGAAGCTTAGGTCTAACTCGGGTAATATTTGAACCTGTGATGTTCAATTATGATATATTTCGTCTCAGTTCATCGAAAGAGAAGCTTAGGTCTAACTCTAGTAATATTTGAACTTGTGATGTTCAATTATGATATATTTAGTCTCGAGTTCATCGAAAGAGAAACTTAGGTCTAACTCGGGTAATATTTGAACATGTGATGTTCAATTGATATATTTCGTCTCAGTTCATCCGAAAGAGAAACTTAGGTCTAACTCTAGTAATATTTGAACTGTGATGTTCAATTCGATATATTTCGTCTCAGTTCATCGAAAGTGAAGCTTAGGTCTAACTGGGTAATATTTGAACTGTGATGTTCAATTTGATATATTTCGTCTCAGTTCATCCGAAAGAGAAGCTTAGGTCTAACTCGGGTAATATTTGAAACTGTGATGTTCAATTGATATATTTCGTCTCGAGTTCATCGAAAGAGAAACTTAGGTCTAACTCGGGTAATATTTGAACTGTGATGTTCAATTATGATATATTTCGTCTCAGTTCATCCGAAAGAGAAGCTTAGGTCTAACTCGGGTAATATTTGAACTGTGATGTTCAATTCTGATATATTTCGTCTCCAGTTCATCGAAAGAGAAGCTTAGGTCTAACTCTAGTAATATTTGAACTGTGATGTTCAATTCGATATATTTCGTCTCAGTTCATCGAAAGAGAAGCTTAGGTCTAACTAGTAATATTTGAACTGTGATGTTCAATTCGATATATTTCGTCTCCAGTTCATCCGAAAGTGAAGCTTAGGTCTAACTCGGGTAATATTTGAACTGTGATGTTCAATTATGATATATTTCGTCTCAGTTCATCGAAAGAGAAACTTAGGTCTAACTCGGGTAATATTTGAACTGTGATGTTCAATTCGATATATTTCGTCTCAGTTCATCGAAAGTGAAACTTAGGTCTAACTCGGGTAATATTTGAACTGTGATGTTCAATTCGATATATTTCGTCTCTCAGTTCATCCGAAAGAGAAGCTTAGGTCTAACTCGGGTAATATTTGAACTGTGATGTTCAATTCGATATATTTCGTCTCCAGTTCATCGAAAAGAAAGCTTAGGTCTAACTCGGGTAATATTTGAACTGTGATGTTCAATTATGATATATTTCGTCTCAGTTCATCGAAAGAGAAACTTAGGTCTAACTCGGGTAATATTTGAACTGTGATGTTCAATTTGATATATTTCGTCTCTCAGTTCATCGAAAGAGAAACTTAGGTCTAACTCGGGTAATATTTGAACCTGTGATGTTCAATTCTGATATATTTCGTCTCCAGTTCATCCGAAAGAGAAACTTAGGTCTAACTCGGGTAATATTTGAACATGTGATGTTCAATTCTGATATATTTCGTCTCCAGTTCATCCGAAAGAGAAGCTTAGGTCTAACTCGGGTAATATTTGAACCTGTGATGTTCAATTCTGATATATTTCGTCTCGAGTTCATCCGAAAGAGAAACTTAGGTCTAACTCGGGTAATATTTGAACCTGTGATGTTCAATTCTGATATATTTCGTCTCCAGTTCATCCGAAAGAAGCTTAGGTCTAACTCGGGTAATATTTGAAACTGTGATGTTCAATTCTGATATATTTCATCTACAGTTCATTCGAAAGTGAAGCTTAGGTCTAACTCGGGTAATATTTGAACCTGTGATGTTCAATTATGATATATTTCGTCTCCAGTTCATCCGAAAAAGAAACTTAGGTCTAACTGGGTAATATTTGAACCTGTGATGTTCAATTCTGATATATTTCGTCTCCAGTTCATCCGAAAGTGAAGCTTAGGTCTAACTTGGGTAATATTTGAACCTGTGATGTTCAATTCTGATATATTTCGTCTCGAGTTCATCCGAAAGTGAAGCTTAGGTCTAACTCGGGTAATATTTGAACCTGTGATGTTCAATTATGATATATTTCGTCTCCAGTTCATCCGAAATAGAAGCTTAGGTCTAACTCTGGTAATATTTGAACCTGTGATGCTCAATTCTGATATATTTCGTCTCTAGTTCATCTGAAAGAGAAGCTTAGGTCTAACTCGGGTAATATTTGAACCTGTGATGTTCAATTCTGATATATTTCATCTCCAGTTCATCCGAAAGAGAAACTTAGGTCTAACTCGGGTAATATTTGAACCTGTGATGTTCAATTATGATATATTTCGTCTCCAGTTCATCCGAAAGAGAAGCTTAGGTCTAACTCGGGTAATATTTGAACCTGTGATGTTCAATTATGATATATTTCGTCTCCAGTTCATCCGAAAGAGAAACTTAGGTCTAACTCGGGTAATATTTGAACCTGTGATGTTAAATTCTGATATATTTCGTCTCCAGTTCATCTGAAAGAGAAGCTTAGGTCTAACTCTGGTAATATTTGAACCTGTGATGTTCAATTCTGATATATTTCGTCTCCAGTTCATCCGAAAGAGAAGCTTAGGTCTAACTCGGGTAATATTTGAACCTGTGATGTTCAATTCTGATATATTTCGTCTCAAGTTTATCCGAAAGAGAAGCTTAGGTCTAACTCGGGTAATATTTGAAACTGTGATGTTCAATTCTGATATATTTCATCTACAGTTCATCCGAAAGTGAATCTTAGGTCTAACTCGGGTAATATTTGAACCTGTGATGTTCAATTCGATATATTTCGTCTCTCAGTTCATCGAAAGAGAAACTTAGGTCTAACTCGGGTAATATTTGAACTTTGTGATGTTCAATTCTGATATATTTCGTCTCGAGTTCATCGAAAGAGAAACTTAGGTCTAACTCTAGTAATATTTGAACTGTGATGTTCAATTATTGATATATTTCGTCTCAGTTCATCCAAAAGAGAAACTTAGGTCTAACTCGGTAATATTTGAACTGTGATGTTCAATTCTGATATATTTCGTCTCAGTTCATCGAAAGAGAAACTTAGGTCTAACTCGGGTAATATTTGAACATGTGATGTTCAATTCGATATATTTCGTCTCAGTTCATCGAAAGAGAAGCTTAGGTCTAACTCGGGTAATATTTGAACCTGTGATGTTCAATTCGATATATTTCGTCTCAGTTCATCGAAAAGAAGCTTAGGTCTAACTCTGGTAATATTTGAACTGTGATGTTCAATTCGATATATTTCGTCTCCAGTTCATCGAAAAGAGAACTTAGGTCTAACTCGGGTAATATTTGAACTGTGATGTTAAATTCTGATATATTTCGTCTCCAGTTCATCAGAAAGAGAAACTTAGGTCTAACTCGGGTAATATTTGAACTGTGATGTTCAATTCTGATATATTTCGTCTCAGTTCATCGAAAGTGAAGCTTAGGTCTAACTAGGGTAATATTTGAACTGTGATGTTCAATTCGATATATTTCGTCTCCAGTTCATCCGAAAGAGAAGCTTAGGTCTAACTCGGGTAATATTTGAACTGTGATGTTCAATTCGATATATTTCGTCTCGAGTTCATCCGAAAAGAAGCTTAGGTCTAACTCTGGTAATATTTGAACTGTGATGTTCAATTCTGATATATTTCGTCTCAGTTCATCCGAAAAGAAGCTTAGGTCTAACTCGGGTAATATTTGAACATGTGATGTTCAATTCTGATATATTTCGTCTCAGTTCATCGAAAAGAAGCTTAGGTCTAACTCGGGTAATATTTGAACTGTGATGTTCAATTATGATATATTTCGTCTCTCGAGTTCATCCGAAAATGAAACTTAGGTCTAACTCTGGTAATATTTGAACCTGTGATGTTCAATTCGATATATTTCGTCTCGAGTTCATCGAAAGAAACTTAGGTCTAACTCGGGTAATATTTGAACTGTGATGTTCAATTCGATATATTTCGTCTCGAGTTCATCGAAAGAGAAGCTTAGGTCTAACTCTGGGTAATATTTGAACATGTGATGTTCAATTCTGATATATTTCGTCTCAGTTCATCGAAAAAGTGAAACTTAGGTCTAACTCGGGTAATATTTGAACTGTGATGTTCAATTACGATATATATTTCGTCTCGAGTTCATCCGAAAGAGAAGCTTAGGGCTAACTCGGGTAATATTTGAACTGTGATGTTCAATTCGATATATTTCGTCTCAGTTCATCGAAAGAGAAACTTAGGTCTAACTCGGGTAATATTTGAACTGTGATGATCAATTCTGATATATTTCGTCTCAGTTCATCCGAAAAGAGAAACTTAGGTCTAAATCGGGTAATATTTGAACCTGTGATGCTCAATTCGATATATTTCGTCTCCAGTTCATCGAAAGAGAAGCTTAGGTCTAACTCGGGTAATATTTGAACTGTGATGTTCAATTCTGATATATTTCGTCTCAGTTCATCGAAAGAGAACTTAGGTCTAACTCGGGTAATATTTGAACTGTGATGTTCAATTAGGATATATTTCGTCTCAGTTCATCGAAAGAGAAGCTTAGGTCTAACTCGGGTAATATTTGAACCTGTGATGTTCAATTCGATATATTTCGTCTCAGTTCATCGAAAGAGAAACTTAGGTCTAACTCGGGTAATATTTGAACCTGTGATGTTCAATTCTGATATATTTCGTCTCAGTTCATCGAAAAGAAACTTAGGTCTAACTCTGGTAATATTTGAACTTTGTGATGTTCAATTATGATATATTTCGTCTCAGTTCATCGAAAGTGAAGCTTAGGTCTAACTCGGGTAATATTTGAACTGTGATGTTCAATTATGATATATTTCGTCTCAGTTCATCGAAAGAGAAGCTTAGGTCTAACTAGGGTAATATTTGAACTGTGATGTTCAATTCTGATATATTTCGTCTCAGTTCATCGAAAGAAAGAAACTTAGGTCTAACTCGGTAATATTTGAACTGTGATGTTCAATTCTGATATATTTAGTCTCCAGTTCATCCGAAAGTGAAGCTTAGGTCTAACTAGGGTAATATTTGAACTGTGATGTTCAATTATGATATATTTCGTCTCGAGTTCATCGAAAGAGAAGCTTAGGTCTAACTCTAGTAATATTTGAACTGTGATGTTCAATTCGGATGATATATTTCGTCTCCAGTTCATCGAAAGAGAAGCTTAGGTCTAACTCGGTAATATTTGAACTGTGATGTTCAATTATGATATATTTAAGTCTCCAGTTCATCGAAAGAGAAACTTAGGTCTAACTCTAGGGTAATATTTGAACTGTGATGTTCAATTATGATATATTTCGTCTCCAGTTCATCCGAAAGAGAAGCTTAGGTCTAACTCGGGTAATATTTGAACCTGTGATGTTCAATTCTGATATATTTCGTCTCCAGTTCATCCGAAAGTGAAGCTTAGGTCTAACTCGGGTAATATTTGAACCTGTGATGTTCAATTATGATATATTTCGTCTCCAGTTCATCCGAAAAAGAAACTTAGGTCTAACTCTAGGGTAATATTTGAACATGTGATGTTCAATTGATATATTTCGTCTCAGTTCATCGAAAGTGAAACTTAGGTCTAACTCGGGTAATATTTGAACTGTGATGTTCAATTATGATATATTTCGTCTCAGTTCATCCGAAAGTGAAGCTTAGGTCTAACTCTCGGGTAATATTTGAAATGTGATGTTCAATTTGATATATTTAGTCTCAGTTCATCGAAAGAGAAGCTTAGGTCTAACTCGGGTAATATTTGAACTGATGTTGTGATGTTCAATTATGATATATTTCGTCTCAGTTCATCCGAAAGAGAATCTTAGGTCTAACTCGGGTAATATTTGAACCTGTGATGTTCAATTCTGATATATTTCGTCTCAGTTCATCCGAAAGAGAAACTTAGGTCTAACTCGGGTAATATTTGAACCTGTGATGTTCAATTCGATATATTTCGTCTCAGTTCATCCGAAAAAGAGAAACTTAGGTCTAACTCTAGGTAATATTTGAACAGTGATGTTCAATTATGATATATTTCGTCTCCAGTTCATCCGAAAGAGAAGCTTAGGTCTAACTCGGGTAATATTTGAACCTGTGATGTTCAATTCTGATATATTTCGTATCTAGTTCATCTGAAAGTGAAGCTTAGGTTTAACTCTGGTAATATTTGAACCTGTTATGTTCAATTATGATATATTTCGTCTCCAGTTCATCTGAAATTGAAGCTTAGGTTTAACTCTGGTAATATTTGAACCAGTGATGTTCAATTCTGATATATTTCGTCTCCAGTTCATCCGAAAGTGAGAAACTTAGGTCTAACTCTCGGGTAATATTTGAACCAGTGATGTTCAATTATGATATATTTCGTCTCCAGTTCATCCGAAAGAGAAGCTTAGGTCTAACTCGGGTAATATTTGAACCTGTGATGTTCAATTCTGATATATTTCGTCTCCAGTTCATCCGAAAGAGAAGCTTAGGTCTAACTCGGGTAATATTTGAACCAGTGATGTTCAATTATGATATATTTCGTCTCCAGTTCATCCGAAAGAGAAACTTAGGTCTAACTCGGGTAATATTTGAACCTGTGATGTTCAATTATGATATATTTTGTCTCCAGTTCATCGAAAGAGAAACTTAGGTCTAACTCGGGTAATATTTGAACTGTGATGTTCAATTCTGATATATTTCGTCTCGAGTTCATCGAAAGTGAAGCTTAGGTCTAACTCTCGGTAATATTTGAACTGTGATGTTCAATTCGATATATTTCGTCTCAGTTCATCGAAAAGAAGCTTAGGTCTAACTTTCGGGTAATATTTGAACTTGTGATGTTCAATTCTGATATATTTCGTATCCAGTTCATCCGAAAGAGAAGCTTAGGTCTAACTCGGGTAATATTTGAACCTGTGATGTTCAATTCTGATATATTTCGTCTCCAGTTCATCCGAAAGAGAAGCTTAGGTCTAACTCGGGTAATATTTGAACTTGTGATGTTCAATTCTGATATATTTAGTCTCTAGTTCATCCGAAAGTGAAGCTTAGGTTTAACTCGGGTAATATTTGAACCAGTGATGTTCAATTATGATATATTTCGTCTCCAGTTTATCCGGAAGGGGAACTTAGGTCTAACTCGGGTAATATTTGAACCTGTGATGTTCAATTATGATATATTTCGTCTTCAGTTCATCCGAAAGTGAAGCTTAGGTCTAACTCGGGTAATATTTGAACCTGTGATGTTCAATTATGATATATTTCGTCTCCAGTTCATCCGGAAGGGAAACTTAGGTCTAACTCTGGTAATATTTGGTTGTGATGTTCAATTCGATATATTTCGTCTCAGTTCATCTTGAAGTGAAGCTTAGGTCTAACTCGGGTAATATTTGAACCAGTGATGTTCAATTCTGATATATTTCGTCTCCAGTTCATCCGAAAGAGAAGCTTAGGTTTAACTCGGGTAATATTTGAACCTGTGATGTTCAATTTTGATATATTTCGTCTCCAGTTCATCCGAAAGTGAAGCTTAGATTTAACTCGGGTAATATTTGAACCTGTGATGTTCAATTCTGATATATTTCGTCTCCAGTTCATCCGAAAGAGAAACTTAGGTCTAACTCGGGTAATATTTGAACCTGTGATGTTCAATTCTTATATATTTCGTCTCCAGTTCATCCGGAAGGGAAACTTAGGTCTAACTCTGGTAATATTTGAACCCGTGATGTTCAATTCTGAAATATTTCGTCTCCATTTCATCCGAAAGTGAAGCTTAGGTATTATTCGGGTAATATTTGGACCAGTGATGTTCAATTATGATATATTTCGTCTCCAGTTCATCCGTAAGAGAAGCTTAGGTCTAACTCGGGTAATATTTGAACCTGTGATGTTCAATTCTGATATATTTTGTCTCCAGTTCATCCGAAAGTGAATCTTAAGCTTAACTCGAGTAATATTTGAACCTGTGATGTTCAATTATGATATATTTCCTCTCGAGTTCATCCGAAAGTGAAGCTTAGGTTTAACTCGGGTAATATTTGAACCTGTGATGTTCAATTCTGATATATTTCGTCTCCAGTTCATCCGAAAGAGAAGCTTAGGTCTAACTCGGGTAATATTTGAACCAGTGATGTTCAATTCTGATATATTTCGTCTCCAGTTCATCCGAAAGTGAAGATTAGGTTTAACTCGGGTAATATTTGAACCTGTGATGTTCAATTATGATATATTTCATCTCCAGTTCATCCGAAAGAGAATCTTAGGTCTAACTCGGGTAATATTTGAACCTGTGATGTTCAATTATGATATATTTCGTCTCCAGTTCATCCGAAAGTGAAGCTTAGGTTTAACTAGGGTAATATTTGAACCTGTGATGTTCAATTATGATATATTTCGTCTCCAGTTCATCCGGAAGGGAAACTTAGGTCTAACTCTGGTAATATTTGAACCCGTGATGTTCAATTCTGATATATTTCGTCTCCAGTTCATCCGAAAGTGAAGCTTAGGTCTAACTCGGGTAATATTTGAACCAGTGATGTTCAATTCTGATATATTTCGTCTCCAGTTCATCCGAAAGAGAAGCTTAGGTTTAACCCGGGTAATATTTGAACCTGTGATGTTCAATTCTGATATATTTTGTCTCCAGTTCATCCGAAAGTGAAGCTTAGATTTAACTCGGGTAATATTTGAACCAGTGATGTTCAATTCTGATATATTTTGTCTCCAGTTCATCCGAAAGAGAAACTTAGGTGTAACTCGGGTAATATTTGAACCTGTGATGTTCAATTCTTATATATTTCGTCTCCAGTTCATCCGGAAGGGAAACTTAGGTCTAACTCTGGTAATATTTGAACCCGTGATGTTCAATTCTGATATATTTCGTCTCCAGTTCATCCGAAAGTGAAGCTTAGGTATTATTCGGGTAATATCTGCACACTAGATTTGCATCCTTTGAATTTTTGTCCAGTTTTTTTTCCCATTTAAAAAATCTTATTTACCTCGACGAGATAAAGTCAAATTGACATAGTCCAAGCATAAGTCAAATTGACAAGACTCAAAATTTCTACAATATTGGTATTGTGCAAAAGAGTTGTGTATATTCCCAAATAACATGCACAGGCAGATGCAGGTGAATTAAGGCTTGGACACAAAACTTTTGCGCAAGAGTAAAATTTCAGTCATCCTTAACCTTTCGTTGGTGGTTCACATCAGCCGTTGGATTACAAACTCTAGATAACCCACCTCTTTTTATAGAGTTTATTATATGAGGACCTAACGGTTATATATAAGTTTGAAAAATCATCCATTAAGACTCCATAATGGTCCAAATCCAAAAAAAAAAAAAATATTGATTCTGCTAGGAGTCCATAATTTATTTTTTGAGAGATCCAAAAAAATCAACTTACAAAGCAATTGAAAGGATTGGGATTTAGGTTCATCTAATAAAAATGTCCACGACACTGAATTTTTAAAACACAGTTAAAACAAAACATACGACGGATGAAAAGTACTGCTCGGAAAGCTACTGGTTTCACAATTCAGGACAAGTTTTAACATAATGACATGGCTCATGGCAGTGACTGTAGGGCCTTTTTTCCGACCTTTGCCTGCTTTTTCACCAATAGAGAGATATCGCTTCCTTTTTGGACGACCATTTTCTGGCGCTTCTCTGTATGGAGGCAACACTATGCGCCCATTCTCTGGCACAACCCAGCGTTCTTGACTCAGTACTGGGTTTATCTTAGGAGCATACATATTTCTCCATCTAGATCTTGAATAGTAATCTCCACACAGCGAAATAATATTAATCTTTGTGGTGATAACTACTGCAATGGCGTGTGGACATGGCATATGCTCGAAGTTAAAGACCTTGCAAGTGCAAGACTTTTGCTTCAGATTCACATAATGCTGATCAATATTAACTACCTCATCCACTTGGAATTCATCATCACATATTTTCTTTACATCAAACGAATGCGCCAAATCCCACCGATCTCTAATTCTTTTTCTGGCAAAGTCACTCAAAGCATACCTACCTTTTTGAGCTAGTTCTCTACGTTCAGAGAACCACAACATGATTTTTGACCGTATGCAATCGACCAAATGGGTGATGGGTAGCATTCTATCCTTCAAAAGCGGGGAATTCCAACTCTCACAGAGGTTTGTTGTCATGAAAAGATAACGGTCTGTTTTGCAATGAATCCTAGACTAATGCCTTTCTGAAACTTCCCGTACAAAGGCTAAAATCTTTGGATATTTTTTGACTTCTGCCATAGACTTCCTGTAATCATCAGAAGTGTATGCTAGCGCAGCGTTCATAAACGCCGTAGCAGCTATGGCATTGTGATGCTTCGTTCTGATATTCTCTGCATTGTGAGAAAATAACAATAAATCAACCAAGTATTGAATATGCTATCAATGTAATATGCTCTTGAGACTAGCCAAAGGTTAGTGCTACATAAAGCTAAAGATAAGATCAAGTGTTAAGGGAGATGAGTTTCTAACAAATGCAACTCGACCGTAAAGTGTTGTTGCTAAATACCTTTAAGATGGTATGCGCAGTAAACATGACAATGCCTTGGTAAACACTGTTGAAACCCCGTGTTCGATGCTTTACGATCTGTTTGAACACACAACTAGATCCTCTCTTGATGAAAAGTCTTTACCAAGCGCATCGAATAACTGTTGCATGTACCATTCACAGGATTCCTTATTCTCAGAATCAACAATGGCAAACGCAATAGGGAACATTTGATTATTAGCGTCAAAATTAGAGTTCACCGCGGCCCCCAGAGAGATGCGTACCATCCACAACAAATGCGTGTCTACACTAAGTTTTGAATCCATGTAGACATGCACCCAGCGCAAAAAATAGTACATAAAAGCATCATTTGCATCGGTATGAATCACCGTTTTTGTGCCTTCGTTGTGTAGTTCAAGCATGTGGCTGAAACCCACCAAGTATTGGTATGAATCGTCGGGAGAACCCCTAACCGCTTCAGTTCCCCTCTTACAACCAGCGTATGCCTGCCTGTAAGTGATGGTGATACCATGATCTCTCCACATGTCTTGCATCAGTTGTCTGGGTGTATAAACACAGTCACACTTGGCAAATTCCTTTTTGAATAGTTTGGCCATTGCACGAGCCTTTGCTTTTTTACTGAGTGCGGGGTCCAAGTTGTCCTCTCTACAACAGGTGTGTGGAGCTGCGACTTTAGTGATTTCCCACCATGTAATCTCTAACAGCTGTTTTGCCCACATAGCCCACCTGCACTGCTTAGTGGGATCCTTACATACGAAGCGCATAGAATGTAGCCTACTAACTGAAACATTGGCCTCAAAAAAGTCCAGTATTTGGACCATCCCAACATCCAGTTTCAGCTGATCCTTGGTTTTGAATCTTTGTTTCTCACACAGCTCATACCACTGCAATTTCCTGTAGGTTTCGGGAGGTGGAGAACTCCGCACAGGTTTTGGATTAGACGGAGCATCATGTAGGCGGGGTGACTCGATGGCAAATGGTGTGTCCCAAGTTGATTCAAGGCTTCTCCTAGCTTTGGAAACATATTCAGTCTCTGAAATAGATAAACTCATAAACACAATAGAGATTAGTGAGACTAGATAATGTAGGAATACATACCTATTTTAGTGTCGTGTGTAAAAATATATACACAGATTGCTAGCTATTACCAAGTTGCGTAAGCAACATAACAAAGTTACGAGTGTTCTTTACAACGAAAATACAGTAATATCCATAGGCTGGGATACAGAGATTTGGAAATGATAACAGTATAACAATTAGAGGGAGAAGAAAATAAAATTATTACCACTGCCAGTTTGACTTGGGAGGTTCCGCCGTACAATGCTGGAGTTATCATTGACGGAGGAATTCACTATGCTACCACTGGCAGGAGCTAATGGGTTTGAAGGTGTATTCCCAGTTGAACACACTTGAGTAACATTACTGGTAAAGGGAGTTGTGAGATTACGATCTATTGTTACTTGCTGAGATGCCTCTTTCCGAGTGGGTATTATGAAAAAAGATGGAACTCCTGGCGCTTCCTCCACATAAGAGTTCAAGGTTTCTTGTCCGGTAATCAATAACCGTTGTCTACACCCTGTAATTTGAACCAGTACCAGACCATAGACTTCGAAATCAGATCCCTGCTCAAAACCAGGTAGACCCGCTGCTTGATTCTTTATATCCTCTGGAGTAAACATTTCATGGAAAACCATATATTGTAAATGAACCACGGTATACGAATCATTACCGCTTTTCCGTACCCAATATCCATTGTAGTGCACATGGACTTTCATATCAGGCATCAAAAAAAAAAAACCTGCAACTGAAACATATTCATTACAACCCTTACAATATCGGAATGTACAGTAGAAAAGTGAAAATTGCACCGAAGGAACGCAAATTCAATGAATTGTTCTTGCTAATGGCACTAAAGACACAAGTTTGCGCACTGTTCTTTTTACCATGTGCCACTCCAAATTATGAGACGACTAGTACCCCAATAAGGGCATCAACTGAATAAGTAGACATGGCTTCAATAACAGAAAAGGGTGCAACCAAAAGGGTGTTGTATAACTACTTCAACAAAATTTCATTGTGAACTGAAGATAACCCAAATTCATTTTCTCACAACTGCAAAATTGTGCTTACACATTGAGACTGGCATTTCAGGAGACAGACTAACATGCTGATCCACAATGATATTAATGTATGTGTTCTGCTTAAATCATCTTTAAAACCCGCACTACCAAAATCAAACAGTAGCATTCACAAAATCAGAATCCGAATCCAACCCACTAAGAAACTTCCTATTAACCCCTATTTGAAACCTATTTCATGAAATCAAAATGAATTTTTTTATCCAATTTTACATTATCATCATTTGTTAAAGCAAAATCAATATCGACAAAATACCACAATCAACTATATCATAACCTAACATGACTTATTTTCGATCTATATGGAGAACCCTAATTTCCAATCAGAACATATTTTTGATCTACATGGAGTTCAAAATCTAAAAAAAATAGAAATCAAATTTCCAGGGTTTACAAAATCAAACATTATTTTGATTTCTGAAAAACGGGATTTCCCATACCTGATAAGTAGATCTTATATATGAGCTTCACTTTAAGAAAAAAAGGAAGATGAATAATAAGAAAGATAGAAGTCCTGCGAAGGTGTTCTGTGGAAGAAAAAGAAAGAATTAGCTCTTTGGGAGAGCTGAAGTCGAAGATATAGAAGTGAAACCCAAATTAAATTAATGTTACTATTAGCCTAATAATTCTTCTTAAATCACGTATAAAAAATGTATAATCATGTATTCTTGTACAATACCGTATAATATTTTTGTTATTATGATTAATTTTTTTTGTTAATCATGATTAATCTTTTTGTTAATCATGAACAGTGTTCGATGTGTAGAAGAAAGAAACATGATGTCTACACAAATCAGAATCATATTATGCCTAGTTAATGGATGTCCACATATCCTTACTACACATCCACGTGGCGTAGGTAAAAAAATGGTGGGGTCCCAGTAAAAAATAAACTTACTTTGACAATTAAAAAAAAAAAAAAAAATCGGATGTGCACATATAAAGCGTACGGACATGACAAAATCTGGTATTTACAGAAAAGACCGGGGCATACTTGTCCGTTGACCGGTTATGGTCACACTTTTGGAAGGTTTTCAAATTTGGTCACACATTTTGAATTTCTTGACTTTTCAGTCATACTTTTAGGTAAAGTCCCCTTCAATGGCAATTTTCTCCAAGAACTCAGCCTCCTTGTCGTTTCAATCCTCTGTGATTGATCTAGTTTAGGAGTGTGCTTTTCTGAACTTCAAACTTTGTGGAGAGAATGAACAAGTATCTTTCCAATTGGGGCCGAGATTTATTGGATAAGCAGAGTTTCTTCGTCGCCTTTTTTCTTGTTTTGATCATGAAGGTTAAACAATTTGATCCTTTATTCTTTAGTTCTAAATCTTTTTCTTTTTATTGGACGTTCTCAGGTTTAAGATAAACTGAGAAGTTCAAAAAGTTTTCAAACAAAATAGTTTTACATTATCATTATTTGTTAAAGCAAAATCAATATCGACAAAATACCACAATCAACTATATCATAACCTAACATGACTTATTTTCGATCTATATGGAGAACCCTAATTTCCAATCAGAACATATTTTTGATCTACATGGAGTTCAAAATCTAAAAAAAATAGAAATCAAATTTCCAGGGTTTACAAAATCAAACATTATTTTGATTTACGAAAAACGGGATTTCCATACACGATAAGTAGATCTTATATATGAGCTTCACTTTAAGAAAAAAAGGAAGATGAATAATAAGAAAGATAGAAGTCCTGCGAAGGTGTTCTGTGGAAGAAAAAGAAAGAGTTATCTCTTTGGGAGAGCTGAAGTCGAAGATATAGAAGTGAAACCCACATTAAATTAATGTTACTATTAGCCTAATAATTCTTCTTAAATCACGTATAAAAAATGTATAATCATGTATTCTTGTACAATACCGTATAATCTTTTTGTTATTATGAATCATTTTTTTTGTTAATCATGATTAATGTTAATCATGAACAGTGTTCGATGTGTAGAAGAAAGAAACATGATGTCTACACAAATCAGAATCATATTATGCCTAGTTAATGGATGTCCACATATCCTTACTACACATCCACGTGGCGTAGGTAAAAAAAATGATGGGGTCCCAGTAAAAAATAAACTTACTTTGACAATTAAAAAAAAATAAAATAAAAAAAATCGGATGTGCACATATAAAGCGTACGGACAGGACAAAATCTGGTATTTACAGAAAAGACCGGGGCATACTTGTCCGTTGACCGGTCATGGTCACACTTTTGGAAGGTTTTCAAATTTGGTCACACATTTTGAATTTCTTGACTTTTCAGCCATACTTTTAGGTAAAGTCCCCTTCAATGGCAATTTTCTCCAAGAACTCAGCCTCCTTGTCGTTTCAATCCTCTGTGATTGATCTAGTTTAGGAGTGTGCTTTTCTGAACTTCAAACTTTGTGGAGAGAATGAACAAGTATCTTTCCAATTGGGGCCGAGATTTATTGGATAAGCAGAGTTTCTTCGTCGCCTTTTTTCTTGTTTTGATCATGAAGGTTAAACAATTTGATCCTTTATTCTTTAGTTCTAAATCTTTTTCTTTTTATTGGACGTTCTCAGGTTTAAGATAAACTGAGAAGTTCAAAAAGTTTTCAAACAAAATAGTTTTTCCGAGACTTGCGCTTCCATGGTTTTCTCCAATTCATATGATAGCTTATGAAGGAGAGTTTGGTGTTGTAAAAATTTGGTCGAAGAGATTCAATGACACTGTGATTCAGGTACATTGGTTAGATAACTCTTTCGGAGATTTTCTAAGAGTCGATGAAATCTCGCCATCTTCTTCACCAAGGAGTTTTATTTGTATTCCTTATGGTAGGAATGGTGATAATTGGAAGATATTTTGGGATTCGTTAAATCCATCTTTGTATTCCTCTAAGAAGAACTTACTTGAAGATCAAGTCTTAAACTTAACGGATAATACTTTTCCACCTCTTCCTTAAAAACCAGGTGGAATGGAATTTTATCATTTATCTATGGCAGTAGAGGTACATAGTGCGCATTCAGGATGGAACAAAATTGAATCGGCATTACAGAAAAAAGTTAAAATGGAGCAACAAATTAGATTTACGGAGCATTCATGGAAAACTTGGTTTTTTCTATGCCAACTCTGATGTGTCTTATGCGTACTTTAAAGAAGAAAAAACTTTTCTTCTGGGAAAAATTAAAATCACTGTAAGGCATTGGAAGGTTGAGGATTCATTTATTAAACATGGTTTTGGTTCTGAAGATGTTTGGATAGGTATTAGAGGACTTCCATTACACCTGTGTAATTCTAGCTCTTTTAAAACTATTTGTGCTCCGTGGGGTTCTTTATTTTCTGTCCATAGTTCTTTTGAGAATTTCTCAAAGCTTAATAGATGTATGATTAAGGTGAAAGCTAAACTAAATTCAATCCCTGCTGCAGTTTTCTTTCAAGGACAATGGTTATGTGTTGGGTGGATTCATGATTCCAATTTCTAAAGTGGGTACGCTTGATCTTACACCTAAGATTAAATCAACAATTGTTCAGATCCATTATGATCAGAACGGTGGTGCTGCCATGGTTACCTCTCAAGGAGCGAAAAATCCGGCTGTGAATTTTTCAAAATCTTCATCTCATAATTCTCAGCCAAGATATCAGTCACCGGTTTCTTCATTTTCAAATTCAAATTATTCTTCGGAGTCAAATGTGGCGCTAAAGAAGTTAAACAAAGTATGGAGAAGGGTGACTGATTATTAGCTAATGGATACACAGTTAGATAAGGGAAACTTTGGGCCTGAAATGATGTTTGTATCCCATGGGTAATAGTTAGGAAGAAAAAAATGGGCGGGTCGAAATATGGACCAGATGGGGAGAGTGTTACCTATTGATAAAGGTGTCGGATCTACATCATTGGTGTGCATGACCCGACAATGTTTCCGATCAAAATATGGGCCGGGCGGGGGGAGTGGTATCTCCAGGTATGGGTTTAGACATGGATATCATCTCTGCATCGGAAAAGGATGGAACTCCGGACCATGATCTGAATTCATCCGAACCGTTAGATTCTTCTCTCAATTCAAATTTGAATTCCTCTAATTGTATTGGTTCTGATATAGAGCCGTTGCAAATTTGAATTCCTCTACATGTTGGATCTTTCTTCTCCAGATAATCTTATTCTCCATTCAAACAATAGTAAATTGGGGAAAAGTATTGAATATCAAATGGATTTCAATAAGTATTTGGGTATTGTTGTCCATCATCTTAATACAAAGATTATTTGTGCTGGTATATGTGGAAATTGATCAAAAAATCTTAATGGCATGGAAGTTCCTTTAGCGGAGGATGATGATGACTTAGGAAATTATGATACTGTTGAAAAGTTGATTGAAGATTCAATGGAAGCTAATGATGGTATGATTGAGGCCATTTATACAGACCAAACTTTGGAGAATATAGAGATCGACAATGTTTTCAATCCAATTGCTTCTAGGGATTCAAATGTTAATTAATGGATCACAAAATCTTAAGTTGGAACATAAAGGGTTTGGGTCAAGACCGAAAAGTTGTCGCTATTCGAGCTGCAATTGCAAAGAACAATCCAAAAATCTGCACTATACATGAAACTAAAACAAGACTTGTTGATGATAGTTTAATTAGATATTTATGGGGAAGTAACAGATATAACTATATTTATCTAGATTCTGAAGGTGCTTCTGGTGGAATTATCGTCATGTGGAAGGAAGGTGTTTTGGTTCTTTGGGATCATTTAATTGGAGCATTCTCAGTATCCGTTAAGTTTTGAAATGTGCTTGATGATTTTTCTTGGATTTTTACTTCAGTTTATGGGGCTTCAGACTCAGGTTATATATGCAATTTTGGCAGGATCTTAAAGATATTCGGTTTCTATTTGACGAGCCTTGACTAATTGGTGCTGATTTTAATGCCGTTTTGAATACAGATGAGAGAAATGTGCAGGGTGGAGGAGCTTCTAAAAGAAATTCTTTCAGAGTTTTTGTCAATAACTTTTCACTAATTGATCTTCCTATGGCTGGTGGGACATTCAATTGGAGCAATTCTCAACAACCTCCAATCTTGATCAGGTTAGATAGATTTCTTTATGCCCTCATTTCCTAAATCATTGTATTTCACCTATGAAAGTCATGATAAATAGACCCATCTCAGACCATGCTCCCATTATGTTGTACTGCACTTTTGGTAATAAGCTTAAATCCCCATTCAGATTAGTCAATTTTATCCTTCATCATCCAGATTTCCTTAATAATCAGAGAGTTTGGTGGGACAGTTTATCTTTATATGGAAACCAAGTTTCATTTTTGCTAAAAAATTACAGGGTTTAAAATTCTTTATCAAAAATTGTCAAAGAAAATACTTTTGGTAATTTACAAGATTAAATTGACTATTTAGAGCTTGTTATTGACGTGCTTGATAACTTGGAGGAAGTGGAAATCTAGTATGATGAGGAAGTAGTTGAAAGAGAACAAGCAAAATTACAGCATGCTTCTCTATCTATGAATGTAGATAGAAGGATTCCTCAAAGAGCCAAAGAACGATGGGCTAAGGAATGAGAAAAAAATTCTGCATAATTGCATCAGATAGCCAATTTCAAATACAAGAATAATTCTATAAATTGTCTTAAGATTGATGGGGTTTTATGCTTTGATAAAAAGCAAATTGCTGATGAAACAAGGTCATTTTATTCTTTTTTATTCACTGAAAGTCACAAATATAGGCCTGAATTTGATAATCTTGATGTGCCCTCTATCTCTAAACTGGAGAGTGTGCATTTAAAGATTCTTTTTTCAGAAGAAGAAGTTAAGAAGGTGGTGGAACATTTTGGAACTAATAAAAGCCCTGGTCCAGATGGTTTCACTATGGAATTTTATAAATGTGCTTGGGAGGTGATTAAAGATGATTTGATGAAGGTTGTGAAAGAATTTGAAGATACCAGTTTGCTGGATTGGAGGATAAATTGCCCTAATATTACTTTGATTCCTAAATGTAATGGGGAAGTTTCTCTTCATAATTTTAAGCCAATAAGTTTAATTGGTAGTGTATACAAGATCACCTCTAAGCTTTTGGACGAGGGGGCTTTTGTTCATGATAGGAAATTCAAGATGGGATACTAATTTCTTATGAACTTATTTATTCTAAATTGAGATTGCAAGAAACTGGTCTTATTTGTAAGGTAGATTTTGAGAAAGCTTTTGATAACTTGAACTGGAATTGGATTGATATCACTCTTGGAAGATTTGGTTTTGGTATGAGGTGAAGAAGTTAGATAAAATGGTGCATTTCTACTCTAAGGTTTACAGTTTTATTTAAGGGAGAAGCAACTGATTTATTTAAAAGTCAAAAAAGAATAAGACAAGTAGATCCAATATCTCCATTCTTATTCATCTTAGTAGATGAAATTATTTCTCTTATGTTCAAAAAAGCAGCCTGAGATGATTTGATTGCTGGTTCCAAAGTTGCTTAACATGGTACCATAATAAGCCATTTGGAATTTGCAGATGACATGGTGGTTTGAATTTAAAACATATGTTGGTGGCTTTTGAATTGATATCTAGCCTGAAGGTGAACTAAAAAAAGTAATATTGTATGTTTGGGTCAAATGCATAATGGGGAAGAATGTGCTTATGTTTTTGGTTCTTCCAGTTCTCAATTACTAATGAATTATTTTGGCATTCCTATTGGCAGTCAATCTAAAAGCAAGCTTGTTTGGAATGATATTATCTTAAGAATGTATAAAAAATTAGCTGCTTGGAAAAGACTTATTTGTCAAAAGGCCAAATAATCATAATGATTCAGAGTGTTCTGGCAAGTTTACCTGTTTACTATTTGCCAATGTTTCAAATGCCTATGTCAGTTGTTCAAGACTTGGAAAAAATCACGAGGAACTTTTCATAGGGCTTTACTAATGTATACGTTATACCCCACCCTTTTCCCCTCAAACCCTTTCGCCCATGACTATCGCGCTCCTATACTGATGGTTGGCATTCTGTCAGGGACCCATCGCGGGTCCCAAAAGGGTTTGTTAAGGCGTAAATGTGTAAGGTTTTAAAACTAATCACAATAGTTTGTTTTTTTATTAAAAATGCATAGTGGTTAATTTTCGACAAGCGTGCATTTAGTTACATTGTTGATAAATTCAGGTTATGAAGTGATGCATAAGCTCCATCATGTATGTTCAAAAGTACTTCAGAGCTTCCTTGCTGAACGACCATACCATCTTTGACCACTGCAATTATATCTGCTCCTTTAACACTCGATAAACGATGAGCCACGACAACTGTTGACCTGTTTTTCATTACCTTTTCAAATGCTTCTTGTACTATATGTTCTGATTCAGCATCCAATGCACTTGTAGCCTCGTCAAGTAGAAGGATCTTAGGATCTTTCAGTATTGCTCTTGCTATAGCAATACGTTGTTTCTGGCCACCGGATAACTGAATTCCTTTCTCCCCAACTAAAGTATCATATCCCTCTGGCAATGCTGATATGAAATTATGCGCATTTGAGGCTTTTGTGGCTGCCATGATTTCCTCTTCGGAAGCTATTCCTTGTTTCCCATATGCAATATTAGCTTTAATTGTGTCGTTAAATAGTATAGGTTCTTGACTTACTAATCCCATTTGTTGCCTCAACCAATTAATCTTTAACTTTTGAATTTCCACTCCATCCAATAATATACACCCAGAATCGACATCGTAAAATCTTTGTAATAAACTGATTACTGTTGATTTACCACACCCACTCTCCCCAACAAGTGCAACTATCTGCAAAGCATCCCGAATAGTCGTTATTCCATAAGAAACGTTCATACCAAACCTCAATAGTCAGAACAAGCCACAAATCACTTTCTAAGATAGTCACAGTTAACCACTGAATGAGAGATTACCTTTCCAGATGGGATGTTTAGGCAGAAATCTTTTAATATTGGTACAGTAGAACGCGATGGGTAATTGAAGCTGACATTGCGAAAATCAATATGGCCTTCCACATTAGCTAGTGTTAAACCTGTATTGCTGCTGGAATCAATCTTAGGTTTGCTACTTAGAATTTTAAAAATAGAAGCAGCAGATTCCCTAGCTTTGTTGAAATCAGGAGCCATGGCATTTGTTGAACTATCCACCACTGAGATAAACAACACAAAGATAACCTGTACAAATAAATGTTATAATAAGTAACGCGAGGATCAAAGGATCATAGGAAATTTAAGGAAGGAAATTTACCCTAAACATTTCTTCAAAAGTTGTCTTTCCATCTCTCACAAAATGGTTGCCGGCATAAAAACAAATAGAAGCGCCAGCGTAGATTAGAAATACAGCAAAGCCAAAGACAACACCGGTTATCAATCCTCGGCGGTTTTCTTGTCTCCTGGAGCTCCTGCATTTAATTTTGTAAAGATTGGCAACCTTTTCTTCTGCGTTAAATGATGCGACCGTTCTGATACCTCCCACAGCACCAAATGCAACTTGATTTGCTTCTTCATACTTCACCTATGCATGAATGAGAAGCAATTTGATTAGCTAGTATTCATTTTGATGTAACGTAATACGGAAACCATTAGGCACTACTGACCTTTCCTCCATCTTCACTTGAACTTTCTGTAAACTTCATTTGTGCATATCCTTCTAACGAAAATAGAGGCAACAACATAATAAGCACAAGTGTATATTGCCAACTAGATATAAAAGCCATGAGAAGCGCTGCAGTTGTTGTCGATATGTTCTGAACCCATAAGGACAAGTAATCTCCAACAAGAGTCTGAACCCTCAACGCATCCGTAGATAACCATGTCCCCAATGCGCCACTGGAAATGACACCTAAATATAAGAATTTCAACACTGTATATAGCAGGTTTTGTTAATAAAGATATTTCATATGTTACCTTGAATTTGTGTGGTCATCAAACCAACTCATTTCTTGGTGCACAATTTTTTCGAAACACAAGGATCTAATCCGTTGCACTAGTTTACCACCTGCAACCCCTATAAAGTACTGCTGCATAGGTATGAAAATTAAACCAATACAGCCAAGTGCCACAAACATCAAGGACCATATCTTTGCATCTCTGAGAAGCTCATTTGGTTCTTCATAGAAAATCCTAATTATTCTCGAGAGTAAGAATCCAAGGATAGGAGGCATTAGACCTTTTATCCCTGAAGCAACCAGTCCTAACATTAAAATTACCACTTCGGCCTTGTTCGAGTAAGCTAGTAGTTTAAAACAAGCCTTGTGTTGCGTTATTCGATATTGTTTGTTAACTATTTCAATATCTGTTTTCTTGTCTTTGATATCAACTGCTCCGTCTTGAAGTACTGGAGCATCGACGTACATATCATCTGAAGAGGGCGCATATCTACTGTCTGCAGCATCCTCTTGAAGACGAATGAGCTGAGAGTAGACTCCATTTTGGTTCTTGATTAATTCCGTGTGAGTTCCTAAACATTTGTGCAAATCGGTCAAGTAAGGACGGAAGATTTAATGTAATGTATGCCAGTGATTATTATTTCTTAAATAACATTTTTAAGTTACCATGCTCCACAATTTTTCCTTGATGTACCACATTAATGATTTTGGCATCTTTAATGGTTGTTAACCGATGGGCAACAACGATAGTCGTTCGATTCAACATTATACGTTCTAAAGCATCTTTCACTATTTGCTCAGACTTAACATCCAATGCGCTCGTGGCTTCATCAAGAAGTAGAATCTTTGGGTTCTTCAAAATGGCTCTAGCAATTGCAATCCTTTGTTTTTGTCCGCCAGATAGCTGAATGCCCCTTATCATTGTTTCAATCCCCTGTAAAATACACAAAGTATAAGCAACCATGCAGATATGCTTGAATGAAGCATATAAATGGGTTTTAAGTATTACCAGAGGCAACTCGTCAATGAAATTTGCAGCATTGGCGAGTTTGACTGCCCGATATATTTCTTCTTCAGTTGCATTTTTCTTTCCATAAATAATGTTTTCTTTTATTGTAGTTGCAAATAATGTCGGTTCTTGGCTTACTAGTCCAACAACATTCTCTCTAACCCACTGAAGTTGTAGTTCCTTCAAGTTAACACCGTCAATAAGTACTTCACCGGCTTGGGGATCATAAAATCTCTCCACTAGACTAATCACAGTAGACTTTCCACTTCCACTCTGTCCAACCAAAGCTGCAGTAGTTCCACTCGGAACACATAATGAGAAATCTGACAGTACCTGAACATCAGGTCTTGTCGGGTAACTGAAGTAGATTTCTTTCAAATGTATATCACCCTTGATGTTTTCTAACACAATTCCTTTCTTCTCTGATACATCGATCGAAGGCTTTCGCTTAATTACTTTAAACATCTTGTAGCTCACAGTTTTTCCGGATATAAATACACTGAAGCATGGAAATGCTTGGCATAGTGCACTGGCCATTAATCAAGAATTAACAAATAAATACAAAAATAAAAGCGGAATAAGATCATAGGAAGTATAATCTTTCAGTATAACAAGGTCACTTACATTCCGCCAATTCCAAGAGAGAATATAATGTTGGTGATATTCCCTCCATGGAAGCCTTTCTCAGTTATCAACTTTGAGCCATACCACATTGCTAGCCCGTAAAAACTGTACAAAACTCCAAGTGCAGCACCAAATCCTAGGCCAGAGGCAAATGCTTGCTTTGTCATGAAGGTATATGTCTTTGGAAGTATTTTGTTATACTTGTTTGCTGCTTCCTTTTCTCCAGTGAAAGATGCTACCTGGGTATTTATAATTTAAAGCTTCGCATGTAGTGCTAAATTTTGCGACTTGTTACGTAATTTGTAAACCAAAAATTGAATTTGTTATCAAAACAGTGCGTTGTGCGCATTATGGTTGCTGCTTACCGTTCGAATAGCTCCCACTGTTTGTCCAACTACATCTGCAGCCTCAGCATTTGCTGCTTGTCCTTGGTAAGAAACTTTCGACACGTACTTCGCCACGAAGATACTAGTAATTGCAAGGGGAGGAGCGCATGATAACACTAAAAGGGCGAGGGACCAACCTTTTCCAAACGCAATGGCATACGAAACCAAAAAAGTCGTTACGAGCTGTACGAACTTCCCAACCTAAAAAAACCAAAATGTATATATAGTTCAAATCCTTTAAAACTCTTTATTCTTTCTCTTACAACTTCGCAAAAATTTGGCAACAAATAACTGGCTTAAGGAGCAAGAGCTACGAGCAAATGGCATACCTTTTCACCAATGGCATCCTGAATAATGCTAGTGTCACAAGTTAAGCCAACAATGACTTCCCCTGTTGTGGTTTTCTGGTCAAAGAATGTAATATCTTGCTTCAGCACAGCTTGTAGATATGCAACCCGAATTCGATTTGCTTGTCGCTCTCCCGTCACAATCCAGCAAGACATCTCTGCAGGACATACAGAAGAGAGCCAAATCAGGAATTAGTCGTCATGCCTAACAGATTAAGATTTTTCCATCGGCATATGTGCATGTTCATTTTAGTGTGATGTGGCACATGTCTACCTACTGTAAGGGTAACTCCTATAGGACAACCGTGGGAATAACTAAATTTCCTGAACTAATAATGTAATTTTGAAGAATACAAGGGGGATGATTCTGTGAATATCTCAACTTTCTAAGCCTATTAGTTAATTTCCCAAATTGATAAATGATTATAAGATTTATTCTCTTACACCATTCTTTTATTTTGTTTTTAATAATTCCAAAAAAACAATGTCAGCCCCACTCGCTAGTAGGTTAACACATCAACATGTTCAATTAATGTAATAGTATGTTGTTAGAGTTTAGCTTGTTAAGCTTCCAACTAGTTAATGTAATACTCTTTATTCCAAAACGAAAAAATTTTGTTTATGAAAATGCTTTATATCCCGGAAGGGAATTCTACCGTGACTCACAATCGCGGGACCCACATCTGTCGCTTATAATCTCAATGCTGAGAGTTTTTTGCCTCGTTCGTTCGATCCCTTCACGGAATTTTCTCTGTGTTTTTCTTTTTTGTGTCAACCTAGCATCACTCTTTTGTTTAAGAATTAGTGACTCCTAATTCATATTCAATAAGGCACGTAGCATGGCGTGAAATAGTGTTTGGGTGTTGAGTGGATTATATTGATGTCAAATCTGGACTCTAAAGGCAACTCGTACAACCAGCCGTAAAAACATGTCATGAGTAAGTAAATGAATCTATGTCATAGGGAATTTATCAACTAAAATATGGACCAGGTAATCTCAACTTTTATTAGATAAATTTTATTTCATAATTATGTGAGCACCACACGTTGTAACGTAATTCCTTTTAATTAATAGTATGCTTTAAAAAAAAATAAAAAAAATCTATGCCACAGGCCCACTAGTCCTAAAGCCAATTACTCTGGAACTGCTACACCTCGTGGGTTGAATCACTATTACTTAAAGATATCCCTATCATCCATTGTTTTCTCTTCTACGGGCGGTTATCAACACCACGTCCAAAACCATTAATGAGACAATGACGGTAAAATGGGAACCAATTGTGGGACATCATAAGGTGTAAAATATATCCCTTTATGTTTGAGGTAAAATTATGGTGGGCATGGTTAGGCTGGAACGTACGTAATTAAGTCACTCTCTGGATATGGCTCAAGGTGCACTGGTGCACCATATATTGTCCCACGCTCATATTTATTTACCTCAAACATAAACGATTTTTTTTCTCAAACATAAATGTTATGAACTATTTTCAGAATAAATTTTAATCTCTTTCAATGTGGTCAAAAATTTTAAAAAAAAAATGATAGCAAAATTATCTTTTTTATATATCAAAGTCAAATCACATGGAGTGTCAAAAAATAATGAACTGAGGTTAGTGATATCAATCACGCAATAACTTTATCATTGTACATTTGTACTGCATAATAAAATTTCACTTACGCATGAAGGTGGCAATGCCGACCGCAATCCCCAAATAAACCGTCTTCATTGCAATCTACAAACACACAACACATACCAATACTTAGAAGAAGAAAAATACTTCTAAATAATTATAAGGGCCCCAAATAAAAATAATCATGGACTTAACGAGTCTAAAAGTAACGTTAAACAAGTATAAGAATAGAAGCAACATGGTATATAGCTTCGAGCACTAAAGTATGGCTCGGAATTGGCAAGTAATTTTGTGGTTGAAACTTGTTAAGCATGTTGTTTCCGCTAGTATAGATCAAACTTGGATTTTTTACATCCACCTTTTGACTAGTCTTTTGTACGAAGATGTAGTGGGGAGAACCTTCCCGGAAAATGATTAAGACACATGGAGGTGGGACCCACAGTAAACCCACCCCCTATAAATCCGCCGGTCACAAGGGGACCATCCCTTTTATTCCTTAAAGTATCTCCAACAGAAGGTGGAAAAAATCCTACGTGGATTTTTTATTTAGTCCTTTTATTTATAGGGTCTATACATAGAGTAAATATATGACCTCATATCTAAGAAACCATCTCTAATAGTGAGAAATTTAACTCTTAGAATTAAAAAAAATTTGGTTAAAAACATGACGTGGAGGTGCGATCGGAGGTGTAAGTAACACTTTCTTGAACACCTTCATATTTAGTAATTGGTCCCTCCTAACTTGTAGCATCCTACTGTTGGAGATGGATTTATGCCAAACGGGGGTCTAAAATTCTATGTGTCACTAAAAATAAATAAATCCACCCTTTCTTAGAGATGCTCTTATGGTACAACCCGCAGGATGTATATCACTTCCGGAACCTTCCCCTTTTGTAAGGCTCACTTAGACTTTTGTTACTATATGTTGTTCACCAAAAATTTAAAAAAAAAACAAGTTAAAAGGAAGGAAAAAAAAACACTATCTTATGGAAAGAGAATGACATATTATTCAAAATTTAATATGGTTGCAGGGAATTAAGGAATGAGAATATAACAAGCGTTAGGTTGGCGGCAAATTATTTTGTCTTTTCTGAATTTTAATACCATGAGCAAATTTATAGTTTCAGAATGCAAGGTGCAGGAACTACCCTAAGTGGTTAAGAATATACCACGGTAGAAAAATTTAGAGAAAGCCGGGTATAAACTCAACTGACATCAAGTAGGAATGTTGGATGATACTAAATTACTAATACTCACTCCATTTCTGGAAAAATAATATTTTTCCAGAATTAGGGGATATTGAACATCCACTTTATCTTGGGTCAACATCAACATTTTAACGGTTGTCATTATTCCCAAGAATCCCAACATAAGTTGTACAATACCATTTACATCTCCTCTTAAGTAGGTAAACTATATTCGGTACAAATTTTAAATTGTGAGTAGTCAGTAGATGTCAAATTGAGATATTGAGATTGCTAAAATTGTCAACTACGTAACATAACCACATAGGTATATATCCGATGGGACGGATGAGACAACAGGATATAAAATGAGTAATTAAAAGATCAACCACCTATTTCTATTTAAAGTAAAAAATCAATCTGCCTCTTTAGCAAATTAAATCTATTGAGAAAAGCTTATATATAAAAAAAAAAAAAAAATCTATTGAGAAAAGAATTTCAGCTTTAAGTAGGGAGCAAATGAGGTGGGCTAGGTGGCACAAAAATATGGGTCAAAAAATTAAGCATTTCAGGGAACAATGTGACCAATTGGCGTGGTAAACTCGATCAGATGAGGTGGTCATACACTTTTGGATCTCTTTTCTCTGACTATCCGAACTTGTAGGTTGTAAAAAATTTATTATAAATTGAAAAAAAAAAAAAAGAAGAAAAATATATCTATAATATGTACCAAGACCAATGATTAAAGACTAAAATAACGAACTCAAATACTCTGAAGCCTATATTTGATCATTTTGAATGTGGTTCAAATTAATTACCAAAAATAGTATTCAATGTTTCTTGTTTCATTCCCACTGGGCACTAGCTACCACAGCTCTGCAAAATTGTAAGAAATGAACTCTGAAGCAATTTTGGATATATAGTGATCATAGAAGTTGCACGTACCTTGTTCACCAAATTTGAATTTTCAAATCTTCCAATGGAGTCGACAACTTGTCCAAGCATTGGAACCAACAGTGGCAACCCCAAACCACTTACAATTGAAGAGACTGTCCCTATGAACATCATTAGAATATCATATCTATCTGCAAATGAGAATAGCTTGTAATACGGTAGTACTTCTGATCCCTTCTTCTCCTCTTGATCATCTCCATCAACAGCTTTCTTGATCGCCATGGTTTTCTAAACTGGAAATTTTAATTTGGGAAACAAAAGTCTGGACAATGCTCACACTTATAAGGACTTGAGGGTAGGCTACGGTGGGGACGCCACACTATCTAGTGTGTCGTTTTGTTGGATTCAAAATCGTTAATATTAGCGTTTCTCAAGGGTCGTATCGTAAAAAAAATAGATTTAGGAAATGTGTTCAGATAATTTTCCACAACAAAGACGGATAAGAAAATGCTAACCTCTCCCCTTAACGATTTTTAGAATATATATGTTCATTATACATTTGAGTGTGTCATAGAAGTAGTTTTTGGTGTTGAATAGTTTCTGAAATAGTTTTCATAATGTATTTTGAATCATATCTGAAATAAAGAAGAAAAAAAAGGAAATTATTTTGTTATTTTTTATATCGAGTTTCCTTTCATATTTTCCGGATTTAAAAAATGCCTCCATCAAAAATTTATCCCAAATATCATGGGTTTTATGTCTGAGTCCCACATAATATCATTGTAAGAGCAAATCCTATGGGTAGTCTCCAAATGGAGACTAACTAGTTCATATGAAAGACTGCTCGCCCATATGATCGAGTGAAACTACTATGGTCAAATATAAAAGAAGCACTATACAGGAGACCCTCTCCCGTTAAAGAAATTTTTTGAAAACAAACGGAGGACTGTCCCCGTCTAGAAATTAAAAAAAAAAATTAAATGGGGGACTGTCCCCCGTCTATACACAACATCTCGAATAAACATGATTTTCTCTTGGATCTTTTCATTCTTCACTTCACTCACGTTCTCTTCTTTTTTCATCTTCTCCCTTTCACTCTCGTCTTGATTTGATCATCCTCAAACAATCGAAGTTCTTGCGAAATCAAATGTAACCCACTGATTAACCAAAACAGGTAAATCTAAATAACCCAAAAACTCGTTTTTCTATATCAATTTCATCATATAATTGAGTTTTTGGTAAAAGTTTCCCTAACTTTTTTTTTCAAAATTTTTGAAGGTTTTGAGAGAATTTATCAAATTAAAGGTATGATTATGGATCTAACCTCGTGTTTCATAATTTTAATGTGATTGATTTATGATTGTTAGTTTTATTTTGATAGATAATTCATGACAGTTGTTTTAGGGTTCATATGGAAAACAACGGATTATACTAGTGTGTCTTCTAAAGGTGAAGAAAATCATGTAAGCAATACTCTTAACATGGAAGACGACGAACCTTGGATTATATTTAGGGGTGGATGGAGCAATATGAATAATTTGTATGAAATTGTATGCCAAAATGAAAAGTGTAAGTCGTTTGTAAACAATTGTGGATTGGGTCGGTTACTTGAGATAAATGTTTCGAAAGATGATCAACAACTCACACATGCAATTGTTGAGCGGTTTTGTAAATGTACAAATACTTTTCATTTTCCTATAGTTGAAATAGGGCTCACACCCAATGACTTCTCTTGGTTGACGGGTATAGAAGTAGGAAAAGGAGTAAAGATAGAATATATTGATTGGGGTGTGAAGGAAAATAGGGAAGTTTTTGTGAAGTATGTTGAAGGGGGTTGCTACTTATGATATGTGGTTTTGGCATGCATATTTTGGTAGACCCGGATCAAATAACGATCTTAATGTACTTAACACATTTCCACTGTTCGATGGCATCTTTGATGAATTAGCTCCAAATGTTGATTTTCAAGCAGGTGGTGGAAGATTTTATATGGGTTACTATTTGGCAGATGGGATCTATCCTAAGTTATGCACTATTGTGCAAGCTTATAAAAAACCAACAAATGAAAGACAAAAATGTTTTACCAAGATGCAAGAAGCGTGTCGGAAAGATGTTGAGAGTGCATTTGGGGTTCTACAAGAAAAATGGAATATAATAAGAGGTCCGGTTGAATATTGGGAAGACTTAAAATTCATAATGTTGGCTTGTGTGATATTGTATAACATGATAATTCAAAATGAGAGGCGAGATGGGGCATGGAGAAGCTTTGGAGATGAATACTATAGGTTTTACCGTGATATTGTACCTCACGAAGCCGTTAACTATCATGAGTTAAAACATGAACCCTTGTATAATGATCTTCGACAAAGATTGACAAATCATGTTTGAGAGATGTTTGGCAACGAACAAGCGGAGGAAGCACAACAAGGTAATTAAAGTTAGTTTCTTTTGGTTTTTCGGACAATGTTTTATTTTGGTTAATTTGGATGACTAAATGACATTGAAACTTAGATATTTTTGTTGTTTGGAGAAATACTTGTTATCTTAAATTTTCTCCATCAATATTGAGTCCTACTGACTTATTACATTATGTGAAGTTCATGTTAACAATCTTTTAATTGAAAGGAAATTACAACTAGGAAAACAATCAAATATTACTCATTACTCATCCTCGCTACTATCTTGCTCCATCAAGTTCCTTTTCTCTAGTATATTTTTTTGTTTGCGTTTAAGCAAATCTTGGGTGGCATTAGATAGCCTAGAATTATCCGTCATCATGATTCTTTCTACACGTGCATTTTTCTTTTCTTTGATTCAACTCATATTCTCCTCTTTTAGTTGTTCTTCTTGCTCATTCAAATAACTTAACATTCTTTCATTGGTTTCACTAAAGTTGGATTCAATGGAATCACTTGAAGTATCACATTGATATTTTGATTGTTTAAGAGCTTGAAGAGCTTTCTTCCCGGGTCCCCTTTTCTTTTTCGCTTAAGCGTCACTCGTATTACAATCAACTCCCATCTCTTCCTCCTCGACACCGTCGACACCATGGACACCCTCGACACAAATATCATCAACAACTTGGACCACGGGTGGTGGTGGTAGCGGGGGTATATCGACATCCTTGGTGTAATCATAACCAGGTTCACTCTTGTATATCTCTTAGCACTCATCAAGGATGAAGGGTCTCCCATGTATCTTGTGGAAATCACACCGATTACATATCAACTACAATGTAAACTTATTATCATATTAGTATTCATTTACAAACATAATGAGCAATACGTATGGAACAAAAATACTAACCGTGTGCTCGGCTCCGTAACCACTTAATCGTCCTCCTCGATATAGTTTTCCAAGAACGGCGACAAATAGCTTAATGTCTTTCTTTATAGCATATATTCGGTTTTCTAAACTAGTTTTGTCTCTATCATATGGGTCACCTTTCATTTTCTCGATAAATAATGAAATAATTCGATCCCAATATTTGGGTTTTTCTTGATGCACACCAACACTACCATCACCCGTTATTGATATATGTGCTTCGCAAAGAGCTACATATTCATCCGTATTAAATTTAATTTGTTGCTTCCGACGAGCTTTTTGAGCTATTTGGGTTGAAGTAGTCGGTGTTGGTGAAGAAGAAATAGATGGAGAGTGTTGAATCCAAATGAACAAGAAAAATTTAAAACAAAAATGGAGCAGAATGAAGTTGAGTTGGAGTTGGAGTGGAATGAAGAGAAGAAAAGAGTGTACTTGTTGCTTTTATAGGCTGAAATGTAGCCGTTGAGCGAAAAAAAATTCAAATATTTTCTTAAAAACCAGTGAAACGGGGGACAGTCCCCCGGAAAGTAAAAAATTTTAAAAAAAAAAAACGGGGGACAATCCCCCGTCTAGACATAATTTCTTCTACTAACTGGACACTGTCCCCCGTTTGTTGTTCTTTTTCTTGACGGGGATAGTCTCCCGTCTAGTATCACACTCCCAACCACTCGTTCAAATGAACAAGTTCATGAACGGGTTTGGAGAAAAAGGGGGCTAAACATTACTCATAGAAGCCTCTAATTTGGTCAAATTGGTAGTGCACTCATTTGTTTGAAAGAGTGACACTACCTAGAGGTGTAAATTGGCTTGTGCCAGCACGAGCACAGCCCAGCCCAGCACGCTAAAAGTTGAGCACATCCCAGCCCAGCACGTGACTTAGCCCAAAGATCAACAAAGACGTTAGTTAAATGGGACGTCTTTGGGTTTGACCAATTGGCACGAGTAGCCCAAAGACAAAGACGCGGCACGGATTAGCACGTGGCACGGCAAAGACAAAGACGTTAAGAAAGCACGTCATAGCATGCACAAGTACACCATATAACAAGGCATAATAAATCACATTTTGTGTATATTTCACAAAAGAGTCACTATTCTAGTTAGTTTTTGACATTTTATACTGACTTACTTTTATAACAACACATATAATACCTAAATATTTGGAAAATATATTCTAATATCGTTGCTATAATGTCGTTACCTATATTTGACTAGAACGTTAATTTATATGACAATGATCCAATTTTATATTTGATGGGTTATTTCTTTTTATTGAATAAACTTGTTGATTTTACTTGAAAAAAAAATACAAATGATATGTTGTCTATTTAGATTCTCGTAATAATGTCCGACTTAATGTATACCATTAAGTGATTTCAAATTGTTTATAACACGTGTGCCAGCACGGCACATCACGTTTATTCATGTGTTGTGCCCGTGGGCTGTGCTGTGCCTAGCGTTTGACTAGTAAAGCATAGCACGGCACAACACGTATAAATCGTTGACACAGCATGGCACATGGCATGTGAAGCACGCGACTTCGTGTGCCGGGCTGTGCCGGGCCGGCACGTTTTACACCTCTAACACTACCCATAGGATTTTCTCAAATGATTGGACTTTTTTCACTTCCAATAAGATGCAAACCTTTCTACTTCATAAAAAAATAAGCTTTGCTTTTGAGTTATAAGATTGTTCAATTTTACTAACTTGACGACGATAAGTTAATTAATTATTAAAATATCAAAACATTTTGAATTTCATTTTAAAAATAAAATAAAATATCATCTGTAATGACGTTATGAAGCCGACATCGAAACATTCCTAGTTAGGGTATCACATTGCGGTCTGTTAAGAAAGTGGACTTTCAATTTCAAAGTGTATATATCTTCAGCTGGGCATTGTCTATTGACTAGTCATGTAACATTAACGCTGTATAAGTACCAAAACTACCAATTCATTTTGTTAATTAATGTTGTAGTGCTGATTATTGATCAATTTTGGGCTAACAATTATGGTCGTGTAAGAAAGTTGACTTCAAAAATGTAAGGACTCGTAAGCATGCATGTCTTCAACCATCGAATTGTTCAAGTAATATTTGCAGCGTTCCAACTTCCAAGTAGGGCTGTCAATGGGTACCCATTACCCGGAACCGGAACCGGACCCAGACCCGGTAGAAATGGGTTCGGTTCTGGATCCTAAGGTTGGACCCATTAACAACTTTGGACCCGTCGGGTAATTACCCGATTGAACGCGAATCTAAACGGGTCCAAACGGATAATACCCGTCGGTACCCGCGGGTAATGGGTACCGGGTTATGCATCATTTTATTCATCTTTTTATTAAATTTACAATTATTTTTCTAAGTTGGGCTTTGATTTTTTTGGATTTTTCATTTTTCCTCAAATTTAAGCTTTATTTAGTACATAAATATATATATAATAATAAAATTTTATAAAAATAATTTAGATCAAAGCCAAAAAGGGAAAAATATCAAGTCTTTGAAGTTTTTTTATAGTTTTGTTAATAACTAACGGGTACTTGCAATTTTTAACGGGTCCGATTTTGGGTCCACAAATTTAAGAACCGGACCCGGCTTTTATAAATAGGGTCCGAGCCTAGTAATACCCGGGAGGACCCGGACCCATTGACACCCCTACTTCCAAGTATGAATTCATTTTGTTAGCTAAAGTCCTTAGTAGTAATGGTTATTAATCTATTTAGGTAGTAGTTGCAGTAATGAATATCATAGCTCGTACATGTCCCCTTAATTCCATTTATTACTAGCGTACGTAGAATGAATATCATAGCTCGTACATGTCCCCTTAATTCAATTTATTATTAGCATTCGTAGGGGTGAGAAAAAAGTCCGGAACCGCGGATTTCACCCATCTTTTTTTTGGTAAATGGTTAAGATAGATTAATATAATAAGGTGCCGAGGAGGCACAAAGGAGACAAAAGAACTACATAAAGATGTTACAGCTGAGAGTTTCATAGTTGCACAGACTAGAAAACTCTCAAAGAAGATAAAACAACAAACCGATACATCAAAGCTTAAAAAGACTTATCCGTAAATTTTATCTTTCCAACACCAAACTAAATCCTCAAAAAACAGACCCCCAAATTCCTTACCAGGCAAACCCCATTGGTATAGCAAAGCTTTAACGGATATCACCGTGTTAGCTTCATCTTGTGTTAGCTTCACCCATATCTGTTCGCAAAATTACGGGTGAAACCAAATCCGTAGATTTATGGACCAGACACGGGTGGAATTTCCAAATCCGCACTTTTAGCGGTTTGGTTGTGATTGGACTTTGAAATCCGCAGATTCACCCGCACCATTATAATTATCAAAGATTCTTCTTTCCCAGGTCTTGTATCCTTTCTCACTCTGCTACCTAAGGCAGACCCTTGTGACTTTTAGACTTGCGTACAAAATGGAGATTCCAACTAAAAACTGAAGACCTTCTTCTCTAATCTTAGTACTAATGATCGATATATTTAGCCTTTGAAAAGCAATTCAGTTTTCGAATTCCTCCTAAATCTCTCAAATGCACCTCTTATACAGAGCTATAATCCGGTAAGTGTAACAGCGAGAAAACGAGTTCCTTTGTCCATAGATGGAAGGGAATTTCCTGTAGGATGAGAATCACCACCACATCATTAATGGCATCACTAACTGCATTAACAGATTGCCACCATCTCACAAAATGCATATCCATCAGGGTAACGTCCTTCACAAGAAGGCTAGCTATCCATCTGGGTAACGTCTAGTCATCATGATTAGATTAGAATTAGTTTTTTTCTTCTTTTTTTTGGGATAAATTCGTGGGTTAATCCGTGGGTGATTGGGCCGGACACGGTTGGATTTTCCAAATCTGTAACTTTGACGGATTGGACGCGAGTGATCCCTAATCCGCATCCATCCGTCCGTTGCACACCCATAGCCGGCTGGGGCAGAGCCACATGGAAGGTTGGATGTGCAATTGCCCACCAAGCCCGTCTGGTTTCCAAGCCCAATTTTTCACATTTTACCCCAATTTACCCATTCATAGCTTGCCCACCCAATTCTCAAAACCTGGCTCCGCCCCTAATTCACCGGTGACCGAAGAAAAGAGGAATTCAACTGAAATAATCAATATCTGAATTTTACCATTATCACTAGGTATGGTCTATGTAATGTTGTTTTCATAATTCATGACAAATATTAGAAAGAAAATGAAAATCCTTGGATCCTTTCCGAAAGATACTTCCAGGAAAAGGGACAAAATGAAATACAAAAAGCTTTAAAAAGAAGTATTTGGGCGTTTGATGTGAAAAGAACTCTTCTATTATTATGGAGCTCCCTCTTTTGTTAATATATTCCGTCCATTCCACTTTAGATGATGTTTTGAGAGTTTTCAAGCAGATTAAGAAATGGAGAGATATGAAAAACTTTCATCTATGCCGTTGAAAAAAGTCTTCTAACGTTAATTGACGTTAGTGCATTTAAAATAAATTTATATTTCCAAGACAAAATATCACAGTATCATTGGTAATTTTGTGGAAAAATATGAAAACCATCAACTAATATGAATAAAAAAAAAACCTAGACACTCATCTAAACCGGAACGAAGGGAGTATAATCCTTCTACGGTCAAAATAAAATAATATTTTAAATTTAATTGTTTATTAGTCTTCCTCAAAACTGAAAATAAAATAAAATACTTTTATCTCTAATAAATAAATTACTCCATCCGTTCCACTTTTAGAGAGTTATCATGCAGATTAAGATATGGAAAGAGAAATAAAAAAAATTCATTTATGCCCATGAAAAAAAAGAATTCTAGCAATATTAATTGGTATTACTTCATTTAAAATAAACTTATACTTCCAAGACAAAATATTAGGGCTTAGTTGGTAGTTTGAAAACTATGGAGTAATATGGATGGGAAAAAAAAAACTAACCACTTATCTAAAGTGGAACGGAGAGAGTATATACTTATTAATTGAAAATTTGAGATACAAAGACCAGGTAAAAATATGGAAAATAAATTCTCAGTAAGTAATATAACTCTTCTATTATTCAGGAACTCCCTATTAATAGGAGTTGATTCCATTGAATTAGCCTTATTTCCATATAAATAACGTGTTTTCCGTCGTTTGATCAAAAATCTCTTTCAGTGAAATTATAAATAAATCGTAGTCTAAAATGTGTTTTAAACTTAATTCCATGGACAGTCTTTTCTTGTCTCTCCAAGAAAACTTATTCCATGGAATACACTTTCCGAAAAACTATTTCCTTTTTCTGTTATCAAACATAACCTTAGGTTTAGTCCTTTGGTTGCAAATCTAACAGCTAGATGTCCACGTCAGCTATGACTACCTCCTAAGTCCTATGGGAGTGCTAATCTAGTAGCTAGATTAGTAGTTCACCTCAGCCCAGCGTTGTTTGGTTCAGTGCTTTAAATCTCAGCCGTCAAATCAAAAAATAAATCGCCCAGCGCTGAACCATTCAGTGAAAAGGTAGTTTTTTAACGCTGAACCATTCAGCGCTTCAATGTCGCTGCTAGTTCAACTGCGAGAACATGCTAGGAGAGAGAACTAGTGTAACAAATAGACCACACTTTTTTTTTTGAACTGCAACATTTTTTTTCTAATCTTTCAGCTCCAAAGCATGGTAAGGGAAAGAGATTTTAATTTTGGCTCAGGAGGAGATTGAGACCATCGGATGAGATTACAATAAAAGTTTTGAAGTAAGCAGGCCATATTTCACCACATAACGGCCGTGGTTTTCCTGTCTGCAAACACCCAAGAGTTTGAAATTGCAACACCGATAACGGAGTGCGAATTTGTGCACACTTCTTAACGAGTGTGCACGTAACATTTTAATCTTAACCATTGATTATATTTAGGGAGATATGTAATGGGGGTCGTGATTCTAAACATGGAGGGTATGGGGCCGTCAGTTAAATAATCAACTAATCAAAAGACTATGTGAAATATACACTCGTTAGAGGAGTGTGAACAAATTTGGACTCACCGATAACGTTGCTAAGTCAGGAACTCTTGACACGTGTCCTTCCTTTGCCGAGCGTGGGGGAAACGTGGGAACAACAGGGGTGACCGTTTGGCCTTAATATTGGAACGTTTATATTCGTTACTAGCCGTCGCCAATAAATTTGCAACCACAATATCAAAATTGAAAGACTAAAATAGCCCCAACCATTCCACGGACACGCAAATTTGTTGCACTGGTACATTGGAATAGATGTCTCCTGTCCAAACTAAGTTTTTTTTCCTGAAAAACTAAGTGCTTTCAACATCCCAAGTACATGCTTGGCTAAATATAGGCGGATGCTCACTGTGGTGTACATGCTATTCTTAGTGTGTCAAATTTACAAATTCTAACCCTCGCCTCGCCCCCCAGAATTTGTGATTCTGAAGTAACGTAACCCTTACCTTTGGTTTCCTTTCTTAACTCACTTGTCTACTTTTGAAAACGTGGGAATTTCAGAGAGTATGTACAAATATGATGATATTCATCATTGTCACTTGCAAGAGATTTATACGATTCCCCTACTTAATCATCGATTAGTACAAATTGTGCCATCACCATTGCTTATTTAAACCGGTATCTGCAATTGTATTTCCTGTTCATTAAAAAGACATATTTTGATTCCGTTCGTGGATAATAAACACGCGTCGAACGAAGTTTTGGACACAAGTGTGGATATTTCTGTAGTGCAATTGATAAATTTGACTTTGATCAAGTCCTTCCAAAAAAAATAAAAAAATAAAAATAATTGGTGCCGGTTTACCCTTGGCAGAGGCTGCTAGGAACTAGTATCAATCAGTTAGTAGACTTTCTTTCAGCGAGATACCTACTCGGACATCTAACAACAACCAGCTACCATGAAGTTTTTAAAGCTGCGGTCCATGCACATACCTTGTAACAGTATAGCTGCACTAAATACACGGCCATTAATTAATGTCCTTGGTCGGTCCGTCGCACCTTCAAACCGATGCATGTATTTCTGCAGTTCACCAACCTAAATCCATCGAGCAGAGCCCATCCTATCTTGGCTAGACTTTGAATATAATGACAGCTAAATCATGCCAAAGAAGATGTACGTTATCGCATTCATTGAATATATATCTTGAGCAATTATTGGGAGGCATGGGAGGAGCAAACTATCGGACACGCAAGAGGTTTTTCAAAGTATTGAAAATTAAGATTCGTACACACTAGACCCACGGTGACCGACCTTTCGGAAAGGGCTGGCTTTTTATCTTCTTATCCATGTATACTAGTCAAAGATGCTTTTTGTTTTCTTATTTATTTATATATTTTTGACACGATCAGCGTGGGAAGAAGAGCGGCCTTATTCTTCTTCTAGCTCTGCCTAAGAGCAAGGACTATGGAGTGAGGGTTCTCATTCAATATGAATGAGTCTCACTGGATTTAATCTAATTAGGTGATGCTGTGGAGTGAGAATACCCACTCATTCATCAAAAATCATTCACACACTCATTGGAATGAATGAGTGGGCGAAAGTGGACACTAAGCGGCTGAAAATCAGCCTCTTGGGAAAAAAACATCTTAAGCGGCTAAAGATCTGCCTCTTAAGTTTTTTTTAAGTTTTTTTTATTTATTTAAAACTCAAAAAACGGGTCCCACACTAGTTTTATTAATTTAAAACCCTAAATATGTCTAAAACGGCCAAAGAAAGGCCGCCCAAGTGAATTTTTTTAAAGCGGCTAATGATTAGCCTCCTAGTCTCTTTTCTACTCCTTGCATAGTGCAACAAACACTCTTTCACCCAGACTCTCACTGAATTTGGCAGTGAATGAGTGCAAAACACACTCATTCCATAGCCCTTGCTCTAAAGAGAAGTATGACGCGTCTTGAGAACTCAGTTACTTGTTGGGCTTGTCTCCGGTCACTAGAGTACTTTGTGGAGGTAATTTACAAGGTGTTTGTTTTTTCTGACTTTAACTACAGTAAAAACTCCATATATTGATATTTTGTATATTAATAAACTCTATATATTAATAAAAAATTTGGTCCCAACTTGTAAAATTATATGGAGAATAACCTCCTTATACTAATAACCTCTATATATTAATAATTTTATTAGGTCCCGAGTGTATTAATACATGGAGTTTTTACAGTACCTCGTTTTATAACATGTTTTAATCCACAAGAATATTTGGGTGTAGAAAAAAAACAAAGCCTCTTTCTTCTTTTTCTAAAAGAGGGAAAGATGAAATAAATAAGAAAGGGTGTTAAGATAGCGCACACTCAAGAGGCAAAGATAATATAAATAAGAAAGGTTGTTAAGATAGCGCACCCTCATACAAGAAGAAATGAGCATAGAGCTTAGATAGCTAGCTCACAACAAAACTACTCCCTAAACAGATTTTCCCAATTAAATACATAATCATCAAGTTTTATATTTCTAATAGAAACTCGGGCAACTAAGAAGCAACATTTTGATATCTAAAATAAGAGAGTTAAAATAATTTCATCACTTGTTTCTTAGCAATTAAAATGTCATTCCTTTCTAACCACACAACCCACCATATAACTAAAGGAATACAGTACCTCAACAAAACAAGTGGCTTATTTTAGACATTCTCTTCTAATTTTTACAAGAAGAAAAGGAAATTTAGATTCTCTTCTAATTTTTGGGAATTTATCTCAAACAAAAGTTATTATCTAAAATACTGAAGTTATTAATATGCCCCTGAAAGGGAAATATAAAAGAAAAAAAACAAAAATCCAATTCTTTCGAAACGGAATTTAAACTCCAGTCATATGGGAGTAGAACTCGATCTCCAATGAGTCAATTGAATCAATTTCAGATATGAAATCAAGGATATTTGAATTGGTGGTGGAGTTTAGTGTAATACCCTGTATTTGTAGCTACTGTTTCGGGTCTGGTTATATCCGGATTAGTTAACCTTGTGGCTTAGGTTTTTATTCCTTGGCCTTAGCCTAGGTGGGTGGATTAAACTAGAAAGGCTCCAAGTTAGAGTGGAAATTGAATAATCAATAATAAACAAAATTAAGGGAAAATGAAAAGATAAATAAAATATGTAAGAAAAATAATAAATACGTTGATGTGTATTTATATGTTAGTATTAATATATAGATTTTCAATTATTGTAAATTGAAATAATTTTAGAAATTGGAAAGGAAAGTCTAGGAGATAAAGAAGGAGATGGAGTTAGGTTTCTTTTAGATAAGAAGAATATGGTGAATCAAGAGGATCAAAGGAATTAAAGTAGAATGCGAAACCACTTCTCTTTGGGTGTTTAATTTATATGATTTTTTATTATTAGGTTTCAGTAATTTATTTGTACAATTAGGTACCTTTGATTGATGATCGGGCTTCTGTTATTGGTAGATAACATAATTGGGTATCACTGGTAACATTTTGAGAATAATCCACCGTAAATTGACCGTTGAATGTTTGTTTGAATTTGAGTGATAGTTTCTGAAATTCTAGACAATTTTGCTTTGCTATGGTTTTGTTGTGTTTTTGCAATCTTAATGATTTTAGAATGATTTGGAATATTGACAAAAGTTGTATCCATGTATTATATCTTTCATTAGGATTTGGATTTGCTCAATTTTAGGTTATTATGGATTTATTATGAATTGTTTGATAATAACATGTAATTTTCCAAGTTTTTAGGATGCCATTGTAAATTCAATATATTTTGTTTGAAGCGTTAGTTTTCTTTGAACTTTGGATATTCTAGCATTTAGTTTGAGTGCTTAAATACTTAAGAGAAATGCATGTTGTTTGTAGTATGTTGTTAAGCCATGGTTGCTTGTATTGTTTGTTCAAAAAATGATTTCAAAAATGGAAATGAGTTCATGTTTTACTTTCAGATGGAATATGGTTTCATGCTAACGGACGGTGATGATCCCCTAGACCTAAATGGGTAATGATCCCCAGGTAGGAACTTGTGTTTCCTGACCATCGATAGCGGCTGTTCGTGGCGGATACCAAAAATGAAACGGGTAATGACCCCCGAGAGAAAATGGGTATGATCCCTATAGGAACTTGTTTTCCTGACCATCAATGGAGGTTGTCCGTACCGGTAAACGATAGGCGGGTGTACGAACCAAGGTTTTCGTACTTTGAACTCATGGTGTGTTGGTGATAATATTAATATGTGTGTTGAGATCCCAATTAAACGATTTTTTGAAAACATAATTGTGTTGTGAATTGATGATGTATTGAATCCTAAATTGGATTATTTATCAGAGATATTATTTATATTGTGAGCTTCTTAATTGAACATATAATTAAATCCTTGAAGTTGTGTAAAATATTCTGTTGTATGTTCTATTTGATTGATTGATATTTCCGCATCTTTAGAGAATGGGGATTGAGCTGTCATCTCACCCAAATTGACATTCCTTGCAGAAGCTTGGAATGAGTAGCTTAATGATTGAATTGTTTACTTGTATTTGTTTGAAGTGTAAATCGATATTAAATGTTTTATGTATAATATTATGAAGGATAAATTTATACCTAAGAAATGATATTTTTTTCATATTGATTGATTTTGGTATATATTAATTTGATTTAAATAAAAATTAAAATAAAATAAGTTTTTAAGTCTTTTTCCTACCCGTAACGTTTCGAATTCGGATCTCCATATGTGTTTGACCCTGATCCGGAACTTGGGGTGTTACATTTCTGGTGGTGAAAATGATGTTTCTACTTCTCCACCATTTTCACCACTAGATAGGAGGATGATAATTCAGTCGACGGTGGAGGTGGTACCAATGGTGCTGGTTAGGGAAGATAATTCTGTAGATGGTGGTGGTGATATTTTGTGGTAATGAAGTTGGTTGAGAAGAATAAGAAGATAGATGGGGAAAATGATGATGTTGATGGTGAAGGTGGTTCTAATCGTGCTGGTGCTTGTGCTTTTAAAAAACTCAAAAAACTGACTCATAAGTATTTGATGTCGTAAATCGATTTCTGATCCGGAACTTGGGGTGTTACATTTCTGGTGGTGAAAATGATGTTTCTTCTTCTTCACCATTTTCACCACTAGATAGGAGGATGATAATTCAGTCGACGGTGGAGGTGGTACCAATGGTGCTGGTTAGGGAAGATAATTCCGTAGATGGTGGTGGTGATATTTTGTGGTAATGAAGATGGTTGAGAAGAAGAAGATAGATGGGGGAAATGATGATGTTGATGGTGAAGGTGGTTCCAATCATGCTGGTGCATGTGCTTTTAAAAAACTCAAAAAACAGACTCATAAGTATTTGATGTCGTAAATCGATTTCGATGTAAATTATGGCTGGTAGGGAAAATGTTTTATATTTAAGCCCTTTGAGCCCTATCCCACAAGTTAGTTCTAATTGAGATACTTTTCACTAACTTGTGATGTTGGATGGGGTAAGATATTTGTCCGGGAGAAATTGAAGGTTAATCCAAAATTTTGAAACAGACGATGACACACCCTCCATTTCTCTCTTATTTTATTAAACAATTTTGATTTCTTCTCCAACCAACATTATTTTCTTTTCAATCTACATCATCAAAACCAGAATCAAACTTCCTCCACCATTTCCACCGATACGGGGCGCCCAGCATCGCGGTCGATAAGACCCCCGATGAGGAGAATTACTTTGAAAATTTGCAAGATGACGAACGAGTCAATATCCCTGAAACCTCAAATGATGAAACAACGGATCGTTTTCCCAAAGGAAGTAAATGAGCCTTAAAACCAGGAGGAAAGCCTGTCTGAAGGATCGTCCGATGTCCAAAGCATAGGCGAGAGCTGAACAAATAAAATAGAGCGAAGATTAACAGTGAGGCCGAGAACCTCGTAATCACTAACCCTAGGCGAGGGGAGACTTCAAAGACTATTCGCTCCAAGATAGTTTCCCACGCCGAACAATCAGACGAGGATTCATGGAGATCAAGATATCGTGGACCAGAAACTTCTTTCTCGCCCGAAAGGGCACAAGAAAGAAGAAAGAATGCTGAAAGGAGGCTTATAGATGATCAGCTACAAGCTCGACTCTTCCAACTCGAAGAGATGTGCAGAGAAGTAACCGGAAGGCAAGATAGTAAAAAAACTGTCAGAGGTAATGCAGGAGGCGAGGCAATCCCCCTTGGCAGTACACCTATTGACCTAACCCTTTCCGAGGAAGTGCTCTCTCCCGACGTTCGCGACTCCACTCAATGGGACAGGGGATGCCATAGAGCATCTCAGACTGTACCGTATGACATTAACTCAATTGACCCACTATGATGTGGTTATATGTAGATTTTTCCATCAAGTCTGAAAGACGAGGCCTTAATGTGGTTCAATTATCTACCGAAGGAGTCGACCAGGTCCTTCGCCCACCTATCCGAATTATTCTTGGAGACATACATACATAATAGTAGAGTCAAACCGGAAATCGACATGCTGTTTTAACTGGCCCGAGGACCAAATGAGTCACTCCGGTCACTAGTAACATGATGGAGGAAACTATGTACTGAGATCGGAAGGGTCCCAGAGACCTATGCGATCTTAGGCTTCAAAAATAGTCTAAGAAAGACAAACCCAATATTTGTCCGCATGTATGAAACCATGCCACCAAACCTGGGAAAATTGAGGGAGATATAAGAGGATTACATAGCCCCATAAGACCCAAGGAGCGGGATGATCCAACAGTGGACCTACCCAATTCGATAAATATCGGAGTGGAGGATGGAAAGGGAGAGACCTAGCCCGAAATAAGAAGGAAAAGTTCATAGACCCTGTCTACACGAAGTTAAACACCCCCATATCCGAGATCCTCAAGAAGATCGATGGAAAACACAAAATAGCTTATCCTTTAAATAGGGGACAACAGCCAGAGCGAGCTAAGAACCACACTGACTTCTGTAAGTTCCATCAATTTTCTAGTCACACCAGAGACTATTGCAGAGATCTGAAGAAAATGGTGTAAGATATGATAGATGAAGGTAAACTTCAGGAGTATATCGCGCAACCAGCGATCCATCCCGTCACAGGGTCACCTGTTCATCGTGTAGAGATACCACGCAAGGCACAGTATCTGGGGTGCAACACGATATCGCACTCAGCCAGTACAGCTCCCATGCCCGAAGGAAGTATTACTGGACGAATCCATAAGCGAGATTTCAAAGGCACTGAAGTCTTCAACATAACAAAGAACCTCCCATCGAGGAGTGGATGAAGGTACCTATTAGATTCTCAGCTTCGGAGGCACCCGACGAAGGGCGTAATCACAACGATCCGTTGGTAGTAATGATGGCCATCACGCTTCCTGAACGCTAGGGAGATCTTTTTCTATGAAACATTAAAACAAATGGGCCTTAGATATGAATGCCTTATCCCCTCTACCTATACCATATTCGGATTTAATGGTTCATCGACCCAACCAAGGGGTGAAATCACACTAGAGATCCGAGTAGGAAAAATTCTCACTCTAACCACTTTCTGTATGGTAGATGTAATCTCACCTTACACAACTATCATCGGCGATCTTGGATAGATGGGATTAAAGGAGTTTCCTCGACTTATCACCAAAGACTAAGGTTCCCAACACCATACGGAATCATGGAGGTAGTCGGAATCTCAGTAGAAGGCAAGTACTGCTATATCATGGAAGTATATAATGCAAAGAATAGAGTGAATTCCCAAAAAGCAAGAAAGAAAAGGGCCAAGAATACTAGGGGCCAAGCCAAAATTGATTCTTATATAACGACCACAAATGAGGCGAGATGCTCTAATAGTATGGTAGCCTCGCATGACGCCCGAATATGGTTAAGATAGGGACCCTCCTCGACAAAGAGGAGGAAGAAAAATTAGTAAGAGTACTAAAAGAATATTCCGATGTCTTCGCATGGCGAATGGAGGACATGCCTGGAGAGGTCAGTTGTCACCACTTGAAAATCGATCCGAAGCACAAACCAGTGAGGAAAAAGATACGAAAGGTGGTGTCAGAGTATCACGAGGGAATTCAAAAAGAATTGAAAAATATGGAGACGTCAGGAGTCATCCGAGAAGTACAATATCCAACATGGTAATAGTACCAAAGAAGAATGGATGAGTACGAATTTGCATTGATTTCAGTGATCTAAACAAAGCATGTCCAAAGGACAGCTTCCCGCTCGCCAATATAGATCAACTCATAGAAGCAACATCAGGATACGGACTACTATCCCTAATGGACCGATATTCTGGGTATAACCAGATTCCCATCGCCGAGGAAGACCAAGAACATACTGCTTTCTTTACTCCCCGAGGATTATATTGTTACACCAAAATTCCATTTGGACTAAAAAACCCAGGGGCAACATACCAGAGGATGGTAGAAAAAATGTTTGATCCATGGATACATAAGACCCTCGAGGTATACGTAGATGACATGCTCGTCAAAAGTAAGATTCCACGAGATCATGCAAATGACCTCAAGGAAATTTTCGAACAAATGAGGCAATTCAATATGAAAATTAACCCGGCGAAATGTGCCTTCGTAGTTACCTCAGGAAATTTCTTAGGATATCTGGTCACAAAGTGAGGCATTAGGGTGGATCCTGCCAAAGTGAAGGCCATACTCTAAATGACCTCACCTTCTACAGTCAAGGACGTACAGAGATTAAATGGTCGGCTAACAGCCTTGGGGAGGTTCATAGCTAGGTTATCCGACAAATGTAAAGACTTTTTAACACTTTGAAGAAAGGTGAAAAATTCTCATGGAGCAGCGAATGCGAGAAAGCTTTCCAACAGATAAATGAACATTTAGCTACCCTGCCAATCCTTCAAAAACCTAGCCCAGGTGAAAATTTATACATCTACCGGTCAGCTACTAATACCTCAATCAGTGCAGTGTTAACTCACATAGACGAGGAAGTTTAAAAGCCTATCTATTTTATAAGCAAGACGCTGACATCGGCCGAGAAGAACTATTCTAAGATTGAAAAGATCGTGATGTCCCTGGTCTACGCAACACAAAAATTGTGAACGTATTTTCATGCCCATACAGTCTCAGTCATCACAAAAGCTCCAATAAATTTTGTTCTAGACCATGTCGACAGAGCAGGAAGAATCTCCAAATGGGGAGCCCAAATCAAACAATTTGGGGTGAAATACCAAGCTCAGACAGCCATCAAAACCCAAGTCGTGGCAGACTTCTTAGCTGATTTCCATCTATATGATACCGATGATGTCGAGGAGATCCCAGGGATGGAGGATGAGTTGGAAGACCCACCCGAGCTACTCCGCTATGAAAATCCCAGGCGATGGGAAGTATTCGTAGATGGGTCATGCAATTCGGAAGGATCCGGCATCAGAATGGTATTTACGACTCTGAAGGGCCGAAGGATTGTCTACATCCTAAGGCTAGAATTCCCCGCCACTAACAACATAATCGAATAGCTGTCATACATGCCCTACGAATAATAATCGAACTTGGTATCGACGAGGTGAGACTCACAAGCGATTCACAGCTCGTAATACGAAAAATAGATAGAGTGTACCAAACTTCCGACGCATGCTTGCAGCGATACCTCCAGCTCGCCAAGCATTACATTAAACATAACATAAACTTTAGACATCTGAATAGACATAACAATAGATATGTTGATGCCTTAGCCTTTATCGCCACTATGACAATAGATCCAGAGGAAAAAAACGTAAAGATTGAAAGGGTACTGCTTCCCTCCATACCCATCGAAGGAGACATGGAGATCCTCCATTTGGACAACACAGAATAATAGGCCACCTCAAAGACTGATTGGAGAACTCCTCCAATCATTAAATACTTATCTAATGGCGATCTCCCGAGCGACCAATAGCTCGCACAAAAAATCATATCCAATTCGGGAAACTTCCAATTAAGAGATGGCATACTGTACAAACAGACGTATCTGGGACCATTTCTCAGATATCTCTCCTTCATGGAAGGTCAGGAAATATTGAAAGAAATACACTACGGATATCCCGGAAACCATAGTGAATGGAGATTGCTAGCCCATAAGGCCAGGCTACAAGGATACTTTTGGCCTCGCATGAACGAGGACTCCAAACAGATGGAAATATCATGCCTAGAGTGCCAAAAATTTGGAAAAACAAGACACACACCATAAATGGATTTGAAATCTGTTCTCAGACCTTAGTCATTCGCCAAATGGGGGGTCGACATTGTCGGACCTCTACGAGATGGCATAGGGCAACGAAAATACCTCATTGTAGATACTGATTACTTTACCAAATAGGTTGAAGCCTCTTCCTTGAGGCACATTAGACACCACAATGTCTTTAAACTCCTTTTCGAGCACATCATATTTCGCTTTGGTATTCCAGCTTCTATCGTATCAGAAAATGGAGCATAACTACTAGAGAAAAATATTGACCTCCTCTTTAACTGCTTCAAAATCAGAAAGAATAAATCTATGCCCATCTACCCCGAGAGTAATGGTCAAGCAGAATCTACAAATAAAACCATCGCATACATGCTCAAAAAGAAGCTAGACGGTCATGGAGCTAGCTGGTTTGAACAACTACACAATGTCTTATGGGCCTATAGGACCACACAAAGAGAAGAAACAAGAATGACTCCCTTCTCCCTAACCTATGGAACATAAGCGATCATACCTACTGAAGCAATGATCCCAACGACAAGGTACGACGCTTGAGAGAAAAATCACACCTCAGATATGATATTAGCCAAACTGGACGATCTCGGGGAAAACTGAGAAATCCTTCTGCAGAAGATGGAAAATTACCATCGAAGATTGGCCCGAGAATACAACAAACGTGTCCATCCGAGATAATTTAGCATAGGCGACAAAGTATGGCATGAGATCTTTCCCTACCAGCGCGAATAAGGAAAATTTGCTCCCATCTGGGAAGGACCATTAACAGTCATTTCCCAAGCATGCGATGGAGCTTACAGATTACTCAAAACAAATGGAGAAGAGCTAGGATGCCTTTGGAACATTAAATACCTAAAGTCATACAATACTTAAACAGCTTATCGCTTGGGAAAAAAAATTCTGAAAATGGGATCGAAGTCCTTACGTGTAAAAGGTCATGACACCTTACTAAAATGTACTAAGGGCTTACATCCCTCTTTTGAGAATAATACAAATAACCTTTTGTGTGATAATTTTACTTGCTTTAAATTTTTGTCTTGTTTATTTCCTAGATTTTTTGCTTTAATTTTTCTTTTTCTTTTTCTTATTTTTTTTCTTCTCATTTGCATATAGCTCCACTCATCTCATACTTAAATTACAACTAAATCCCATCAAGATTATGGCATGGAGCTAGCCACACCTTCCATTCCATAGCGAATGATGCGGGTACAATACCTGAGCTTCCCAAGACAGACATAGACCTAAGGCAATGCCATCTAGCCAATGAATCAAGATGAAGCGAGGGACTTCCTAGGCTATCTAATACGGGATCAGACCTATGGTAATGCCATCACGATCTACTAATCGGATGATTTCCTTCCATAAAAGGAGATGCCCAGAATCAAGGTACTAACCTTTGGCTAAGGAAAGAATCACTTGACCGAGGTATTTCCATTCAAATGATGGTTGATAAACGGGTGACTCACACAGTTTATCACTTAACCCTGAGACACATGTAACCTAAACATGACACGATTAAACTAAACCCCTAAAAATATCAACACAAAGGAGAAAAGGGGAAGGAACAATATTCAACATCCACCACTGTAAGAGATGACTTATCAATTCAAGGATCTGATCAATCTGAGGCTTTGTCACCCCCGGATGGACTAACATAATACACAAATAATCCCAAAGAGCCATCAACACCAAATCACAGCGGCACAAAAAATACAAATCCATATGCAATTTGGAGGGAACTCTCCCTACATATCATACTCGCCTCGGATATAACGCGAGGATATATTACACAGTTACAAACACGAGGAGCATCACGATTGCGCCTCGCCAGGAACATCCTCCTAGATCCTCGCTCTCGGTAGAAGAAGCAGTATGACTTCATAGCCAACTCATGTAGGAGCAACAATGAAGCGGTATTGAGACATTCAGATGATCTTGTATTCGATCCAATCAAGGCATGAGATGTTGCGATGTAAAACAGGGGAAAAGTATATACATATACGTTTAATACATGAACGGTATTTTATACCTTAGCATCCTCAGCAGCTCGGACGATCCATACCCACCACGCATGAAGAGAAAAATAGATTTCACAAACAAAATCTGTTAGTGGAAAATCTACGTAGTAAGCATGAAATGTTCCCAAGACTAATCGTATGGATAAACACTTCATGAAAAGTGTTTCCAAGCTTTTCCGTAAGAAAAAACACAATAACAAACACGAAATCTTCCAGCAAAAAGCCCAATGCACTAGTAGACAAACCAGATCTTCTAAACCATTGACATGTTAAGAAAAATACGAGAAAAGATAGGTCTATCTGAAAGAACATCGGTGATGATATAGAAATCAGATCAAGGTTTTTTAAGAAAACATCAAATAGATGAGAGGGCATACCATCATGCTTAATAAAAGGTGACCAAACAAACAGCCAAGAAGGATGAAGAGAAAAATGTTCACCAGACATCGAAAGTCCTAGCAATGAAGGCTCTAGATTATACAAAGGGAAAGGAGAAAATTAAATCCAATTCTCTATCATAAGAGGATTTTTATAAGAAGAACGATCCTCGAAAACACAGCCAATACTTATCTAAAAAAGTCAAGGCGCGATAAACAAGGTTGACCATAGAATAAAAAAAATAGCCTCCGTCTTGAAACAATAAACTAACCAGTCGATGCCCAAGATAAGATGGCCCAAAACCATCAGTATCCCTCCTCCTCTGTGCAGGCATTCAAACAAACATCATACACTAAGGCATAAAACAGGGACAAGGTATATATACGTTAATAATACAATAATATTTTCTACCTTAGCATCCTCAGCACCTCGAGTAGCTTGTGATGAACGCCTATGATGAGCAATCCACTTGAGCACCCACGACTTATAAGCCAACATATGAGAATGCACCTCGGGAATCCCGGGAAGAACATTGCCAACCTCATTCCAACCATAAATAAAAGGCTCCACAATGCGAAGAGGAGCAATGCACCACTTAGGATCATTAGTATTACGAAGTGTAAGATGAGTAGGGTTTGGAGGATCCAGATCAGACATGAGAGCGGGGCCTCGGGTGGGTTTACGAGTCTTAGAAATTCCAACACCAAAACCTTCGTAGGTATCGAACTGCTGACACCAATAGTTTGCCACGAAGGAAGCAGGAGAATAAAACTCTTTTTGCTCGGACACAAACTGGTTCAGCTCGTGGTCTGTCACCTTACACTGACTTCGCCGAGCACACTCTCGCATGATTTTATAAAAATTACCGTTTGGCTGAAAAATCTCTCGCTGAGGGTTAAGCAGAGTAAATACTTCATATTGGAAAGAGTTAAGTGGACAATACAGAGGAAGGCAAAGACCAGCATCTAGTTGGCCGGCCACAACGATGATCTTTTTCGGACCACATGGATTATCCTCGAAAAGCTGCTGTGATAGAACTCTGGCTTGACCTTCCGGCGTAGCAAAACTTACTTCAAACCTTTGAAGGCGATGTTTAGTCTTCACCAACTCTATAAAATCAGCATCATACATGACGGAAGACTGATCACTGCTTGGATTCCTAACCGGTATTTTGTAAGTACTGCAAAAATCAAGCAGAAAAAGAAAACCAAGGTTAAATGCCGGAAAAGATGGGAAAAATACGGTGACTGTATAAACTCTGAAACTATAGGAGCAATGGCGAGAACCATTAATGATAAAATAAGAACTATAAGAGTTCGAAAAGATGAAAAAGTCCACTGACAACAACAGAAGACAAGAAGAAACAAAAAGGGAGGAAGAAAACCTTACCGTCTTTGAGGTCATAGAGGAGAATTTATTCCAGACATAATGAGTCTGCTTCTAGGTAACAAAGAGTTGAGAAGGAGCAGCAAAAGAAAGAAGAGAGAGAAAATAAAAAAGATCTGAATTCTGAGTGCAAGGAGTAAAGACATTACTTTTTTCCCTCAAAAGGTTTTATAAGAAACCAAGGGATAACCAACCAATGCCTCAAGTCCAATGGGTAAAAGTGTATTAAAGTGCAGACATGGAGGAAATCTCGGACGTGGCAAAAAGGACGGGACGGTTACGAAGTTTTCTTCCCATCATTCCCTTGGCAAGTTGCAAAGAAAATGAGCAAAATGTGAGGGTAAAATACCTGATAGCCACGTGTCAACATCTCAAGGGATGGTCTCATGATGAAATGACAAGGTAGGAGCACCGAATCATTCTTCATAAAGATGATCTTGTCTGAATCGAGACGCCTGCCACGAACGTTACATGAACGAAGCGTGTGAGGAGTAGTCTAACCGATTTAGTCGGACAAGTCTAAAAAGAATGACCGCATTTAATAAAGGATCAGAAGAGACGAAGGTGAGTCCACGTCACAACATAAGTCTCAGACGATCTGTACTGTAACCCGGGGATGAAGTAGCACGAGGTTCTCCAAAGAAGAGAAACACGATGACTTTCAGGGCAAGATAGATCGGGAGGGGAACCAAGCATACCATCACGAGGGACAGTGCAGGACCAACCCGAAAAAGTGAAGAGGATGCAAGATAACTCCACGAGCTCGGCAAGGCCACACCTTCACGAGTGTAGCTTTATCTATCAATACCAATCCATGTATCAGGATATGGACAAGTTAGCTAAGGTATTGTTAGATGGTCTTTCTACAGAGAATTCTTGAGAGAGATCAAGAGAGAGAAAGAGCGAGAGATCTTAGTGAGATTTGTAGCTCTTTCAAGGATAAGACTTTATGATTAATAAAGTAAACATCTTCTTTCCCGTGGACGTAGGCCTTCATGGCCGAACCACGTTATATGCTTATGTCAATCTATACTTTCATGTTCATTACATCTTGTTTAGTTTCTTATCTTGAATGTTGGATAGAATATAGCCTTTAGATGTATGTGGATGTAGTCATTAGAAAAGATGCAACTACATGAACCACTAATTATTGCTACTTTTTCGTAAAACATTTTGTACAAACCAAATACAAAATTATCAGAATACTTGTCGTGTGGAAATATTTTGTGGGACAAATTCTATTAAAAAGAAGAAAAAAAGAAAGAATATAAGGGACATTAAATCGAAAACCTCCAACAAAGATTTAAAAAAAAAAAAAAAATTCAATAGAAAAAAATATATAGATATATATGAGTAAGTGAACGTGAACAAGATTATACAAAAACAAAACATGAAAATTTAATTTGATTTCTAATCTCAAACAGAAATAATCAATAAAAGAAGAATGAATAGGTAAATGATAACTATGTGAAAATTGAATCTTCTAACATATATTCGTGAACATCACCCTTAATCACATATTAGGGATAAACCCAGTTTGAGCTTTTGATTCATACAATGCACATCCAAAATATTAAATACGAACCAATTGCCAAATTATAGTGTGTAATTACTCATATACTATCACCATTTACCATCACTACTTCTCCAGCTTCATCACCCTCATCACGCCTATATCATCTTCAAACACTTTTTCATATGCTTTCCGTGCCAACCATTCACTGGATGCCATGAGAATAACTCTGACTGTTATTACTTTACTTTTCATTCTAATTTTTTGGGTTTTCCTGGGTTGACATAATTGAAAAGTCATTTCAAAAATTTGGCAATGCCTATGCGACACATATTGACTTCCTAAATAAAATGTGACAATAACAGGATACGTTGATCCTAAAAAGATCGTTGAAGTTATTAAGAAGACCAAGAAAATGGTTGACATATGGAGAGACACCAATTCCATCGGAGTATTCCCATCCCCTTACGAAACCAATAAAATTTAGTCAATTGGAAAAGTTGATTTAGTTATCCTTCTAAAAGACAATGCTGGAGCACTAAATACCAAAAAATAATACACAAATATGTGAAAAAGGTTTTCAATATATATATATAAATAAAATAAGATAAGATAATAACAAAACAAAACAAAGTGCTTAAAACGCTCAAGAAGCAACTAAAAAGTGAAAGAACGCATTGAATTTTAGCTACAATTCTGTTTTTTTTTTTCAAGAATAGCCGAAAGAGCAACTACGAAAAAAATGTATGCAACACAATGGAACATCGACCTACTTGCATGATATTTCAAGCGTGGAACTACAAAACCAAAAAGGACATCACATGTAGAAGGTGTATGCCTACTTCTTATTCTCCTATATATAAGACTTGTACCAATCTTGTCGAGACGTAAAATGATCCAACTCGGCAATCTAGTGCAAGAGTATAAAATATAAAAACGCTACATAAGAGGATTATATTTCTTTTTCAATTTTCCGACGAGCACGTCACCAGTATTTAAATTTGTATGATTTATATTTACTAAATTGCGATCACTGGAGTTTTTATATATTGGTGTAAGGAATGTATTAGTGTGTATAGAAGAAACTGACATATATAAATATTAGTAGCTAATACTGACTTAATGGTCTAATGTACATCTACTCAGTTGTACACATTTGTAGTAATGTAAGAAAAGTGCTCCATAATTTAGATAATGTCATTTTGTAATAATATTTGGATACCAACCAATTGCCAAAATTATAGTGTGTAATCTCTTAATAACCTTTTAATCCTACCGCTAAATATCTCTATCGAGATAAGACCAAAATGGTATTTCCACTAAAATATAAACAAATACAAAGAAAAAGTTAGTATTTGAGAAATATCACCTTTCTAGACAAAAATACACTGAAACTCAAATTCCAGGGCCCTGCGATAGCCAAATTTTCGTAATCGGGCTATTAAAAAAGTACGAACTCTCCTAAAGCTGAACTATGAGATTATTACAATTAGGATATATTTTGGAAATTTATACTTTTAGTTAAATACAACAAATGAAATTAAAAAAAAAAATGATAGAACCCCTAAAATTCATGAATGAAGCAATATAACAACAAGGGGTTCTCTCAAAAAGTGTTACCTTGTAGTAGTTTTATTGGTTAAAGATGTGTGTTTTAGTGGGAAAAGATTGAGAGAGCATGGAAAAATAATTGAGCGGAAGTAGGTTCTTGGATTAATTTTTTTTTTCTCTCTATACCTATTTCTCCTTTCTAATTTTATTTGTGAGCGAGAGAATCAACTGTTTCGTTTAATGGGAGGCAGGTTTATATTTTGGGATATTTTGACTTTGGGTCACAACTTTGTGACCAGATTTGCGTTTGGGTCACCCCAAAATTTAATTAGAGTTTGGGTCACGAGACTGTCGTTGACCGTGTTGACAGTTATGAAATAATTTATTAAAAAAAAAAAATTTATTTACTTAACACTGTTAGTTACCGTTAGCACGTGACTCACACGTGTTGGTTAGAATTCCACAGGGGCACATCTGACGATTGAGAACATATGGAATCTAACGGTCTGCGTTATTTGTCCGTTGGTCTGAAGTTCAAACCCCTATAACTACCCATAAATCCTTCCATTTTGATATCCATTTTTCTACCAACTCATCTTACACCTGCAGATAGTTTTAAGCACATTTTTTTGAGGCAATCAAGAGATCTCAACATGGAAAAACTGAAGAACAAAGACATACAAGAAGATGCGGTAATTTACATCCATAATCAATTTCACACAGACTTGTACCTTGATTTCATAAGTCATACACAAGTTAAGTTTTCTTATTTGATTGTAGGTATGTCAGATATGCAATGACACGGGTCATACAGCCCTGGTATGCCCAAATAGATACTCAAACTGCCACAACCTACTGTGCAAAGAGTGTGCAAAGAAAATACTAAGTTGTGCATCATGTGCTTGTTATGAATGGATTGTCGATGCCATTACTTCTTACAATGAAGGCTGTGCAATGAAGAAAACTCATTTGACTGAAGTTAAAACCAACAACAAGCAAGAAACTGTCTTATGTGTTGAGTTAGAAGATAAACTAAATGTAAGGAGTTGTTTTCATTGTCACAAAGACACTCATTTGGCATATGAATGCCCATGGAAGTCAACCAAATGCTTCACTCCTCACTGCAAAAACACTATGAGTCTATTTACATCAAGACAACACCATAGTCTAGGTGATAAGTTTCTAAAGTGCAATGTTTGCAGTGCTTTCAAATGGGTTTATCAGAAATATGAACAAACTAGTGGCTGCTAAGGCAATGATGCAGTGGACTTATACCTAGTGCTAGATATAATCTGTCTAACTGTTATCTTGTAATAGTAATGTAATCATGTGATGCAATAATGTAATGAACATAAACCAAGAGTAAATAAAAGAACTATTTTCATAAAAAAAAGAGTATTAAAGTAACACATGCCATGTTTTCAAAACAAAGCAAGATGTCTGCAAAAGATCCATAAAAAAACTAAGAAAAAACAGTAAGGAAGAGATTAAACAACATTCACATCATGGAAGTGTTTCTTCATTGGCCCACTGCTCTGGGGTGCCAAACCGGTCCATCATCCTTGGCCTCTTTCCTCTTCCAGATGTTGAAGAAAATGCAACACCCCTTCTCATCACTGTCCCACCTCCTCTGCCACCATAATTACCTCCTAAGAAGCATCCATCTAGTCCTAGTATAGGATTTACCTACATTGTACAACAATTTATATTTTCCAAGTTCACAAGATACAAATTGCAAGACAGAAAAATTTATACATTGAACACAAATTTACCTGCACTGGTGTTGGTTCTCTAGTCAGTGATGGTCCATCATCTTGCAATATTCCTATACCTACAATTCTCCCATTTCTTCTATGCACTGTCTTCCCTCTTTCCTTGCCTATTGCTCCTCTTCCTCTCAGTGCACCTGCCCTGGAATTAGTGGATGAGTTGCCAACACCTCTTCCAAAAGAAATTGTTGTAGATGCTGCAACTTGAACTAGTGGTATTGGTGGAGTAATAATTGTCAGTGGAACTGGTGCAGTAGCACCACCTCTGCCTCCTCTAGTTCCTCTTCCACCTCTAGTTCTTCTTCCTCCCCTGCCTCTTCTTCTAGTAGTTGGTGCTTGTGGTTCAGTTGTAGGTGGAAAGGATGAAGAAGCAGTTGAAGATGGTGCAACATTTGAAGATGGTGCAGCAGAAGTTGAAGATGGTGCAATATTTGAAGTTGATGCATGAGTAGCTCCACCTCTCATCTTTCTACCACCACCTGTAGTCCTTGGTTTGTTCCTTGGAGTTGGTGCTATAGTAGTTTCTGGAGCTGATGGTTGTGGTGGTGGTGGCCTAGTACCTGGATCAGGCCTCACATGAGGCCCCGTGTAAGTTTCTGGAGCTGAAACATAAATAAATGAACAAATTAACCCAATGGAAAATAAGATACACAACTAATCCAAATAAATCATAACATACCTTGATGTTGATCTTCAGCAGCATCTCCTTTACAAGTACTCCTGTTATGACCATACACATAACATCTCCCACACATGTATTTTCTGTTATTGCCACCTTCATCCCTGTCCCTTATTCTTAGGCATCTAGGTCTACCACATTTAGGAGGCTTTACCTCCCTTGAATTCTGGATAACTCGGATGTTAGTACAAGTCTTGGTGATCATACAATAAGATTCAGGTAAATGGAAAAATTAAGATTACCTTGGTCCATAAAGATTGATGATTTAGAGGTTCAATTAAAGGAGAATACAAGTCTCTGTATGTGTCAACATGCATGTAAGAGTGCACATACCTGCAAACAAATTTACATACAATGTAAGAACATACATTTCTAAGTGTAAATAAGTAGTTGAAATGACAAAAAATTGTAACAAGAATGTAACTTACTTCTTATAACTCTTTGGTCTTACACGTAGACTTGCACATATAGAATGCACACATGGTATTCCACATACTTTCCATGAATTGCAGGTGCAAGTATGTTGTTCCAGGTTCACCACCCATGATATGTCCTTCTTGGTGTCAAAAACTTGCCAAATATCCACAGATAAAGGTTGTGTGGTGAATTCATGGCTGAAATACAAGTGCTTCTTAACAATTTCAGTCACTCTAGGGACCACTTCATCATTAGGAATTTTCTTACCCACTTGATCTCTATCATTGAAAATTCTCATCATAAGCAAATGAAACTTCTGAACTAGCTTACATACAGGTAGCTTCCTTAAATCAAGAATCCATGAATTAAAAGCTTAACAAAAATTTGATGTCACATGCTCACACTTTTATGACCTATCAATATAAGCTCTTTCCCATGTCTCAACTGGTTCTATGTCAAACCACTCTGGTGCAGATTCCTTGGCCTCTATGAGTCTATCCATCCAAATTTTATGACCTACCTCACTAAATGACCTTGCGGCTCTCCATGTCATAAACTCAAGGTTCTTTCTAGGATGAAGCTTCTTAAAGTTCTTGTAAATATGTCTAAAGCAGTATCTATGATAGTGATTCATGTCACTGAAATTTACGGCAACACCTTCAATCAAACCATTTTGCTTGTCACTAATAAAAGTCAAAGCCCTGGGATGTGCCTTCAATTCCTCAGCCACTAAACTTAGAAAATGTATCAATTCTTCCTTACACTCTGACTCACAGATGTATATAGCAATGAGAAAAATACCATTGTTTCCATCAAGACATGTGATGGCCAACAAAGTACCACCATATTTTCCAGACAAGTGGAATCCATCTAGTTCTAGAATAGGTCTTGCAGACTTCACAAAACCATCTAATGACACCCTATATGCCACACACAGTGACTTAAACTTCTTAGTCAAAGGGTCAGTTGTTAATTTAACAATGTTTGTGGGATTTTCCTTCAGAAGTTGGTCACATAATGCATGCAACAATGAATACCCTTCCTCATAACTACCCAAAATTTTCTCATTACACAGATGATAAGCATGCCAAGCAGTATAATATGAAATTTCAACCTTGTGATTCTTCTTTACCTCAGTCTGGAAGTCCCTGGGCTTGTAGTTTGGATGTGCTTTGAAAGATTCAAGCATCACCTTGGCTACCCATCTTGCATTGGCCAATGGATGCTTGATACCATGAATTTCCTCACAAGTGTGGATAAAATGACCTGAAAATTCAAACATCACAAATACAAATTAGTTAATTCACAAGTTATAAAAATTAAAATGACCTAGATATATAACTGGACATCTTACATTAAACAAATTACTAACCTTTATTGCATTCAAATGTTTGCTTATCAGAAAGCACAGAGCAGTAAACCCTCCATGGACAAGTCTCATCTTTGCATTTGTATTCTTGCTGCTTTTTCTTGTTTCTCACTTGGACAATGGAATGGTTCAGGTCAAGTGCTAGATTCTTTAAATAGTCCCTACAATGTTCTTTACTCAACCATTGCTTCCCAACAAACAGTTTCTCCACAAACTCTTGACCTTCAGACAAATTGTGATCTCCATCTATGTTGTCAGTTTCTACAACATATTCCTTGAATTCTTCAGTTGAGTCTAGTGTTGCTTGAATCTGATAAGTTAGGTTAATCTCTTCATCATCATCAATCTCAGGTTCATAAAGAAGTTATGCATCATCACTCTCATCTGGTTCATCAGGAAAGTCATCCACATTTACTGTCTCATTTTCTGAGTTGTTTTCATTATACAGACATGAAAATATATCTTCATCATCTAGATGTAACATCACTTCATTGGGGTCAACAATAGTACATGCTTGACTTTCAGATATGCTTGACTCAACTTGAATGGCCTTTGTAGAAGTTTGCTTTGGGTCCAAAATGGGCAGAAAATCCAAGTCTTCTTCAGGTCTATAGTCAGGCATCTTCTCCATGTAAGGATGCTCAGCCCTTGCACTTTTTCAGACAACATAACCACCTTTAGTGGGATAGTATATAAGTAAATCATTCATTGTACCTACATTTAAATATACACAACCACCAAAAGAAATTAGAATAATCATTCTAATTGTCAGAATATATGAGTCACTTTGTTCTACATTTAACATTAGCATGTAGTACAGTAAAAATTGCTTCAAATAACCCATCTATTGACAAGAAGAAAATTATTGAAAACATTCACATCAACTAGGTTTAAATATCTCAACCACATGAAAACTTTCCAGACACACAATTATATACTCTATAAGTCATCAATTGGACCACAATAATCCCACCCATCCATCACCAAATTAACAATAAGACGTATAAATTTTTAACATAAAGTACCAATCGACAAAAGTAAAGAAGGAATCAAAAAGAAAAACCTAAAAAAATCCTGGAACACAACCAAACCCTGAAAAGACACAGGAAAAAACAAAATTGACCCATTAAAGTACTTTTTCTGCAAAGAATATCACTCATACATATCATTAAAAGCAAAAAAAAACGAAAACCCCCAGATTAAATTTAAGCAATTAGGGATTTATTTTGACTTACCTAAACTGAAACACCAACTTTTACCACGAAATATTTGTAGATCGGCGATAAGATAACTGATATCAACCATTTCTCTAATAACACGATACACGATTTAGGTTAGGTTAACTGAAAATCGCATCTGCAGTAAGTCTAGGAAAGAAAGAGACGAAGAACCCTAGAATTGAAACACGATTTAGGTCTGAAAAAGATAAGGCATGAATTTCTTTTACTCATTTCTTTTAGCCACACACCTGTCTAACGGAAGGTTTGATGGCTTGGTTAGTAAATAAATCAAACTTTAAATTTATTTTGGTAATTTCCGCGTTTAACTGACTTTTATAATTGTCAACGCGGTCAACGCCGGTCTCGTGACCCAAACTCAAATTAAAATTTTGGGGTGACCCAAACGCAACTCTGGTCACAAAGTTGTAACCCAAAGTCAAAATATCCCTTATATTTTTTGTCGATCAAATTCTCGGTTTTGATTTTCACTTTTGAGATGGGAAAAGGAGAATGCATAATGCATAATTTTATTGGTTAGAGATGTATGTTTTATTGGAAAATGATTGAGAGAACATGGAAAAAAAGATTTAGCGGAAATTGGTTCTTGGATTAAAGATTTTACTCTATCTCGCAAACCTATTTCTTCTTCCTAATTTTATTTATGAGCGAGAGAATCAACTATATATTTAGTTTTATGGGAAGGTAGGCTTATACTTTCAGTCGATCAAATTCTCGGTTTTGATTTTTAATTTTGAGATAGGGAAAAGAGAATACGCAATGCATAATTTTTCAATTAAAGCGTGTATTCAGGGGATTGATCGCTACATTGGATTTATCAATTGGGATGGAAAATCAAGACCACTATTTATATGTTCCTATTGGCACCGTTGCTGACACCCCACATAAACTGCTGGCCTATTTTAGATTGATCAAACTTAAGTCGTTAATTAGTTTATTCATTGTATTTTTAAGTTATATATTCTCTTATGCAATGTAATCAATTTTATTTCAACACTAAAACCAATGATTTATACGACCGAGTATCATTTGAGGGACCTTCCATGATCATATTATCATATGTAATCTGGCATCCTCGAAATATTTGGTGCACGTCCTTACCAAACATGCTAAAAATAGCTAGCTACATCTTTAACAATACAATGTTACTCATGTTGTGAAGACACATAGATAATATTGTCCGCTACTACTCACCAACACCCACAACCATAAACACCACCCATCGTTATTATTTCTTCCACCGCCACTAATGTTATACCGCCTCCACCGCTCACTTACACCCGCAACCGTTCTTACCAACACTAATTTCTATTAATATAATTTTGTAAAATTGTTTATTAATAAAAATATGTTTTTATTAGATTAGTTAAGGGGACATTTATGATGAACAATTAATGTGATACTAATTAATATTTTTTTTATAAAGGTTAATGTTTGTACCATAAGTAAAGAAGTTTCATACATTCAGAATTAATTCCAGCTGTTTCATACATAATTTATGATGAAGGCATAAATGGGCAGTTCCATGCAGAGGCATAAAGGGGCAGTTTCATGCAGAATTCATGATGGAAGCATAAATGGGCAGTTTCATGCCATTTAATTTAATATTGAAAATTATATGTTGAACTTTATAAATAGGGAGGAGCAGAAATCATTTAGGTAGAGCCAATAAGGAAAAACAGATATTGTAACACAAATATCAATAAAGTATCACCCCCAAGGGGATTCGTCCGTGGATGTAGGCAAACCATGTCGAACCACGTTAAACCTATGTCTTTATTTTTGTTCTTCAAGTCGACCCCTAACCCTAAAAACACACCAAAACTACCCATTCATCGTGTTTCGTGCCCAAAAGTAATTTTGGGTACAAACATTGGCGCCGACTAAGGGGATGTACGAGAAAAGGAATCGTGTTTTAAAATAAAGAAAAGTTGTAGAAAATGCTTCAAATCATGTCCATCAAAAAGCAGTTTGAACGTCTTGAAAATCACTGCTGCAGTCCAGCTGAACGTAACTGCTGCGGTCCAGTCAGTTCGCAATTGGTGCAGTCCAGCTGATCGCAGCTACTACTGACCATGTAATCGCAGATGCTGCAGTCAAGTTGATCGCAACTGCTGCTATCCAGATTCGAGGTTTGCTGAAACTGTTACCTTCTGAAACCACTAAAATTACATCACTACGAAGTCTGATGAAAATGTTGCCAAAATGTTTGGTCCGCTGTAAAAATTTAGAGTGGAATACCATCAAAATTATTGGTAGTATGTTCCATTTGCTGCACGTTACATGGCGAAAAATCACTATTAAGATTGGTGAAACCCTCGCAAGAACGTTCGATCCACGGTGAAAGATGTCGTAAAAACATCATCAAAATTGTTGCTGGATGTTCGATCTGCAACATGGCTCGGTCCAGTTTTGTTTCCAATCACTGCAGTCCAGCTGATCGGAGCTGCTGCAGATTGATTAATTACGATTCTGCAGATCGGTGATCGCAACTGTTGCAATCCAACATCGCAGTCGAGAGCCACCACAGCTGACTCACTGCAAAAATCGCCAAGATTGTTGTCAGGATGTTCTATCCGCAGCATGTTCAAGTCCAAAGTTCGAAAAAATTGCTTCTCAAATAACGCATTATCCACCTGTTCGAGTTTGTCGAATGAAAAAATCTCTACAGTCATGATCGCAGAGGTGACAAGTTTCCTACATCAGTAGGGGCTTGAAAACCCTAGAGAAAACCCACCTGAAAACCATCTCAAGAAGTTCCAGAAAGGGCCACAAAAGTGTAGAAAAACCACGGTGAAAGGTCCATGAGAAACAGCAACGACCCCTAGAACCGTTGCTAAAAATCCATAGGGATGTTACGAGAAGCTTTCAAGGAAAAGACAACAACTCAATGAAACCTGTCACCAAAGATCCAACGGCATAGATCACAGTACCAGAAATGTGTTGCGAAAGAATTCAAAAAAAAAAAAAAGGCGGCGGCCAGACCCGGCGGCCCACCCCATCGACGGCGGCGGCAAGCGGGCGGCCAACAGAGGTCGTGTTTCATGTTCACCCATTCTCCAACAAAGGTCATGTTCACCCAGTTCCGTCAGGGACTTCGATGTTTCAGAGTACATCAACACCACCCATCGTCATTATTTCTTCCACCACCACTAATGTTATGCCACCTCAACCGCTCGCTTACACCCGCAACCGTTCTTACCACCACTAATTTCTATTAATATAATTTTATAAAATTATTTATTAATAAAAATATGTTTTTATTAGATTAGTTAATGGGACATTTATGATGAAAAATTAATGTGATACTAATTAATAATTTTTTATAAAGGTTAATGTTTGTACCATATGTAAAAATACCACTTAATGGGCCATATTGATACTTGAATCATCTTTTGGTACTCATCCAAACCCGCTAACCAGTCAACCAAGGAGGCCCACCAGTCTGCCCAATATTACATAAATTCAATGACCGGTCAATGGTCAAAGTCGGTCAATCGTCAAAGTCAATGTCCGGTCAAGGTCAATGGTCAAAGTCAACGGTCGGTCAATAGTCAAAGTCAACTGTCGGCCAACTATCGAAGTCAGTCACCCCTAGCCAATTTTCAGTCTTGTAGCCAGCAATACTGCTAACCAATTCCCAGCCAAAAACTCTTCTGCACTACCAGCCAGTCTCTAGCATGCAGTCAGCTGTTCCGCAAGCAAGTGTCCACTAATACTACCAGCCATCATTCATCCAGAAATTATTCAAAGAAGCATTCAAACAGTTTCATACAAAATTTAAGTTAGAGGCATGCAGAACTAATCCCAGCAGTTTCAGCCATGCAGTACTGATTACAGCAGTTTCATACATGCAGAATTAATTCCAGCTATTTCATACAGAATTTATGATGAAGGCATAAATGGGCAGTTCCATGTAGAGGCATAAAGGGGCAGTTTCATGCAAAATTCATGATGGAAGCATAAATGGGCAGTTTCATGCCATTTAATTTAATATTGAAAATTAGATGTTGAACTTTATAAATAGGGAGGAGCAGAAATCATCTAGGTAGAGCCAATAAGGAAAACCAGAGATTGTAACACAAATATCAATAAAGTATCACCCCCAAGGGGATTCGTCCGTGGATGTAGGCAAACCATGTCGAACCATGTTAAACCTCTGTCTTTCTTTTTGTTCTTCAAGTCGACCCCTAACCCTAAAAACACACCAAAACTACCCATTCATCGTGTTTCATGCCCAAAAGTAATTTGGGTACAAACATTGGCGCCGACTAAGGGGATGTACGTGAAACATAATCGTGTTTTCCCGTTGAGAAAAGTTGTATAAAATGCTTCAAATCGTGTCCATCAAAAAGCAGTATGAACGTCTTGAAAATCACTGCTGCAGTCTAGTTGAACGTAACTGATGCGGTCCAGTCAGTTCGCAATTGGTGCAGTCCAGCTGATCGCAGCTGCTGCTGACCATAATCGCAGATACTGCAGTCAAGTTGATCGCAACTGCTGCTATCCAGATTCGAGGTTTGCTGAAACTGTTACCTTCCGAAACCACTAAAATTACATCACTACGAAGTCTGATGAAAATGTTGCCAAAATGTTTGGTCCGCTGTAAAAAGTTAGAGTGGAATACCATCAAAATTGTTGGTAGTATGTTCCATCTGCTGCACGTTACATAGCGAAAAATCACTATTAAGACTAGTGAAACCCCCACAAGAACGTTCGATCCACGGTGAAAGATATCGTAAAAACATCAACAAAATTGGTGCTGGATGTTCGATCTGCAACATGGTTCGGTCCAGTTTTGTTTCCAATCACTGCAGTCCAGCTGATTGCAGCTACTGCAGACCAGTTAATTACAGTTACTGCAGTCCAGGTGATCGCAACTGCTGTAGTCCAACATCACAGTCGAGAGCCACCACAGCTGACTCACTGTAAAAATCGCCAAGATTGTTGTCAGGATAATGGATCCGCAGCATGTTCAAGTCCAAAGTTCGAAAAAATTGCTTCTCAAATAACGCATTATCCACCTGTTCGAGTTTGTCGTATGACAGAATCGCTACAGTCATGATCGCAGAGGTGACAAGTTGCCTACATCAGTAGGGGCTTGAAAACCCTAGAGGAAACCCACCCGAAAACCATCTCAAGAAGTTCCAGAAGGGCCAAAAAAGTGTAGCAAAACCACGGTGAAAGGTCCATGAGAAACAGCAACGACCCCCAGAACCGTTGCTAAAAATCCATAGGGATGTTACGAGAAGCTTTCAAGGAAAAGACAACAACTCAATGAAACTTGTCACCAAAGCTCCAATGGCATAGATCACAGTTCCAGAAATTTGTTGCGAAAGAATTCATAACAAAAAAAAAAAGGCGGCGGCCAGACCCGGCGTCCCAACCCAGCGACGGCGGCGGCGAGCGGTGGCAAGCCGGCGCCCAACAGAGGTCGTGTTTCATGTTCACCCATTCTCCAACAAAGGTCATGTTCACCCAGTTCCGTCAGGGACTTCGATGTTTCATAGTACATCAACACCACCCATCGTCATTATTTCTTCCACCGCCACTAATTTTATACCGCCTCAACCGCTCGCTTACACCCGCAACCGTTCTTACCACCACTAATTTCTATTAATATAATTTTATAAAATTATTTATTAATAAAAATATGTTTTTATTAGATTAGTTAAGGGGACATTTATGATGAACAATTAATGTGATACTAATTAATAATTTTTTTATAAAGGTTAATGTTTGTACCATAAGTAAAAATACCACTTAATGGGCCATATTGATACTTGAATCATCTTTTGGTCCTCATCCAAGACCGCTAACCAGTCAACCAAGGAGGCCCACCAGTCTGCCCAGTATTACATAAATTCAATGACCGGTCAATGGTCAAAGTCGGTCAAATGTCAAAGTCAACGCCCAGTCACGGTCAATGGTCAAAGTCAACGGTCGGTCGATAGTCAAAGTCAACTGTCGGTCAACTATCGAAGTCAGTCGCCCCCTAGCCAATTTTCAGTCTTGTAGCCAGCAATGCTGCTAACCAATTCCCAGCCAAAAACTCTTCCGCACTACCAGCCAGTCTCTACCATGTAGTCAGCTGTTCCGCAAGCAAGTGTCCACCAATACTGCCAGCCATCATTCATCCAGAAATTATTCAAAGAAGCATTCAAAAAATTTCATACAGAATTTAAGTTAGAGGCATGCAGAACTAATCCCAGCAGTTTCATCTATGCAGTACTGATTACAGCAGTTTCACACATGCATAATTAATTCCATCTATTTCATACAGAATTTATGATGAAGGCATAAATGGGTAGTTCCATGTAGAGGCATAAAGGGGCAGTTTCATGCAGAATTCATGATGGAAGCATAAATGGGCAGTTTCATGCCATTTAATTTAATATTGAAAATTAGATGTTGAACTTTATAAATAGGGAGGAGCGGAAATCATTTAGGTAGAGCCAATAAGGAAAACCAGAGATTGTAACACAAATATCAATAAAGTATCACCCCCAAGGGGATTCGTCCGTGGATGTAGGCAAACCATGTCGAACCACGTTAAACCTCTGTCTTTCTTTTTGTTCTTCAAGTCGACCCCTAACCCTAAAAACACACCAAAACTACCCATTCATCGTGTTTCGTGCCCAAAAGTAATTTGGGTACAAACATTGGCGCCGACTAAGGGGATGTACGAGAAAAATAATCGTGTTTTCCCATTGATAAAAGTTGTAGAAAATTCTTCAAATCATGTCCATCAAAAAGCAGTTTGAATGTCTTGAAAATCACTGCTGCAGTCCAGTTGAACGTAACTGCAGCGGTCCAGTCAGTTCGCAATTGGTGCAGTCCAGCTGATCGTAGCTGCTGCTGACCATGTAATCGCAGATAATGCAGTCAAGTTGATCGCAACTACTGTTATCCAGATTCGAGATTTGCTGAAACCTTCTGAAACCACTAAAATTACATCACTACGAAGTTTGATGAAAATGTTTCCAAAATGTTCGGTCTGCTGTAAAACGTTAGAGTGGAATACCATCAAAATTGTTGGTAGTATGTTCCATCTGCTGCACGTTACATGGCGAAAAATCACTATTAAGACTAGTGAAACCCCCACAAGAACGTTCGATCCACGGTGAAAGATGTCGTAAAAACATCATCAAAATTGTTGCTGGATGTTCGATCTGCAACATGGTTCGGTCCAGTTTTGTTTCCAATCACTGCAGTCCAGCTGATTGCAACTACTGCAGACCAGTTAATTACAGTTACTGCAGTCCAGGTGATCACAACTGCTGTAGTCCAACATCACAGTCGAGAGCCACCACAGCTAACTCACTGCAAAAATCGCCAAGATTGTTGTCAGGATGTTGGATCCGCAGCATGTTCAAGTCCAAAGTTCGAAAAAATTGCTTCTCAAATATCGCATTATCCACCTGTTCGAGTTTGTCGTATGACAGAATCGCTACAGTCATGATCGCAGAGGTGACAAGTTGCCTACATCAGTAGGGGCTTGAAAACCCTAGAGGAAACCCACCTGAAAACCATCTCAAGAAGTTCTAGAAGGGCCACAAAAGTGTATCAAAACTACGGTGAAAGGTCCATGAGAAACAACAACGACCCCTAGAACCATTGCTAAAAATCCATAGGGATGTTACGAGAAGCTTTCAAGGAAAAGACAACAACTCAATGAAACTTGTCACCAAAGCCCCAACGGCATAGATCACAGTTCCAAAAATGTGTTGCCAAAGAATTCAAAAAAAAAAAAAAAGGCGGCGGCCAGACCCGGCGGCCCAACCCAGCGACGGCGGCGGCGAGCGGCGGCCAACATAGTTCGTGTTTCATGTTCACCCATTCTCCAACAAAGGTCATGTTCACCCAGTTCCGTCAGGGACTTCGATGTTTCAGAGTACATCAACACAACCCATCGTCATTATTTCTTCCACCGCCACTAATGTTATACCGCCTCAACCGCTCGCTTACACCCGCAACCGTTCTTACCACCACTAAATTCTATTAATATAATTTTATAAAATTATTTATTAATAAAAATATGTTTTTATTAGATTAGTTAAGGGGACATTTATGATGAACAATTAATGTGATACTAATTAATAATTTTTTTATAAAGGTTAATGTTTGTACCATAAGTAAAAATACCACTTAATGGGCCATATTGATACTTGAATCATCTTTTGGTCCTCATCCAAGCCCGCTAACCAGTCAACCAAGGAGTCCCACCAGTCTGCCCAGTATTGCATAAATTCAATGACCGGTCAATGGTCAAAGTCGGTCAACGCCCAGTCAAGGTCAATGGTCAAAGTCAACGGTCGGTCGATAGTCAAAGTCAACCGTCGGTCAACTATCGAAGTTAGTCGCCCCCTAGCCAATTTTCAGTCTTGTAGCCAGCAATGCTGCTAACCAATTCCCAGCCAAAAACTCTTCCGCACTACCAGCCAGTCTCTACCATGTAGTCAGTTGTTCCGCAAGCAAGTGTCCACCAATCTTAATTCCATCATTCCATCATTCATCCAGAAATTATTCAAAGAAGCATTCAAACAGTTTCATACAGAATTTAAGTTAGAGGCATGAAGAACTAATCCCAGCAGTTTCATCTATGCAGTACTGATTACAGCAGTTTCACACATGCAGAATTAATTCCATCTATTTCATACAGAATTTATGATGAAGGCATAAATGGGCAGTTCCATGTAGAGGCATAAAGGGGCAGTTTCATGCAGAATTCATGATGGAAGCATAAATGGGCAGTTTCATGCCATTTAATTTAATATTGAAAATTAGATGTTGAACTTTATAAATAGGGAGGAGCAGAAATCATTTAGGTAAATCCAATAAGGAAAACTAGAGATTGTAACACAAATATCAATAAAGTATCACCCCCAAGGGGATTCATCCGTGGATGTAGGCAAACCATGTCGAACCACGTTAAACCTCTGTCTTTCTTTTTGTTCTTCAAGTCGAACCCTAACCCTAAAAACACACCAAAACTACCCATTCATCGTGTTTCGTTCCTAAAAGTAATTTGGGTACAAACATTGGCGCCGACTAAGGGGATGTACGAGAAAAATAATCGTGTTTTCCCATTGAGAAAATTTGTAAAAAATGCTTCAAATCATGTCCATCAAAAAGCAGTTTGAATGTCTTGAAAATCACTGCTGCAGTCCAGTTGAACGTAACTGTTGCGGTCCAGTCAGTTCGCAATTGGTGCAGTCCAGCTGATCGCAGCTGCTGCTGACCATGTAATCGCAGATACTGCAGTCAAGTTGATCGCAACTGCTGTTATCAGATTCGAGTTTTGCTGAAACCTTCTGAAACCACTAAAATTACATCACTACGAAGTCTGATGAAAATGTTGCCAAAATGTTCGGTCCGCTGTAAAAAGTTAGAGTGGAATAACATCAAAATTGTTGGTAGTATGTTCCATCTGCGGCACGTTACATGGCGAAAAATCACTATTAAGACTAGTGAAACCCCCACAAGAACGTTCGATCCACGGTGAAAGATGTCGTAAAAACATCATCAAAATTGTTGATGGATGTTCGATCTGCAACATGGCTCGGTCCAGTTTTGTTTCCAATCACTGCAGTCCAGGTGATCGCAGCTACTGCAGACCAGTTAATTACAGTTACTGCAGTCCAGGTGTTCGCAACTGTTGCAGTCCAACATCACAGTCGAGAGCCACCACAGCTGACTCACTGCAAAAATCGCCAAGATTGTTGTCAGGATGTTGGATCCGCAACATGTTCAAGTCCAAAGTTCGAAAAAAATGCTTCTCAAATAACGCATTATCCACTTGTTCGAGTTTGTCGTATGACAAAATCGCTACAGTCATGATCGCAGAGGTGACAAGTTTCCTACATCAGTAGGGGCTTGAAAACCCTAGAGAAAACCCACCTGAAAAGCATCTCAAGAAGTTCCAGAAAGGGCAACAAAAGTGTAGCAAAACCACGGTGAAAGGTCCATGAGAAACAACAACGACCTCTAGAACCGTTGCTAAAAATCCATAGGGATGTTAAGAGAAGCTTTCAAGGAAAAGACAACAACTCAATGAAACTTGTCACCAAAGATCCAACGGCATAGATCACAGTTCCAGAAATGTGTTGCGAAAGAATTCAAAAAAAAAAAAAAAAAAGGCGGCGGCCAGACCCAGTGGCCCACCCCTGCGGCGGCGGCCAACAGAGGTCGTGTTTCATGTTCACCCATTCTCCAACAAAGGTCATGTTCACCCAGTTCCGTCAGGGAATTCGATATCTCAGAGTACATCAACACCACCCATCGTCATTATTTCTTCCACCGCCACTAATGTTATACCGCCTCAACCACTCGCTTACACCCGCAACCGTTCTTACCACCACTAATTTCTATTAATATAATTTTATAAAATTATTTATTAATAAAAATATGTTTTTATTAGATTAGTTAAGGGGACATTTATGATGAACAATTAATGTGATACTAATTAATAATTTTTTTATAAAGGTTAATGTTTGTACCATAAGTAAAAATACCACTTAATGGGCCATATTGATACTTGAATCATCTTTTGGTCCTCATCCAAGCCCGCTAACCAGTCAACCAAGGAGGCCCACCAGTCAACCCAGTATTACATAAATTCAATGACCGGTCAATGGTCAAAGTCGGTCAACTGTCAAAGTCAACGCCCGATCAAGGTCAATGGTCAAAGTCAACGACCGGTCAATAGTTAAAGTCAACCATCGGTCAACTATCGAAGTCAGTCACCCCCTAGCCAATTTTCAGTCTTGTAGCCAGCAATGCTGCTAACCAATTCCCAGACAAAAACTTATCCGCACTACCAGCCAGTCTCTACCATGCAGTCAGCTGTTCCGCCAGCAAGTGTCCACCAATACTGCCAGCCATCATTCATCCAGAAATTATTCAAAGACGCATTCAAACAGTTTCATACAGAATTTAAGTTAGAGGCATGCAGAACTAATCACAACAGTTTCAGCCATGCAGTATTGATTATAGCAGTTTCAGCCATGTAGAATTAATTCCAGCTATTTCATACATAATTTATGATGAAGGCATAAATGGGAAGTTCCATGTAGAGGCATAAAGGGGCAGTTTAATGCAGAATTCATGATGGAAGCATAAATGGGCAGTTTCATGCCATTTAATTTAATATTGAAAATTAGATGTTGAACCTTATAAATAGGGAGGAGCAGAAATCATTTAGGTAGAGCCAAAAAGGAAAACCAGAGATTGTAACACAAATAGCAATAAAGTATCACCCCAAGGGGATTCGTCCGTGGATGTAGGAAAACCATGTCGAACCACGTTAAACCTCTGCCTTTCTTTTTGTTCTTCAAGTCGACCCCTAACCCTAAAAACACACCAAAACTACCCATTCATCGTGTTTCGTGCCCAAAAGTAATTTGGGTACAAACATTGGCGGCGACTAAGGGGATGTACGAGAAAAATAATCGTGTTTTCCCATTGAGAAAAATTGTAGAAAATGCTTCAAATCATGTCCATCAAAAAGCAGTTTGAATGTCTTGAAAATCACTGCTGAAGATCGATTGAACATAATCAGCATACGGTCGATCAGTTCGCAATTGGTGCAGTCCATCTGATCGCAGCTGCTGCTGACCATGTAATCGCAGATACTGCAGTCAAGTTGATCGCAATTGCTTCTATCCAGATTCGAGGTTTGCTGAAAATGTTACCTTCTGAAACCACTAAAATTACATCACTACGAAGTCTGATGAAAATGTTGCCAAAATGTTCGGTCCGCTGTAAAAAGTTAGAGTGGAATACCATCAAAATTTTTGGTAGTATGTTCCATCTGCTGCAGACCAGAGGTCGTGTTTCATGTTCACCCATTCTCCAACAAAGGTCGTGTTCACCCACTTCCGTCAGGGACTTCGATGTTTCAGAGTACATCAACACCACCCATCGTCATTATTTCTTCCACCGCCACTAATGTTATACCGCCTCCACCGCTCGCTTACACCCGCAACCGTTCTTACCACCACTAATTTCTATTAATATAATTTTGTAAAATTATTTATTAATATAAATATGTTTTTATTAGATTAGTTAAGGGGACATTTATGATGAACAATTAATGTGATACTAATTAATAAATTTTTATATAAAGGTTAATGTTTGTACCATAAGTAAAAATACCACTTAATGGGCCATATTGATACTTGAATCATCTTTTGGTCCTCATCCAAGCCCGCTAACCAGTCAACCAAGGAAGCCCACCAGTCTGCCCAGTATTACATAAATTCAATGACCGGTAAATGGTCATAGTCGGTCAACTGTCAAAGTTAACGTCCGGTCAAGGTCAATGGTCAAAGTCAACGGCCGATCAATAATCAAAGTCAACCGTCGGTCAACTATCTAAGTCAGTCGCCCCTAGCCAATTTTCAGTCTTGTAGACAGTAATGTTGCTAACCAATTCCTAGCCAAAAACTCTTCCGCACTGCCATCTAGTCTCTACCATGCAGTCAGCTGTTCCGCCAGCAAGTGTCCACCAAAACTGCCAGCCATCATTCATCCAGAAATTATTCAAAGAAGCATGCAAACAGTTTCATACAGAATTTAAGTTAGAGGCATGCAGAACTAATCACAACAGTTTCAGCCATGCAGTACTGATTACAGCAGTTTCATACATGCAGAATTAATTCCAGCTGTTTCATAAAGAATTTATGATGAAGGCATAAATGGGCAGTTCCATGCAGAGGCATAAAGGGGAAGTTTCATGCAGAATTCATGATGGAAGCATAAATGGGCAGTTTCATGCCATTTAATTTAATATTGAAAATTATATGTTGAACTTTATAAATAGGGAGGAGCAGAAATCATTTAGGTAGAGCCAATAGGGAAAAACAGAGATTGTACGTAACACAAATATCAATAAAGTATCACCACCAAGGGGATTCGTCCGTGGATGTAGGCAAACCATGCCGAACCACGTTAAACCTATGTCTTTCTTTTTGTTCTTCAAGTCGACCCCTAACCCTAAAAACACACCAAAACTACCCATTCATCGTGTTTCGTGCCCAAAAGTAATTTTGGGTACAAACAGTTAAGTTGAGTAAACAACGACCGTAGATTTAGCTTTTTCCTAAAAAAATTTGGCCACTCTTTATCTTGTCAAAATTGTCTAAAATCTTAATAAATAAAATATTTAGTAAAAGTTTATTTATAAAGGTAATTATAAGATATTTATGATGTAAGAAGATATTCATAATGAAAGATTAATAAAATATATTTAATGAATTTTTATTTACTATGATAATTATAAGACATTTATAATAAGAGATTAATAAAATGTTTATTAATGATAAAATAATAATGTAAACAACCACAACCATAGATTTAGCTTTTTTCTAAAATTAAATCCTCACCGTCCTTTACCTAAGTTAAGTTGTCCATACTTTGTTTTATTATAATACTAGCCCTTAACCCGTGCCGTAATGGCACGGGCCATAATGTTGGTTCATTTTTAAAATATCGTATAATTTGTGTCCCGAATACTTATCAACTCCTTATGATTTAATATGTGTTTGTCATAAAAATAGTTGGGATTTTCCTCTCATTTTTTCTTTGTTTTTTCCTTTAATATTTTACCGTCCGAGATTTTCTCAAACGAAAGAAATATAATCTTAACTTCCAAACACTTTTTTATTTAGGTTCATTGCTTATAATGAGATAATGCTCTACATGAACATGGAAGTTTAAATATTTTTTAGAAATATGTCGTCAGCAGCGCTCATCTCAGTGAAATTAACTAATCAATATCGTCCATAAAAGTCTCCACATGCTCTTATTTCGCTCCAGCTGACTCATTTATCATGATCATGTTGTCGATCCTCCAAATAGGCAGAGAATAGTATTTTTTGCATCGAACGAATGATACAAACTATTTGATGACGATGTTTAAAATGTGTACCCATTACCTTTTCGAGGGGATTGTATATATGCGAACCTCTGCCATTAAATCTTCTACAAAGTATTGTGCCCATCAATTCGTCTTAACAAAGGCTTTGGTAACTTCAAAAGTCTTGGACATTTTGTCACTTCCTTATGTTCCTACCTTCACTTGGAATACAATCAGGAGATACATTACCTCATAAAGAACCTTGAACACATATTGTACTCCCTGATCCTATTTCAAATTAATAGGTTGTCAATAGATCCTTTACCAAAAGTTGACATATTCAACATTGAATATTTAAAAAAAATATATTATTGTATTGTGGATCGTTGCTTTCTAAGATTGTAGTTTTCAAATTTGTCCTCTTAAAGTCCCTCGGCTTTCTAAGTTTATATATCTTGTATTTTTTTTTAACATTTTAGTTAGCCGTATTATGTTTGTTACTAACTTTAAACTTGATGTCATCTTATACTGTGAACTTTATGTGATTTCAGAATCGAAATAGTTATACCTCTTTCATTCTTATCAAGTAATACGTTGTATATCCCAACAATTCTTCTACAACAATTCCTTTCTTTTGCCGTTTCCATACCATCAGTATCCATTATTGTCAAACGTAATTTGTCTAATTTTTGTTGATGTTATGTATTTGCAATGTTCATTTTTATTAAATAAATAGATTGTGGAAAAGCTATAAAAAAAAGAACATAAGTATTACATTAGGTCTAAGTTATTATATCCAAAATACTCCGGACACTGCTTCTGGTGCCTTGTTTCCTCAAATTCCTCGTTGCATTCTAGACAGTACATGCAACACAATCATTTGCGAAGTGAGCTATTTGCGCAAGTGTGGTCAATGTAAATGTATTCCTTTCATGTAATAATAATAACAACACGTCAATTTTTTTCAAGGCATCCAGTTGTAAATGGTATGAATCTAATAGATTTGAATTATACCTCAATCTTAGATATCATCTTCTTCTAACATAACATAGAAATTGAGGAAGGACAAATCTTGACCACTCTTTACATAGGCAGAGTTAGCCAAACTATGTTTTGCAATTGTCTTAATTACATGAAAATTATTATTAATCCATATTTTAGTCAGCTCCTATCGAAGCCGATCTAATTAGTCCTATAGAAAGCTAATCTTAAATTTTTGACCTTATCTCTTGACCAAATTATTGAAGTATCCTCAGTCATATTCTGCATTGTTTGATCTACCCATCTGTGTCTACTTTACCTTCTAACCCAGTGAATGAAACCTACATATATTTATCCATAATTTGATATTGTTGATTTGTCATCAAGTGGTCGCATGATTTGAGAATGTAAAATATAAAAAATATTCTATAAACTTCGGAGGCGAAATTTAGATTTATGATTTAGAGTTTTTATGATGATTTTGATGAACAAACATAATTTTCAAACAAATATTTTAGAATGCAAATACATTTTCCCGATCAATAAGGTTTTATATCGGGAATTGTGAAAGTTGTTGTCTTTGTAGGTAGTTGTCGCGAAACAACTCGACATTGATGGACTTTCAGGAAAAAGAATGTAAAAGTAATTGAGAGAGCGATAATGTTCTCTTATGCGGGTACACCAATTTCCTTTGCATAATACGGGTTATCGAACATCAGTCATGATCATATTGTCTTATACGTTCCAGTATCATCCTCGAAATATTTGGTTTTTGTCCTTATCAATTGTGCTAAAAACAACCGACTATATCTTTCACAATACAATGTTGCAAGTTTTGTGAAGATTATTTTTTTTACTTGGTCAATAAAACTCACTAAAAAGAAAAACCTATTATTATACACTACTATTACCAACACCCACCACCATAAAAACCATCCACCGCCACTATTTCTTCCACCAATAGTAATCTTACCGCCTCCACCATTCACAAACACCCGCCACCACTTATACTAACCCTACTTCCATTACCACCATTAGAATTAATATAGTTTTAGTAAAATTATTTATTAATAAAATTATGTATTTATGTTAAATTATTAAAGAGACATTTATAATAGAAATTTAATTAATCATTATGAACAATCAATGAGACACTAATTAATAAAACGTTTAAAAATGGTTAAGTTGAACAAACCCTAGTGGTAAATTTATCTTTGCCAAGGACAAATTCTGACCACTCTTTACATAAACAAATTGATAATAAATTATTTCATATGTTCTGATCTTGATTCGTGTCGTTCGTTTAGTTATTACATAACATGGCAATTGATTGCACCAATTTTTTAAAATGGACATGTGTTTTATCGAGTTTATTTTAACATTAGAATGATCAACCACGTTTTATACTTTATAATATAACATTAAAAATTTTGTGGCGTTACGAAATTAGCATAATATGTTTTTGTTCACAAATACCCGCCAAGGGTTGACTAACCTGGCTCTAACCCTTTAAATTTTTAATAACTACATAATTTTTTTAGTTTATTTTATAAATAGTACTTTTTCCATATATATTTATGGTTTAGTCCACCAAAGTTTACATGTTTCTTCTTTAAAAAAAATAGGCCTCCTCAATGTCAATTTTTGACTCCACCACTGCCACCATCACTGCCGCCCATCCCATGTAGGTTGTTGGACGCAATTCTAATTTTCAATCACAAATACCATGTATGAGATTTAGATTGAGCAAAATTTCGGCAATTGATTAGTTTCATTTTTTTTTCCCGTGTATATATTCTTTTTTGTATTGCAATCAATTTTATTTTAACATTAGAAAATCATGATTATACGATATAGTACCAAAGATAACAGGGGTAACATTTGGGTGATCCAAATACGATCATGAAAATATTGTCTCGTATGATATCATCCCTGAAATATATGGTACCTTCATTTATCAAAAGTGTTAAAAAAAACCAACCACATCTTCCACACTACGATGTTATCGATGTTGTAACGAAAACTTAAAATTAATATTGTCCATCACTACTCACCAGCATTCACCGTCACTAATTTTTCCACCACAAACCAGGGGCGGAGCCAGGATTTTGAGGAGAGAGGGAGAAAAAAATTCTTGGCAAGTTGAATACATGTGAAAAATGGACTTTGTATCCAATTTTACGTTAAAAGAACAAAATAAATATAATTGTGCTTGGCTCCGCCCTTAACCACCACTAATCTTTCGGCCTTTCATCTCTTGTACTACTCATTGTCGCAGAAAATGTCTATTGATATTATTTATGAAAATTACTTATTAATAGAAATAAATATTATAATTAATTAAGAAAAAATTTATAATTAAAAAATGATTAGTCATTTATTATGAGCAATTAGTGAAACACTAATTAATGAAACACTTTATAATGAATATATTATTTATTATGTGCAATAGAAATAAATATTATAATTAATTAAGAAAATATTTATAATTAAAAAATGATTAGTCATTTATTATGAGCAATTAGTGAAACACTAATTAATGAAACACTTTATAATGAATACATTATTTATTATGTGCAATTAGTGAAACACTAATTAATAAAGCAATTATGATATTTAAGTTGAACAAAGCACCATTGTTTATTTATCTTTTCTATCAATTCCAATTTAGGTGGAACACTGGTTAGAGGTCACTCTTATGACACAATAGGTCATGTGTTCGAACCTCCCGTTATAATTTTTGAAGTACCATATCTTGACTTAAGTGCTCATTTTTCATTTATAATATTGTAATAAACGCCACACGTGCGAGATGTAAGGGGTGGTATGAGGAACCACAACCCTTGATTTATCTCTGCAAGGACAAATCCTGACCACCACTAACAAAGGCTAACTTGTCCAAACTCTGTTTTATACTAATTATATAATAGTTGTACAGACTTGTTTGTCAAATTATTTTGGAAGCTATGGACTCGGAAAATTATTTTTGAAGCTTATGGACTCGAAAACTTCTAGAAATTTTTATATGGGCTTGACCAGCGGGCTTTACGGCTCTTTATAACGGGTACAAACAACATTATTCACGCAAAATAGGTCCAACAATATTCCTCTCTTAAAGGATTTAGTTAGGGGGTGGATGCGATTCGACGTACAACGAAAATAAACGTACAAAAATCTCCAATATATGTGATTTGAGTACTTGTCTTAAACTGAACTAGATTACTTCGTTAGGCTGCAGTCGGTGAATTTTCTCGAAACCACAATGTAGCAGCTTTTGTCAGTTTCGACTTTCATTACGGATGAGATCAGAAAGTCTTCCATGAATTCCACATCACACCTAGTATCTTATTCTTAATATTTTTCTAGATTCTTTTCATCATTTTGTAAGTTTGCAACAGTACAGGGTCTGGATTAGTTCAATCAATTAATGGTCGAGATGGAATATTGAAAATTTGGACAGCGCAACAAATTCGATGACATGTAAACTCGAGGACCCTAAAATATTAAGTTATTTGACGGGTGATGTATACAATAAAATAAAATGCTGGTATATAAGAGCTAGCCAAAGGGGCTAGCCTATAATAACAAGGTGGTTTTGTTGTTGGAAAATTTGGCTAGATCTGGGAGAGCGCAACAAAATCGATGTTTTGTAAACTCGAGGACCCTAAAATGTTGGAATTTTTGGAAATTAATTTCGGAGATATACGAGCATAGTTGTGTTGCTCGTATAGAGCTCTAAGAGCAACCACATCGTTCGACTAAAATTAAAAATATAGTCGAAAATCCAAGCACTACGGGGCCGACTAAAGAGTAAATCCCAGAGTAAAACTAAAAAACGGGCTATATTTAGCCTTTGGTTTAGTTATGGTCGGGCGTAATTCACGCCTACGCCTGTTTGGGACGGACTCGCAGGTTACACCTCAATATTAGGCGGAGATAATATTTGCTTTGGTTGGGGCGGAGCATAGGTCCTTGACGGGGACGCAACACAAAGTTACGCCTGATAGCAGGCGGATTCAAGCAATTACGCCCCATTGGGGCGTAACTAAAGGATACGCCCCATCAGGCGTAATCAAACCAACCACCCGGGTCCTGGCGTAACTATAAATTACGCCTGATTCTGAGTTGGCCGCAACCTGTGTCTACACCTGGTACTGATGGGGCGTAATTTAAATTTACGGCCCATTTCTCACCCACTTAACATATGTTTTTCGAAATTTCAAATATGTAATTCCTTGTTTTCTTGGAAATTTTGAATTTATAAGAATACCGTTGGTAAATTTGAACGTTGGAAAGTTTGTAACGTTCGGCATTTAAGAACGTTGGAGTTAAAAACTATTGCAGCCGTATATCTATAAATACTGACAAGTTATTCAACCTAACCATCACAAGAAAAACAGAGTCATTGTGATTGATCAAAAAAAAAACAGAGTCATTGCATTGTCTTTTGAAACCAGTTTAAAAGCATTTTCAGTTAACTCATTGCATTGTCTTTCGTATTAGTTTTTGGTTTTCATCATTTGACTCCGTTAATGGCACCACAACTTCCTCGAGGTCCTAATTTTACCACAATCGAAGATTTAACGATGTGTTAAATTCATTTATCAATATCTCAAGATCCCGCAGTTGGAACTGATCAATCAGAAGCCCAATTATGGACTCTCATCCAACTGGATATTCAAAAACTATTACCTAAGATGCCGAAGAGGCCTTGGAGCTCATGGCAGAAGCGATATCAGAGAATAAGTAAAGATGTGTCATTGTTCTATGCAAAAGTGTTGGAAATAGATGAAGAATATCATACTGGATGGGGTCCTGAAAAGGCGGTAAGTTTTCTACAATTTATGCGAAATTTTAGTAGAACTTATTTTGTTTTGTTTCCTTGGACATGAACTAAACTGTTACCGAAAAAAAAAATAGCTCGAAGAAGCAAGGCTGCGATTCAAGGATTGTAATGATGGGAAGCCATTTAAGCACGAAGAGTGCTACCCAATTTTGTTGGAAAATATAAAATATAATCGACGATCAACATTCGTGTTCGACACGACGCACGATGAAGAAAATTATGACAATGATGAAGAGGATGGGCAAGGGCATGATGAAGGAACTCAAGATGAGTGCATTAATGATAGTGAGATAGGAGACATTGAGAAAAGACAACGCGGTAAGTATTTGGGTAAGAAAGCAGCGAAATGACTAAAGAAAACCGGGAGAGAGAAATCAACTTCCCTAGAGGAAATGATGGGGAAACTTATTCAGGAACAACAAAATATCAATGCCCATTACATACGAAGCACAATCAAAATTCAAGATGGAACAAAGAGCAGCCGAGTTTGCCGCAAAACAAGCGGAGTGGGCGGCAAAACAAGCTAAGGCAGCGGCAGATGATGAATTACGCATCATGATGAAGGATCTCGATATATTGGATCCCTTACAAAGAGAGTACTTCGAACTTCTAAAGGCGGACATTGTGCGGAATAAGAGAAACCAATCATGAGAATATGCGTATAATATCTAATAGGTTTAGTATTTTAATTTTTTTTTAATACTAATTATTATTCTTTCTTTATTATGTAATATTTGGATTTTAATATTATTTTTGTTCGTAGGAATTAACTTTAAAACCCTTTGAAACTACTTAGCATTAATTAATTCAAATATGACGATGAGTACATAGAGAAAAGATAATACATTTAAAACTGAAAAAAAGAAAGACAATGATAAACCTAAATTTTTATAAAAACAAAGCATATAGTGACACTTATCTTTGTGCCCAATTTTTTATCTATCCACATATTCTGACCATATGTGTTCGATCAAGTCATCACGCAATCTCGAATGCGTTTGTTTGTTACGCATTGCACGAACACGCTGCGCAGCTCTAATTGGGGAAAATGCTTCACTATGTTGTCTTGATATATCAATGGTTGAAGGGTTCATGCGCTGTTCATATACGTGTGGACAGTCACCGGGTATACGCTCATCCTGGACTATCATATTATGTAAAATAATACAGGTTTTCATGATATATGCAAGCACATCTGCATCCCACATTATTGCAGGTTATTTGATGATTCCAAATTGTTGTTACAGAAAACCAAATCCTCGCTCTACATATTTTCGTGCACCCTCTTGCATCTCAGAAAATTTTCTTTTCTTTTTCCCCTCAGGATGTTTAATGGACATAATAATAGTAGCAATCTCTGGGTATATGCCATCACCGAGATAATACGACATATAGTATGAATGTCCGTTTACCACAAAGTTCACTGGTGGTGCTTTTCCTGTGACAAGACTTCGAAAAACATATGAACGGTTCATCACATTAATATCATTGTTTGATCCAGGCATACCAAAAAATGCATGCCAAAACCACAGATCATAAGACACCATAGCCTCCAACACAATACTTTCGCTCCCTTTATACGTAGTGTAAGCCCCAGATTCTGCCGATGGACATTTATCCCATTTCCAATGCATGCAATCTAGACTACCCAGCATCCCTGGAAATCCCCTGCTTTTGTTTTGGTTAAGCAGTAGTTCAACATCACCAGTAGTTGGTTCGCGCAAATATTATTGTCCATACAAGTAGACAATAGTCTTACAAAACCTACGAGTAGCTTCCAAAACAGTAGTTTCTCCAATGCGTAAGTACTCGTCTATTGCATCAGCCGCACATCCGTAAGCTAACATTCGGATTGCTGATGTTACTTTTTGATGAGGGTTTAATCCCATAACTCCACATGCATCAGGATTTTGAAAAAAATAAGAATTATCTCCCGTAACTTCTGTAACTATTCGATTAAACAATTGTCGACGCATTCTAAATCTTCTACGAAATACGTTAGGTGGAAAGGTTGGGTTCAGGCAAAAGTAGTCTCTCCATAGAAGTTCAGCTCCCTCATCCCGATTTCTCCATAATTTGATACGATTTTGAGGCCAGCGCAAATTTGTAATAAGGAGTCCCAAACTAACAACCATGTTATTTTGATGAATTTCTACCGCATCATCATCTGAGGAATAGAAACTATTATTAGAAGAAGAAGAAGAAGAACCTGAAGAACAATAGTAGGAGGTATTCTCGTAGTTTTCCATAATAATCAGAAGAAAAGAAGTGGTGTGTTGGTTTGTGGTTTGTTGGTTTGTACATACTGAAGACGAATGACTTAATTTATAAAGAAAATCCAACAGTAAAATAGAATTAAAAAAAACATAAAGTTTTTTGTCTTGTTATACAATAAATAAACAATAAGCAAAAATAATAAGAGAACTGATAGTGAAAATAGTGGTAGCAAAATCAAAAAGATTCGTCTACACTCAGAATGGGAATGACCACTCACTGTGACCACTGAAGATTCGTCTACACACTGAAAATGGATATGACCACTCACTGTGACCACTGAAGATTCGTAGACGACTGACTATACACCCATAATAAAAAACCCACACATCCACTATCAATCTATACACCAAGAGTAAAGAACCCACACATCAACACTGTAACTTGAAATTAACCCTTCATATCATCTTTATTTTCCTCCAAAGACGCCGAGAGCAGAGGGATAAAAGGCATATTGACTTTGGAAGTGGGATTGACTGACGAAATTGTTGAACCTGATCCTTGTCCTATTATTGGCGTTGATCCTTGTGCCATACTCATCCAAACTGGTTGTGGTATTGTTTGGGAAAACTGACCGAATCCAAGGATTGGTTGGGATTGTGTTGCCATGTGCATTTGAGAGAGTTGTACCTCCAACATGTGGTTATGATGTCTCAGTCTTTCTATTTTTGCATCTTTCTCCCTCCTAAAATCCAATTGCTCCTTTGTTTGATTTAACGTAAAAGTACGTAATTGATGACCAAAATCAGCATGCTCTTGATAAAATGAATAACATTCATCCTGTCACATAAAAATAACATGAGTACATATTACTGTGAGATTAAAAAATGTAATATTGAACGTATACTTACGGGGGATATTTTATGTTGAGGAGGAATACGTATATGTTCAACTGGCTTTTCAATCGTCTGATTATGAAGGTTACCGTCATACCCATATAGTGGTACTTCCCAATCGGGATATGTTACATAATCTTTAAAGTTAGTTACCTTTCGCCAATATTGCATATACACATCATACGAAACACATTTCACAACATCTAATGCATCGACCCAACCTTCCTCGATTAGGCGTTTTCCTTGTTTATCATCGATATCCCCAACTATTATATGGTCATCAATGGGAACAACAAAGGTGGTATGGTTTTGCCTCCAACACCTTTATACAAGGTACATGTTATACTATACAATTACCAAGGGAATATGCATTAAGTAAGAATGTTATTATCATAACGGTGTTATTTCCATCTATTAATAATGCCCATTTAAAAACCATTAAGTAATACTCACAATGCCATTCCAACCAAATATAACCCTTGTGCTTGAGAGCATGATAGTTTTTTTTCTCCAATTTCTGACTCAAGGATTTGTCCGCATGATTCCCAGGGTTGCCATGTGACTTGGTCCGCGGTCAACTTATTAAGTAAAGTTCTACAACGAACAATATCCACCAACTTCTTCTTTGGTTTCCACCTACTATATCTAGGCCATATTGGTTGATCATCCTTAGGTTGGACTATCTCGGGTGCACATATGCCCAAATATTCGTATTCCGAAAACTAAATCAAAATACAAAACAAAAACCAAAAATAATGTTTCTCAACCCAATAAATTAAATATTGAAAGGAAGAAGAAGTATATCAAACGAATTTACCTCTAATACTTGGAAGGGTCCGCTTAGTGACTTTCGCTTCCGACCAGCTATATGGAGTGCGGCATACAACCTCGAAAAAGCGGCACCACCCCAATCATAGGTGGAAACTGCATCAATATCTTCAAAAGCATCTAACCAGCCCGCATCAATATAGTTTTTTGCATTAGAAAAGAAAAATTGGACCAAAACATACATAAAAAAAGCAGTTGCTACTCTACGAGCAATGGCTGAATCATTTTCAGCCTCTCGTCATTTTTCTTCTACGAAATATGAACCCAAAAATTTAACTGTTATTGAATTAGATTTCCACGACGCCACTTTTGCACAAAGAGAGGCATCTTTGATATCTGGAAAAATATTATCACGGACATATTCAAATTGGTACTTTTGAGAATCATACGGAACAGTAAGAATGCCATCTCCAATACTCAGTCCTGTCAACATCACCCAATCAAGAGGTGTGAACCCCATCTCACCAAAAGGAAAGTGAAAATTATTCGTCGTATCCCAAAACCTCTCCACAATATATTCGACCATGGCATGCGGACATTCGCCCACTTCCATGTTCAGCAGTCTATCCCATCCGGCTCTTTCAATAATATATTTCACTCTAGGACTAAGTTTAGAAATAACCTTATAGTGACTAATGATCGAATGCAGGTTACCACGATGTGTATACTGAGAGTTATTGTTCTCTGCATCCGTGATATCCGTAGAAGCGTGTGGTTTATCATCTTCCACGACAGGAAACCTCCCTAACCTAGTAATATCAATCTCCCTAATTTGACCGGTAGATATTAAATTATAACCATCATCGGCTACGAACTTTTGTTTTTTGTTGGTCTTTATGCGATTATTGAACCTGGAAATCGACATCTATACACATAGAATAAACATAATTACCTTCTGAAGCAATCATGACAATCCTCAAAATTAACCAAACATTAATCAAACAAAACAATCATCAAATCAACCAAACATTAATCAACCACGAACAGTAATCATGAACTACACATAATGAATCACAGATTAGGGTATCAACAAAACTCACATGCAATTACATTAAGTTCTGCGTACGGGTAGGGTTAATTTTTTTTTTTTTACTTCTAAATTCAAATTCGAACAAAACCCACTACAAATTTTTAGACATTGCAGTAAAAACACAGCGAAAAATTAAAAACACGGCAACAAAATAATCCGATGGCACGATATTCAGTGTTGGTGGAATTTTATATGAACAAATTGAATTCACAAAAGAGATTGAGATAACATACCTGATACCACGCATAAATTCAACTTAATCTTTCATTTGTACTTAATTTCTTTCCTAAGGAATTAATTGTGAAGATGAAATATCGGAAACTGTAGAGAACAAGGCCTGTTAAAAGAAGGAAAAACAGGTTGCAGATGAGAACGGGTTTAGAAATTCTATACATATCGATGAAAACGAAGAGGATTTCCAACGTGCGTAACGGGTATGTGGTGGGGCGGAAATCTGATTTACGCCCCAACGAAGTAACAGGCGGAATTTAAAGGCTACGCCCAACCAGGCGTAATTACTACTAATGGTTCAGTATTACGCCCCATCGGGCGTAATCGGTTTTTCTTGTATTGGGTTACTCCCCATCAAGCGGTGTAATGTGGCTACGCCCCATCGGGAGGAATATTCCTACGGCGCCTCATCAGGCGTATTTATAAACATCGCCCCATCAGGCGTAATTTCAAACTACGCCTCTTCATCGGGCGGTTTTATATATTACGTCCCACGATAAACGCAATCGCAGGTTACGTCCGACATAAGGCGTAATTTAAAGTTACGTCCCATTCGAGCGCAATTTATAACACCGCCCCGTATCAAGCGAACTCTTATACATCCGCTCCACCATATTTACTCCACCACCGTAATGCCACACCACGGACTAAACCCATTTTTTTAGTTTTCGTTTACTCTTTAGTCTTTGGGTATGGTCTCATGACTGCAGTTGCTCCAAGGAATCAAGACTAATACTTAATCTCTCAACTTCTTATTAACTTCTTTGCTTCTTACAACTTACAAATGATACTACAAATGCCTATTTATAGGCTTACAAAACCAACTACTAGATTCCCTAGAATACTCTAGAGAACACTACAACAGCCCCCATCTAGGACCTTCTTTACATAACAATTTCTCTAGTATTCTACCTACTAACTTTGACTAGAAAAACGCTAGAAATTTCTACACAAATATCTCCACCTACCTCCACCTGCCAACTTTGACCAAATACAACTCTAGAATACTCATTTGCCAAGCCTTACAATTTTGACTAAGATCTTCCTAGAATTTTCTAGACAATCTCTTTTCACACATACAACCGTACAATATTGACCGACCTCTCTTTAGTTCACACTTGCTTGTTCCAGATTATTCTTATGGACTAGCTAACCCTTTCCAACGTTGACCGTTGACTGTGTAGAATTCTCTATACTCTTCTAAACTAATCTAGACAACTCTAGATTACAAATTACAATTTCCAACATAAAGTGAAATCAAAGAGATCCTGAAACGGTACATCCTTTTTGTAAACCAAATTAAAATCTCAGTTTGAATTCAAACAGATGTGATGGTTCTCATGCATAATAAATGCTTAAGCATAAGGCGTGACCTTAAGAGTAAGACCTAGATCCTGGGCTGAGTATCATTATTTCCTCCATTCTGTTATTCTTTAACCTACTTGCTTCTTCTCTTGAGATTTGATAAGCATTCATCAACACATCTATGGGCATTACTCTTAATACGGATGTCTTTCCGACCAATGGGTTCGTCATAGCGTTGTCGTTAGTCTTGAATGATACCCATTCAAATCCTTCATTTCCAGCTTGTTTAACCACAGCGAAGTTCTGAGGAACAACCAACATCTGGCCTTGGTTGAGTTGACCGTTGAAGACTTGGCGACCTCCGTTACCAACAATCTGACACCTGCAACTTCCCCTCGTGACGTAAATAACATTGTGAGCGTTCAAGTTCCAGTGTGGAGCAAGTAGGGCATTCTGCATATACAGCATGCATCATGTACTTTAAGTAAAGTCAGTCGTATCGCTAGCTGCATATGTTTTGTGTTTGTTTCTTAGTTCTTTCATTCTGTATGAATTGATTGTCAATTACGTGTTGGAAACTACTGGGCTGCAATGGAGATGAAAAAACAGAAACAGATTGTGGTTGTACTCTAAAACTTTCAAGGCTCTGGATGATTTCTTTTAGACAAATATTTCTACCCTCCCAACGAATTGGCGATTGCAACAGGTATGTGAAATACTACCTTCAGGATACAATGAAAGCCCTACAACCGGAAATTGGATTCAAGGTTTGCACCCCTTCACCCAATCAAGAACACATGTAAAACAGATTCTGATGATGCTTTGTTTAAGAAAGAAAAACAGAAGAGATTTTCGATTATATGAAAACGACTCTGGGAGATGCTACTTATAGAGTTTTTCACGTCTGTTGGAAACAGACAAGTTTCTCTTCACGAAACGTCAGGTCCCTTCATCAACAGACATTAATGATGTCTGT